>QXTE01000072.1:5979181-6071243 GCA_003942145.1 Platysternon megacephalum
GGGGAGCAGCAGAAGCTGAGTGAAGCAGACAGTGCCACACCTGTGATACCACTATGCTAGAGACCCTCCACCTGGAAGGGAGCTGTTGACTTCTGCAGCCACCGAAGACCAGTGTCATGGGAGTGGGCGTACCGTATCATGCACCCAGCACTACATGGCACTCAGCTGGGCTTTGAACTATAGTTGTGTGCAGACACTACATGACCCCCACCTGCTCACACGATCATTCAGGGACACGCAGAGCTTGGCAAGCACCAGTCTGAGCTTCAGTGATTAGAGTAGCTACAGGGGAAAGCACAATAAGACAAAAGGCCCTACCAGGTCAATGGTTTGCTGGAGCTGGGAGAGGGCCGCCAAGGTGTGCTGCCTGGCTTGTCTCATCTTGCCCAGGGCATGCTGGTAGGCTCGCTGGCGGAGTTTGGTAGAAAGGGAACCCAGACGCACAAAGTAACTCTTCTGCTCTCCAGACCCCTCCATAGGGGCTGCCAGCTCAGCTGGAATACAGCAAGGGAGAAATGACCAGTTGTGATGAGACCTGAACTGCGGAGTCAGACCCCAGCATGTGGAATCCTGTTCCAGGCTATGGAGGCCTAGCTACAGGCACTGACGTGTCAAACACACAAGGTGAAGATCACTACAGTGAGGGAGTAGGCAGAGACATGGACACCAGTATTCATTCCAAGCCCTGCCTCCCGGATGAGACTGGAGAGTCCCCTCCACGCACCAATACCATATATTCTGTAAAGAAAGGATCTCTGGTAAACTGTTTCCAGCTGCCAACATTTGCTGCAGGATGTCAACTAGCTGCCACCTAATGGGCAGAAAATAAGTCAGATTCTCAAGTTGCAGGAGACAGCAGGCCCATGTGATCAAGGTGGGTTGCATGGCCCTTGTTACCCCCCAGAGCGTGAGGGAGCAGAGAAGTAGGATACAGAGGTTAACAAAGCCCCATTCTGCTATTGGGCCATGGAGAGCCAGCACCAGTATTCTTACCGAGCTCCTCCTCTGTCATGGGGAGGTAGTGGTCCATCAATTGCTCAGATTTCCCTAGCGCTGTGCTCATGCTGCTGGTCACTGCGGATTTGGTCATCTCCATGCTCTCCTGGACAGCCCCTTTGGCCACACCCACCATGCTGGTCACTGCATCCTTCGCCTCACCAGCCATGCTGCAGACTGCATCCCTGGCCCCCGTCACTGCAGCACGCACGAGGTCTTGGGCATCTGAAGCCACCTAGAGGCAGGTGTCAAAGGAGAGGTCGTGGCACTCTTACACTAGAGCTATGAGATGGGTTTGGGGGGGGGGGGGAAGAGAGAGAAGAGAAGGGGAGGGAAGCATAGCAAGAGAAGCCTGGAAGTGGGGCAGGATCTCTCCCTCCATGTGGTTAATGCTCATCTGTGGAAGCTTCCTAGCATACAACCCCACATTGAGCTGACTGTGGCCTCCTGGTGGAGGTGTTACAGCTGTGGGAAGCTCCAGACAGAACCTGGATTTCAAGAAAGTGTTCTTTGCTACTGAGCAGCATCAATGGAGTAGCCATGGCAGTAATTGTGGTCTGTCCACAAACCATAACGTGTGTTTTTTGTAACCAAGATGAAGGGTTCTTACCTTCTGCACAGTCTGTTGCAGCACCGGCAGCTTCCCCTCCAGGGTGTCTAGTCCCTTACAGGCATATTCATTTGCCGCTGCAACTAGAAGAGGATCGGAGTTGTTTCCCCCTCAACTCCTTCTTATGTGCTCAAGCATTTGGGCAGGGGGACCCCCTAGCCCAATGTCCCTTTGTTGTAAATAGCTTCCATGTGTCCTGTGGGGCTCAGGAAGAGGTTATACAACTTGGCCAACAAAGTCACATGAGAGCCAGGATTAGAACTCAGGTCCTGGCTGTCAGTTCTGGGTTCAGAGCACTAGCCCCAAGATCCCTCAGGAGAACAAGACAGCCCCCTGAAGCAACCAGAACCTCTTGGAGATGAATGTTCTGTTGCACTCTAGCTCTTGTCAGGGATTCCAATGGGCTCCTGCAAGCATCACTCCAGCATTTTGTAGACGGGTTAGTGCCCCATTGGCTTTATGGCCATGGAGAGATCAGGGTTGGATGCCTGACACTGCTCGCTCTCAGCTGGCTTCTCAGTCCTAGGACAGGGGGAGACCATGCCCTGCCCCACAGCAATCCCTGCAGAGCAGCGCTAGTCCCCATGGAGTGTTACCTGCCCGGTGTCTTGTCCCAGGACCTGTGTCCAGCTGCAAGGAGACAGCAGACCAGGAAAAAGGTACTGTCTACACACACTCATTTGCCAGGACATTAGAGTGAACTGAGGAAGGATCTGTCAGGTACCCACCCCAGGCTGTTCATACTCACTCTGCGACTCCAGCTGGTCCAGGATGGGCTGTGCCCCAGTGACGGCAGCAGAGGTGATGGCCCTCACCCCAGTCTCTGCCACGTCACAGACAGCTTTCATGGCTGGGTGGGTCTCTTTGGTGGCCATGTAGCTGTCAGAGGCCATCTCACAGGCAGATCTGACCAAGGGCAGGTCAGCCACTCTGCCCACTGCAGTCTGAGGGAGGGAAAGGAGTCAGCTGGGGAACATCCACTGTCTGGACCGAATGACTCCTCGGTCTGTTACCCCCTTGGGATTGTTAACTCTGTACCCAGCTAGCCTCAGTGCTCCCCCATCCCAGGCCATTTCTGCTCCCCCACACCATAACCCCAGCTGGCTCAGCAATAATAGCTAGCGACATCCCCAGAATGATCCTTGCTTCCTTCTGCACACATACAGCATGGCAGAGCTCCGCTCCCAGCAGCGGAGGGGGGCTATATTTATTGGTTATATCCTGGCTGGGATGCCACAGCTAAGCGCTAACCCCATCATTGCTGCTGCCAGGATTAATACAGCTAGTCCTGGGCTTCCTTTCACAAGAACTAGTTGACGGAAAGAGTCCTGCCTGAGGAGTGCCTCGGCACGAATCCCATCGTGCTCCAGGGTTAGCATCGGCAATCAGTGCAGCAGTGACTAGTGTTGGGCTGCTCTAGAACCGTTCTAGTTAGCACTTGCCAGAGCCAGTTTGGAAGAAAAGCAAATAAACGTCTCTGCAAACCAGAGAGCGCCAAACAGTTAAAATCAGAAACACCAAGATGTTTTGAAACAAAGTTTGGGAAATTGACCTTTGCAGTTATAGCAACTGCAAGAGTGACAAGAACATCGATTTCACTTAGCTGCTCTGTGGAGTGGGAGCCTCCAAGACCTCAGAGACCCTGCTCCAGACAGGCTGCCCAGGACTCTGCGGGGCTCCCCCCCAGGAGACTGGCAGGTTTCCGTGGGAAACCTGCCTGCATTTCATCAAAAGTTTTGTTGACTCTGCAATAGATTTGCTAAAACATTTCACTCCAGCAAAATGAAGTTCTGTCAGAAGGCCCGCAGGACACTGGCTCCCCAGCATAGACCTACCTGTTGCTCCTGTCCCTGGGGCTCAGGGCAGACAGCCTGGATTTCACTCGCGGTACCAGACATGCGGAAGGGAGAAGTCACTGCAAGAACCAGGAGGGACCGTTAAGGGATCAGCAGGCCTCAGGCTTCCAGCTGCACTACAGATTACAGCCTCACACTCATTTCTAACCGCTGCTGCAGTCCCTTGGCCAGTCAGTGCCTACTGCAGTAGGGCACCCATGTACTTCCCCTGGGAGGGAAGCCACGCTGCAGGACCAGGTAATGCAGGAGTGCTGGAGAGCCATTGCCCTTTGCAGCTCTTTTCTGGCCACACTTATAGCTGGGAGCAAGGAAACGTGTCCCAGGCGCTGGACACCTCCGTGAGCAGGACACAGGGCCAGGCAGTGGAAATTCCTCCTGCCAGCAGGAGTCAGAGCCATGACAGGGAGCTGCAGCCAGGCTGCAGGGTCAGGGCAGTAACTGCACCAAGGGAGGAGGCAGCTTCCCCCTCTCCCCTACGAGCCGAGCCCCAGCAGAGTGGTAGGAAGGGGCTGGCAGCGCTCCTGCAGCAACACAGGCTAGGCTGAGAGGAGGGGAGAACAGAGCAGCCCTGGGTGTTTCTAGGGTCTGGCCCCTCTCCCTTCCCATGAGCAGACCAAGCTCCTCTGGGCACTACCTCCTTGGACATGGGGGTGGAGGGATAGCAGAGATATCAACCACACCCTAGCCATGGACACGCCCCAGGCTAGGCTGGAGCCTCTGTACCAAGCACAGGGCCCCTGATGGATGGAGAGTTAGCATCAGGGTGTGCAAGAAGACGAGCTCCAGCAGCCCCCAGAACACCAGCACTGTGTGGCCGTGGCCAGCCAGGGAGAAGCTCCACAGGAGGCCTAGCTGGGCAGACGAGCTCCCGAGAGAAGACGTTTCCCCTGGAGGGAGCAGAGCTCTTCCTTCCTGAGACGGGATCTTGGCTGTTCCTTGTTCTAAGCTCCCACTGAACTCATGACAGCAGCCATGGTCAGGAGTGATTTTGTTCTCTTTAACAGACAGTTTTTCTGTGCCCCGTCCCTCTTCCCTTTCTGCCAATAGTAAGGCAGGTCAGAGCTAGACACACATGCAAGTGCTGCCTACTGAAGTGGCGAGTGGGCCAGTCATCTAACATCACGACTTCCCACACTAACAGTGCTCAAGAACTGAAAGGGGTTCAAACTCTCCAGCTCTCGCAATTGAAAGCCAAACACGGCAAGGCAAGCACAGCTTTAAGGTCCATTCCAACAACAGACCAGCTCAAACAAAACAGTCCCCCCAGTACTCAACACGTCAGACCCTAGCACCCCCAAACCACAGTGTAACTCCAGCCTCAGCTCACCAAGCCTGCACTCTGAAGCTCCCTCAGCAGTACACAAACCAGCCCCTGCACAGCTTTTATAGCCCAGTGATGATGTCAGCAGAGGGCAGGGGCCACTTGACAGACAGCTCAGCAAAGCAATCAGGAAGGTGCGCTCTCTACCCTGACCGCTGAGGTCTGGAATAGGGGTGGAGCCTGGAAAATGACAGTGTTACCATTGACATAGGGGGTTGTTTGCCTAGATAGAGTCCCACCTGTTCCAGATGGGAGCCTTGACCACTGCGATGATATATGAGACCGGGGAAGCTGTTTCCATGGCTCTGAGTTCTCCTGGGTTCATGTAGAGGGTGGTGGGATGCCTGTGGAGTGCTGAGGGGACATTTCCTAGGGTAGGCCACATCCAGCACCTGACTGCCCATGGGCTGGCCCTGCCGGTGTGCAGCTCTGCTGACCTCTGGAAAGGAGCGCGGGCTTCGGGGCAACTCCACCACGTGGGCTCCGGGTGACAGCACCACAGAGCTAGTGTAGGATCGGGACCGCAGGGTTTTCCCCTGGGACGGTATGTGTATATCACTAGGGACCTCCTCACACATTGCATGTGGACACTTCTCCTCAGGCAACCCTCCGGGTCCCGGTGCTCGCCGAGCAGCGTAATACGCCTGTGCATTCAGCCGAGAGAGGACCTAGGCTGCTCCTGGAGCGGGCAGGGGGGCTAAAATCTTTAGCATCCCCCCGGCATGGACAAGGTGATATGCCTGCATCAGGCCCACCACGCTGCCAATGAATATAGCCCTCACTTTGGAAGTGCCCATCAGCCAGGGAATTCCACACCGGCTCATTGGCATGTTTCAATCCAGGCGTTCAGGTCAGTGGGCAGCAGGGTGGTTGCTGCAGCTGTTTGCTTCCCCATCCACTCTGGCAGAGGCTGGGTGTGTTCTCTGTCCCAGGGCTGGCTCATGCTGTGTGGTATTTCTCCCGGCAGACGACCTCTTTGTGTAGCATTCAGCAGACTGGGGCTCCAGTCCCGGGGGAGGCCTTTGGCCCTTACCCCAGTACCATTCACGCACGATAAATCAGACTAACAACTCCATCCAGTATCGTTACCTGAGTTTTGCTTTCTCCTGAGAGCCCTGTTAAATGTTTGACAATCTCTCTGCCATGGTTTGCTGGCTGGCTTGTGTATGAGTTGATACCGTCATGAGCACTGTCCCAGCAACAGGCTTTTCCTTGGCAGACTCTCCCGGGTGCCTTTTACACCTTTGCTGTTGGTAGCATTTCCCATCTCCACTAACTGCACCCAGTCTAATATAAGTGTCAGTTTAATACGTGGAACCCACAGGCTCAGGGGGTATCAGGGGAGCGTTTGGGGAGATGCTGGGGGTGACAGCCACAGGGCAGGACTAAGTGTGGAGACAAGCTCAGGGAAAAGTTTGGGGGATGGGGGGGTCAGTCATAGCCACTATGCTCGGCTCTGCCCTCTCCCCATTATCATTCCTGGCCTAGTTACTCCAGTGCCAGGGCCCTGCCCAGCCAGAGCGACAGCAGATCACGCCATGGATAACTTCTTCCCATCGCCCTTCACACATGGAGTAAAATCAAAGCAGGGAGTGCAAATGCCTGGAGCAGCTGGGGAGAGCGACAGAGGCCTGGGGCTCACGTCACTCCTTTAAAGCAAGCCTAGATTTTCATACCCATGTTTCCGTCCCACAGAGGGATGTGAGTGGGCCTCCAGCCAAAGACATGATCCTCAGCTTCAGTGGCTGCAAGTGCCAGAGTGGGGCAGTGTTAGGCCCTGATCCTACAGTGAGTCCTGCACAAACCAGCCCCTGCATTTACTCAGACCCCCATTAGCTTCACCAGGCAGTTGGGAGGAGTACTTGAGTTTCAGACAGCAGCAGCTCCAGGCACCAGCGCTCCAAGCACGTGCCTGGGGCGGCATGCCACGGGGGGCGCCCTGCCGGGCCCTGCGAGGGCAGCAGGCAGGCTGCCTTCGGCGGCATGCCTGCGGGAGGTCCCCGGTCCCGCGGATTCAGCAGCGGGTACGCCGAAGGCGCGGGACCGGCGGACCTCCCNTGATCCTACAGTGAGTCCTGCACAAACCAGCCCCTGCATTTACTCAGACCCCCATTAGCTTCACCAGGCAGTTGGGAGGAGTACTTGAGTTTCAGACAGCAGCAGCTCCAGGCACCAGCGCTCCAAGCACGTGCCTGGGGCGGCATGCCACGGGGGGCGCCCTGCCGGGCCCTGCGAGGGCAGCAGGCATGCTGCCGAATCTGCGGGACTGGGGACCTCCTGCAGGCATGCTGCCGAATCCGCGGGACTGGGGAACCTCCCGCAGGCATGCTGCCGAATCCGCGGGACTGGGGAACCTCCCACAGGCATGCCGCTGAAGGCAGCCTGCCTGCCGTGCTCGGGGTGGCAAAAAGCTAGAGCCACCCCTGCTTCCAGAGGGCTCTGCACAGGTGCAAGTATCCCCAGCACCCAGCGACCACTGCATACTCTGGGCATAGAAACCACCTTTCCATCCATAGCCCTCCCACACACGTACATGCAGGCAGCAGAACAAGCCCAAACATGTTCAGAGCACAGTGTAAGTCTTCCTATGGGGTATCTGCAGCTACAATCGCTAATTATCCAGGGGGCACCACCCAGGAGAGCGAGCCAGCTGGGGGCAGGCAGCATCTCTTTCCTTTTCCCATTCAGACCATTGGGGTGTAGCTGGTGTGATCTCTATGCTCATACCTTGGATCCTCTAACAGGCCATTGGTGTATCATGCTGGGGATAACTCACTGCTCCTTGTGCTATAAACACTGCATCCGGTGGGTTGGGCAGTTACTGCATTCGCTTTGTAGAACTTAAGCCTGGTCCAGCAACAGTTTCTATGGGGTATCTTAGGTCTGACCCTGGCTTGGGGCTGTGTTAGAACCACTCCTTCTCTATGTAAGGAAGAGCTGTAGGGGTTGTGCTGGGGGAAATGCAGGCTCCAGTGTTCTTCGTGGTGTAAAGAAAATCCAGCTGCTGTTTCTATCCAAGTTTGAAGCTAATATCTGCTGATGTGAAATCTGCTCATTGACCTCACACATTTTATTAGACTCAGACTAAATAGCAAAGGGCTTGAACACAGAAGTCAGATTAGCTGAACAGAACAACTAGAGTCTGTAGTTAGTTACTCTTCCATATCCCTAAAAGGAGCAGGCCAGGACCTTTACTCACCCAAGCAGGGCTCCACCTGGCTAGTGCTTTTATTCACCCCCCCTCCCCCAATGAGTGGGTTGGAGGGGCCTCTGTTAATCCAGAGCACAGCAGGGTTTGTAACACACCTCCAGTTACACAGGCAGATTAATTGCAGTGATAGCTCCCTGTCAGTTGGGGAGTTTGACTTTGAAGAGCTTGGTATCCCCAGTCCATTGGAGTACAAGGCAGGCCCTGTCCAAGGAAATCAGGAGTAAGCAGCTCACATGGCTAGTTACATCACTACTTTGGTTAGTATTCTCCATCTTTGAGAGCAATGGTCATGGTGCTGCTGCAGTGCTGAACCGGAGAGACATTTCATTGCCTGAAGCTTTTTAATAGCTCAAGCTCTAGTTAGATAAGCAACACTGATGGAGCTGCCTAGATGACACTCCACAAGCTCTCAGGAAAATGCATTAAAAGCCCAGCACCGGTCCCATTATGCATCTCCCACAACCCTGAGCCACGTGCCTGTACTGTTATTGGCCTGGCTAAGTTTACACGAGGCAGTAGGAAAAGTTAGATAGGTTCTTGGCTAATGGCAGGGAGGAACGAGGCAGGATGGCTGACATCCATGCTTCAGCAAGACTATCTGCTGCTCTATTTCTTGCAGCTAGTCTCCGTGTGTGTTTTGTTAAAACCCAGTTGCCTGGAGTTGTCAAATCACCAACTCTTTTCCTAGACACTTCCAACCTGTTGATCTGTCATGCAGTGGAGTCCGGTTGAAGGAGCTGCTTTACTTGGTTTTATTGCACTGACTAGAGGCAAGGCCTGGGCAGTCTCACACCACTGTATGTTACCCTTTTAACTTCGCTCAGTACCAATAGTAGGTTCTCAGTTCTCCACACACCCCATTTCCTCTCAAGGCCATAGTGCCCTAACACCCTGGGTCTTCCCCTCTGTTAATTGATCTCAGAGGCTGTAATGTTGCCTTGCTACCTACTGGAAGCCAGACGAGTGTTCCCAATGGGCTGTTGCCTCCTTCTATTTGAGAAGCGTCTCAATGGAAGAGTGTCAAATGGAGGCACCTGGAGAGATGCCTTCACCCAGGAGATGAGCTCAGCTATTCTGGAGCCCTGCCAGAGAAAAGGTAGGGTGTGTGGGTGGGTGGGGGAGAAGATGGGGTCACCTGTACTGTACATGTTTGTATAGAGCACAAACTGGGGAAGGATCACATTAAGCAGACAGCAATTTGAATGCAGTTGAGGTTTATTGTGAAGTTTAGTTTAACTAGTTTTATACAATACAAAGAGCTAGAAAAAAACCAAGCTCAGCAGCACTTCGTATGCACAGAGGAAGACAGCTGTATGTCAGTTACAATCCATGTCCTCAGAGAAGCAGACTAGCCCTGTAAGGGATGCAGTCCTGCAGGATTAGCGATGCCACCCTGTAACTGCTAATAAACCGCTCCGGGGAAGTGTGCCTGGGGAATGACATTCAGGTTCTTTAGTTCTGCAGAAGGAAGAGCTGAAATCAGTCCACCGTCTGCCAAAGCAGAACCACGGCCTCAGCAAGGAGACCCCACAATAGCTATGCAGGCAATTCAGCTGGATTCCTTCCAGCAGCAGGGGGAATGGAACCCTTCAGGCCTCCACCTTCTTTCCTTCCTCTGCCAGCTCGTCAGGACATGGTGTGGAGTCTCCAGCGGGAGTGAAGGGTCCCACGATCCAGTCCAGGGGAACGTTCTGCATCACATATTCCAGCAGCTCATCCAGGGACTCCTGGGCCTTGGTCACCTTCTCCCGACTCTGGGCAAGGGCACTGCTGGACAGATCCTGGAAACAGCTGGCACTGGAGAAGGAAGCCTGGAGCTCTTCTATACTGTTAGAAACCTGCTGGGCCTTGTCCTGGATGGTGCTGGGAAGGCCCTGGATGCTGCCCAGGAGAGTAAGGCAGGTGGTTTTCAGTTGCTGGGTGAGGCTCTGGGACATGGCTAGAGCCTGAGCTTCAACCTGCTAGAGGGAGAAAACGAGAGACTGGAGTATCTGCAAGTCACCCTTACAGATGGGGGGAGTTCACTGGAGCAAGGCTGTCAGGGCGAGAAGGAGAATACCTCTGCTGAGTCTGGGTCCTCCTGCCCTTCAAACTTCCCCCTGCAGCACTGGAGCCACATCTGGTACAGACGGTCCTGGCCATTGTGAAGCTTCTGATCTACAGCCTGCTTGGCATGGTTGATCTGCAGGAGGAGAGTGCCGTTAGTTGGGAACAGCAGGAGGCGGCTGGCCAGGGAACCTCCCCCACAGCTAGCTGTGGGTAGCAGGCAGGCAGCACTACTGCAGCGACACTGCTGGGCCTAGGAACAAACCATGCCAATGGCACTGAGCACAGGAGGCTGCAGAGACTGTGACCCATAGCAGCTACAGGGAAGGGGAGAGGGGTCATGTTCCTACCAGGTCAATGGTTAGCTGGAGCTGGGAGAGGGCCTCCAGGGGGCGCTGCCTGGCTTGTCTCATCTTGCCCAGGGCGTGCTGGTAGGCTCGCTGGCGCAGCGTGCTTGAAAGGGAACCCAGACGCACGTAGTAACTCTGCTGCTCTGCAGGAGCCTCGCCAGGCCCCTCCACGGGAGTTGTTGCAAGCTCAGCTGGAAGGGGGAAGAGGGGTCAGCTGGCAGCAGTGGTGCAAGTAAGCCGGTACGGTCAGGTACGCTGTACCATTAAGACATTTATTGCTGGTGTGCCGTACCAGAAAGACATTCGGTATCCGCTGAACACTGCAGGGCTCTCCCGGGAACCACAGCGGCGAAAGGAGCAGAACGCCAGCAGCTCCTCCAGTGTGGCTGTACCACCCCCAGCTGCCCCACCATCCCTTCCATGCAGCTGCATCTCCTGTCTAGGGTCGGTACAGCCTTCCCACAGGGCAGGGTGGGGTTGTGTGTATGGGGTCACACGTCCCCACCTTTGGGTCCCTCCCATGAGTCGCTGTACTGGTAAGAGTTAAAATCTACTTGCACGACGGGTTGGTAGGGCCAGGATACAAGGCAGCTGCATTCAGACCTCCTAAAGCCTGTGGCCTACAGAATCTTCCCCAGGGCATGTTTGGATGTCCTGCGGCACTGACCAGCCAGGGAGCGGGTAGCTGCACAGGGAGCAGCGTCAAAGCCATTAGTCCAGCCTCCTTCCATCAGGCAGGGCTAGCAGAGGGCCCAGCATGAAGGAACAAGGGGAGGCCTAGAAGCCAATCTATGTTGCAAGGGAACCCCAAGGAGGAGAGGTGGCTCGTTTGGCAGCTCAGCTGTGAACGCTGGGAGTCCAAGCCATGCCCCAAGACATCAGGGTCACATTGGTTTGTACTCAAAGGGGTTCTTACCGAGCTCCTCCTCTGTCATGGGGAGGTAGTGGTCCACCAACTGCTCAGATTTTGCCAATGCTGTGTCTATGCCACTTGCAGCCATCTGCCCCATGCTGGAGCCCATCACCGTGCTCATGCTGCTGGTCACTGCAGATTTGGTCACCTCCACGCTCTCCTGGACAGCCCCCTTGGCCACGCCCACCATGCTGGTCACTGCATCCTTCGCCTCAGTGACCGTGCTGCAGATGGCATCCTTGGCACCCACCATTGTGGCACACACTAGGTCTTGGGCATCCAAAGCCACCTAGAGGAAAAGGGGTCAGACGAGAGGTCACTGAACACCTAGCAGAAGTGAAGGGCCCACAGCCTCAGCCTGCTCCAGGACCAGCCTGGACACTAGTGTGGTTACCTTCTCAATTGGCTGCTGCAGGATGGGCAGCTGCTCCTCCAGTCTGTCCAGACCCCTACAGGCATATTCATTGGCTGCTGCAACTGTAACACAACCACAGAACTAGTTCCCTTAATTCCTTCATGTGCACAGATCCTGTGGGGCTGCTAATCTGTGTACATTGGGGGACTGGTGTTCCTAAGCAAGTGTCCCCAGGTTACTGATGGGGAAGCCAAGGAAGAGGGGTTGGGCAAGTTGACCAAGGCCATGGAGCCAGTCTGTGTCAGAGCCAGGTTTAGCACTCAGGAGATCCCAGCTGCCAGGCATCTGTTCAACCACCCCCAGCTTCTCCTAGAGGGTTTCAGGAGTCTCCAGTGCCTGCAATGAGCTCAGATCTCTTTAGCACTGGAGCGGCTTCCAGTGCCCTCTAGCAAGTATTGCTCCATGGCATTAGGTGCCATACACAGTGCATGTGGCTGTGTGGCACTGGGCCAGCCACACACACCAGGGATTGTACCTGGGCACTGCCTCCCTCTAGACTGGCCCAGCTCAGCACTGGTACCTGAGCAAGAGTCGCCAACAGAAGCTCTGCAGCCATCAGAGCCGCTCCGGACAAGGCCAATGCCTTGGCCAGATCACTTCTAGGAGCTAGCAGAGTTCAGTGGAGCAGGAGAAGAGAGTCTCTGGATTCTGTTTGCCGCCAGTTGGAGGCAGAGTTCAGTAGTGGGCCTAGAGCCACTGTAGGCTGAGCCTGCATCCAGAGCCACCTCCCCTGCCACGCACACAGGAGTGTTCCTGCCTCCCTTCCCTTACTCACGCTGTGGCTCCAGCTGGTCCAGGATGGGCCGTGCCCCAACGATGGCAGCAGAGGTGATGGCCCTCACCCCAGTCTCTGCCACCTCACAGACAGCTTTGATGGCTGGGTGGGTCTCTTTGGTGGCCGCGTAGTTGGCAGAGGCCATCTCACAGGCAGAGCTGACCAAGGGCAGGCCAGCCACCCTGCCCACTGCAGTCTGAGGGAGGGAAAGGGGAGTCAGCTGGGGAAGAGCTCCTGGCTTGTCAAGTACCCCCCGTCTCTGTCCTCCTGCAACTACTGATTCTGCAGGAGACGGTCCTCCTGGCCCAGTCAGCAGGGTTTCAGTGGCCTGCCTGAGACATTAGTTACCCACCCAGAAGCCTGGTTCCATTGGAACAGCTGCCTAGATTCAGCAAGATCTCAGGAACGCTGTTTGCATCCTGGCACGCCTGCCAACAAGACAGAACTGTCACGCTCTCGTTCCGTCAGCGAGAGCAGGAATGCAGCGACCTGTTGTCTTACCAAGTGCAGTCTCTCCCGGTCAGGAGCCATGTCTCTGTCCAGCACCCGGTACAATGCCCCCCTCCTTTTTGGTGCCCTTGGGCACTACTGTCAAAGGGATTTGCCAGTGTTACAATGCAGACAGCCTTCACCGGGTCACCAGTGCCCGTGCTCATCCTGGCTTCAGGAGGCACTTCTGGACAGTGACTACAGCACTCTGAGAACTAGAAGCATTGGCTAGTATTGTGGTGATGAGTCCCCATCTCCAGGAATGGACACATTCAAACTAGAACAGCAACTCCAGCTGCCAACCACACCTGCCTTCCCCAGGAGGGACCCACCTGTTGCTCCTGTGCCTGGATCTCTACCTGTGTTTCATTTTCATTAGCAGACATGGTGGAGTGAGATGTCCCTGCAAGACCCGAAAAGGAATATTGAGGGGCTACAGCAGGAAACAATAAAAATCAATATTGTGTAAGAACACCAGGAGAGCTGCTCCAGTTCGGTTTTCTCTGGAGCCAGACCAGGTTGTGCCCCTGTAGTGAATCTCTCTCTACAGAGAGAACAGGCCAGTGCATTAAACCTTCGATCCAAGGCAGGCACAGAGACAACCAGTTCCTCAAGCCCAGAGATGCACTTGTAACCTACACCTTCTGGGTGTGGTGTTCTGTCCTATCTAGTGGCACCAAGACCAGTTAGAGAGAGATTAATGAGTCTGCTCTACAGCCTTAGCTAAGAGCCATATGGCCTTTAGCTCATGCAGTAGAGGCTCATGCATTTAGCTCCAGAGGTCCCAGGTTCAATCCCACCCACCAACAACCAGGGTCTGTCAGTGTTACACACTCCCAAAGCTTCTATTCAGACTTAGAGACCCAACAATGCCTCCCAAGGTGAGCACCAGGGCAGCTGCCCAGTTCATCACAGGCACCCACCTAGTTCAGTCTTTTCCCAGA
This sequence comes from Platysternon megacephalum, assembly GCA_003942145.1. NCBI lineage: Eukaryota > Metazoa > Chordata > Testudines > Platysternidae > Platysternon > Platysternon megacephalum. The sequence continues at coordinate 5,993,108 of QXTE01000072.1, forward strand.
CAGTGCCAGGGGTTAATTCCATTTGTACCAGAGTACAATCACAGACAGACGTTATCCTGCTGAAGGTAGCAGTCATTGACTACACACAGAGAACACTACATTGAGAAGGTACCATTGGTGAGTGTTCAGGGACCTTTAGGACAGCTAGAATGAGTAGTGTTGGCGTCTCCCAGGATATTTCATTACATAGGAAATCTCCACTATGGCAGACTGGTTATTTTAAAGCCAATTTAGCTGGTAAAACACAAGTATTTTCTACCATCAGTTAAAGACTAATCTGATAAAGAAACAGATTCCAGTTCAGGTAAATTGACACCATCACCCCTAGAGGTGAGAGTGAGACCAGAAAGCATTTCCATTATGGGAAGGCACCAGGCTGGTTTTCCTTTAGTGTTTCCTGCATTATCTGTTTGAGATACATATTGGTTACCCAGCACCCCGGTCAGCTGAATCAGCCACCTCAGCCAAGTATTTCCACCTGCAGATCATTATGACAAGCCAGAACTCAGACCACAGCCAGAAAACCCAATCCCCATCCATGAATGGGAACAGCACAGCTTCACTCAGGTAGAGAGGTAAGTAGACAGTTTTTCCATAGTCCAGGCTCTAATTTAGTCCTCCTTGTTAAATATTCCATTCTCCTCCAGGGAAGCCTCTATCTCCTAGAACATACTATTAATCTAGACCTCCTGGTCTGGAAGGCAGATAGTTTCCTTCCCTGGACTGTTTGCTCAGGAGACTTAGCTATCACCTAGAGATGCTTTACAGAAGTACAGCTACCAAACACTGAAAGGGGTTAAGAGGTTCTGATCATTCAATCCTAACTACTACCATCAATCAGGCAAGACACCAGGTCACACGCTGTGTAAGAAAAGAGCCCCCACCTAAACACCCCCAGAACCTAGGAACCAGAGACATATCAGAGAGATTAGCCCCACCTCTTACCAAATATCCACACTACTAATCCTTCACCAATGCTAGGACCTACCCCTCTCTCGGCTTTTATATTCCTGTGCTGATGTCATCATGGGGCTGGACACACTTGACAGACAACTCAGGAGACCAATCACACAGCTGCATTCTCTACTTTGCCCAGTGAGGGTTGTGAGCCCCTGAAAAGTTACAGGGTTTCAGAATTGCCAATTTTGATTGGATGTATTCCTGGAGGTCTCATCACATGACAATCTTTAATTAAAGATTAATCTTTAATTCTTGGAGACTCCAGGACAATGCTGGAGTGCTGGCAAACCTAGTTTCAGATTATGAGCTGCTTGGAGCAGGCCTTTTACTCTGTGTTAAGACAGTACCTAGCATGATGGGATTCCAGTTCTGATTTTGGCTTCTAAATGCTCCTGTAATACAAATAATAATAATGCTTCATATTCTTATAGTACCCCAGTTGTTCTCTCTGGAGAGCACCTTTACGCTCCATCTCCCTGGTAACATTTTCAGTGTAGAAGGTTTTTGTCAGTAAAACAATCTAAGAGGGGAGAGTGCTGATAGCTGATGCATTATTTTGCTTTCCTGCCCACTCCAGAAGAGACTGGGGCAGTTTCTCTGGCCCAGCTGGCACAAGCTGCTTCCTCAGTTCATTTATAGCTTTCCTGGTGGTGGAATTGTCCAGGGAAGAGAACATGGCATGGATTTTTAAAGGTATTTAGCTATTGCTCCACTCAGCATTGCAAGGCCTAAGTGACTTGGGCTCAGAATCTCAAAGGTAGTTAGGTTGCCCCACACTGGGCAACAAGGGGTTAAGGAACTGCTCTGGGCTCAGCCAGCCCCACCCTGCCACACCTGTATGAATTGCACCAACTGGAGAAGAAGGAGTTAAAAGGCAGGAGAGCCACTCATTGGGGGGCAAACCAGGGAAGAGAATAGACCTACACTCCTAGCAGAGAAAAGACCAGGCAAGGCCACGCCTCTCCCCAAATAACTGCCTATAGGTCCCTCCCTGAGGGAAGGAAGGGCCTGCTGCAGACACAGTCTGTGGGGGAAGCATTCCCTTTGCCTATGAATGTGGGTAGAGTCCCCCCTTCAAGGAGGCTAGCCCCTGGTTCTGCCCCTTCTGTATGCTGCCCCCTCACCGTGGCTGGAGCAATGAGCCCCACCCCTAGAGGAGCCTTGAACAGGGCCCCCATTGGATGGAGGAGCCCCAGGCTGGTTGAAGCCTGGAGGGCTACCTGCCCGGAGGAGCCCCGGGCTCCCACCTTCCCCGAGCTGCCCAGGAAAAGCCACAGCATCTGTTCTGAAGAGGAACCTGAGCTTTTGATATACTCCATGCAGGTTCTGGGGTGGCTGAGGAAGTGGTGTTTGCTACTCAGCTTCCTGGATTCATCAGTAATCTCTCTGGAGTCCAAGGAGATTACTGATGAACCCAGGAAGCTGAATAGCACATATCACCGCCTCAGCTTCCCTGGAACCTGCATGGGGCATAATCAAGCAAAAACTTCCCCCACCAAACCTGCATCCGGCAGCACCAGGGGAGGCAGAGTCTCCCCTCGCCTATTCTATCTGCTGCTCATGCCTATGAACTCTAGACTGGATTGATCCCCTTTATTTTTGTTTGGACTACCACAATAGGGGAAAGCCTTGGACTGAGCTGGGCCATACCACCGGAGGAAGCAGTTGCCCTCATGCTGCATTACCCAGATGGCAACCTTGGGACAATTGCAGGGATGTGGTAGGAAGTGGGGGGAGATCACCCAGGCTCCCCTACCAACAACCCCACTGCATGTCACTGGCCTAAGCCCTGACCACTAGGTGATGCCACCCTCCCAACCAACTCTGGATGAGGGCTGTCCCAGTGTCTCATACCTTTCAGCATCTAGGCTGTAGAGCCTACATTTTAGTGCCAGTCAATGGGCTTTAGGCTCCCAAGTGTGTACATCACTTTTGAAAATGAGACGTGCAGTGCTGAGTGGAGCAATGCCTAAATACCCTGGGAAATCTTAGCCGGTGTCTTCCACTGCATGTACAAGGCAAAGCATGAGGCCCAGGCCTGAAAGAGGCTTCTGGCGCCACTTGTAATCACTCCCTTTGTCCCTGAGCATAGTGCTCCCCGGATGCACTCTCTGAGCACCGATACATGTATTTGACAGTCTCTCCGCTGCTGTTTGGTGGTCTGGGTGCTGTTGGCGCTGTAATGAATTCTCCATTGGAAGTTAGAGCCATTATTATGCTGCCCAACAAGAGCATTCTCTCGGTCACGGAGATTTCCCAGGGAGAATCTTCCATGTACAATGTGTTAGGTTCCTCCTTTGCTTGTAATTAGGGTGACCAGATGTCCCGATTTTATAGGGACAGTCCTGATTTTTGGGTCTTTTTCTTATATAGGCTCCTATTACCCCTCACCCCCAGTCCCGATTTTTCACATTTGCTGTCTGGTCACCCTACTTGTAAAAGCATTTCCTAGCTGCACTTGCTACAGCCCCAATCCTGCAACTAGGTATGGGTTTAACTTCAGGTGCAAATAGTTCAGTTGAAATCAATGGGACTGCTCATATGCTTATAACGTTAAGCACATGCATAAGTGCTTGCAGGATTGGGGGACTATATTATAAACTTGTAGCTCTGCAGCCTGCACGTTAGAAGAATCACTTTGGATTAAATGATCCATGGAACACTGGGCACTCATTAAACTTTGCTAGTTATTCTTTGTTTCCCCTGGAAAGCTAGCTTGTTTTCAGGCAGCATGATCTTGAATCAGGCTGTTGTTAGGTCTTTGCAAGCAGGACCTGTAAGGTTTTTTCTACTCTAGGAACTGTGAAGCCAATTCACAGTAGTGAGACAAAGACTTTCCCTCCATCTGGCAGATGGTCTAATTGAGAACAGATGGGTTAGTCAGGAACACATCCACTGAGGTCAGTGACAGAAGCAGGTAATAGCAGTGGGAAGTTGGGCTGGCTGTAGCGGTGAGGTGGGTCCCCAAAGAGAAGGGCAGCAGGAAGGCATGGAGATTTCTGGGTGGCCTAGGTATGTTTCATTGGGAGCTGGATTCGTTCTGATAATGGGAGTGGGAAGGCTCAGCTGCTAAGAAACAGCAATGGCTGGTATCATGGTGAATCTGGTCAAGCCAGCAGCGTGAACAGGAGTTTTAAACCTTTATTTAAAAATCTCAAATGGCACAAACAAAGAATGTGAACTGTGAGGAGCAGTTGGTTTTTCCTGGCAATTTGATAAAGAATATGTTGATAGTGTGAGACTTGTGAGTTTTAAAATCACCACCTGTGGACATTTTCACTGGAATGTCTCACTTTTTGGACCACTTTTGCAAGAAGTTTAACACACTGAGCTCTGTGCCAATTCCAAGATCAGTTTCACAGGAGGAGTTGTCTAGCTAATACTTTCAAAGTAACCGAAAAGAAATGCACCAAGGGGAACCATATGTGCCACATAAAAGTGACCTCAGCAATGTTAAAGCATATTAAGTTTCCAGATCATGGACTGTGTAACAGCACTGCTAATCCAGTGATACAAGAGCCTATGGAGTCACTGAGGTGTCTAGTAGAAACAAGTGAACGCCTTATGGAGTGTTCTCACCAGCATTCTAAGTAATGTGAACACAGGAATGCCTGCCCCACCCCAGAAAAAGCAGGCTTTCCCCTTCTTTATTTGCTGCTCTGGTTAGAGGTTAATCAGGTGTGTCCTGCTGCAGCTCTAGCACTACATGAATGGTTTCTGTTGCTCAGAGATTACACTGCTTATGGCACGGGAGGGAGATACTATAACACCTTGGGCTGCTTTTTGCTGGCCCTGGAAGGAAAAGAATTGGTGCCTTTGAACAGGCTTGTGGAAAGCTACCTAAGTTGCACAGCAAACAAAAAGAGGAAAATAAGATACAGCTGCAGTTGGTTTGGTCATATTACAGGAATTCAGGGTGTCTGGGTACCAGTCTCCCCCACTGTGTAATGTGCTTCCATTTTATGGTAAAACTCCTTAGATTTTATACCTAGCAATTACAACTAACATCTTCTCATGCAGTGCTTTTAGTGTTTGAGGCCTACTGCTATTTTGTTGTGAAACAGTACCATGGAAAATACCAAATGCCTTTTATTAGACCAAATCTCACTTGAGAAGCCACTGGGATCTTGTAAACTCTCTGCTAAATTGCTAGCGTTAGATTGTTTCACATGCCAGAGCTCGTTCTGTACCTATCCCACTTATCTGAACAATAGTCATGAACTCTCATTAAAAGATCAACCACTGCATGTATTTATAGGCCACCACCATCCCACACCACCTACTAGGGATTTTTTTTAAAGCTTTCTTGCTTTAGAAAGTTATCAGAAGAACTGGCTGTGATCTAGTGCAGCATAGGACTGGCGATGATAGCTACGTGCTGAGAGGCACCTGGAGTGTCAATGCTTGGAGTATCAGGAAAAGGCTGGGATTGGTAAGGGGCTGCAGGAAAGAAGCTGCTTTGCAGGGGCCATTGAATGAGGAAGTTGGTTCCTACAGAGGGAGAGTTCAACACAGAAGCTTAGAGTCTTGTGACAAGTGTTAGGCCTGAACCCTGTTCAGAGAGGGGAGCGGGTAGAAGAAATGGCTCTAGCCAGCTGCTCATCTAATGGACAAGTATCTTGTTTATGTCATCTTAAATTAGCGATGAGAAAGTAAATGTGGCATAAGGCTGGGTGAGATTATTTCAATAGTCTTAACGGAGCCCCAGTACAAAAGTGGGGTTCGTGGCCTCAGAGGCTTCTCCTCCAGGGGAAGCTAAGCAGTTGCCATCACAGAATACTGATATTTGAGGTGTGCAGCCCCCTGCAGTCTATTCTAATATGTGGGTGAGCAGAGTGCCAAGGGAGGAGGATATTTGTTAAGCTGGAAGAGTAGCTGGATGGTGCCAGGCCTCGGAAAAGTAAAAGGTTGCCACAAGTCAGGCAGATCAATGACTGATTAAACCCAAACAGAAGGGGAACATCTCTGACCTGGCATGGGTGTGTTGGATTAGAACGCCACTGGGTTTTCTAACAGCAGCTCGCTTAGGAGAGAGGCTGATATGGAAGGACCTCATGAACAGGACCTCAGTTTGTTCCAACAGGTAGAGCAGGAGGCTGTTTCTTAAGGATGACAGACTCACACAGCTTGAGTCTTGGTTTGAATGCAGCCATGTTTATTTTGGAAGACAGGTGATTAATACAAAGACATTTAAGGAAGCTAAGAAAGTGCTGCAGATCTGGTTGCATTTACAGTAGATGTGTTGAGGCAGGTTAAAATCCAAGGTCTATTGTCAGCATGCTGAGAACTGTACGCTGTGTGCAAAGATGCTCAGAGAAAGCAGGCAAGCGCCTAAGATTAAGAAAAAACAGATTCAGATTCTCTTTGGAAAAGCCCATCATGTGCAGCGCTCCAGGGTTTTTGCCGCCTCAGGCAGCCAAAAAAAAAAAAAGCCGCGATCGCGATCTGCGGCAGCAATTCGGCGGGAGGTCCTTCGCTCCGAGAGGGAGTGAGGGATCCTCCTCCGAATTGCTGCCGAATACCTGGACGTGCCGCCCCTCTCCCAAGTGGCCGCCCCAAGCACCTGCTTGTTAAGCTGGTGCCTGGAGCCGGCCCTGATCATGTGCTATGTTCTTCAAAAGGCATCAGGCTTATTAGATTGCTAAGAGTCCTGACAAACTAAGCTCATAGGCAATCTTTGAAGAAACTGGAGAACTGACATTTGAGGACTGGGGGTTTGGTGTGTGCCTATCACTTCCTGTACAGAGACAGTAAGGCCTGCAGGGGCCTGGAAGGCTGTGCTTGTGCTTCCAGAGGGTTGTGGCTTCAGGGAACTAATCCACAGCAGGCAGAGACAAAATCTCCTCACGCTAAGGGCAGGTGGCAGTGAGATGCTTCAACCATGCATACCCCTGGGGAGCACCATACAGCGTGAAGATTAATTTTGGTATGCAATCATTTACCCACTCTGGGCGTCAAGTTCAGACAGAAGTGGCTGCTCACCACTGGTCTTCACTCTTTTCTCTGCCTCCCAGATAGGTAGGTAACTCTTCTGGGTAGAAGTGTAGGTAGTAGAAGCCACAGCATGGGCAGCACTGACTAGGGATGGTCTGGCCACCCGGCTTGCTACATTCTGGTGGGAAGGAGAAACATAGAATGAATCTCAGTGAAATATCCTGAATGGAATTAGACGTTCAGCCGTTCCAAACTAACAATCTCTCACATTTGTGGTCTCCTGAGTAGGGTGAGTCCCAGAAGTGGGGAAATCTCTGGTGCTTTAAATTAGTTTAATGAGTACCAGGAGAAGCTAGGTGCCAAAAGTTCATTACCTTCCCCCCCTACTTTGTATTAGTGTGATGATTTGTTGCCACATCACCTGGTGGATGGCTTGTTAGCCAGTGGATCGGATCATGCTGGGCTCAAGATTTCCAGCCCAATATTAACTCAGTCAGATTCCTTCAGAGGTTGTGGGGGAGGGTTGGATAGGGACAGAAGAGAAGAAAAACTCTGGAGTTACAAGCATTCAGGACTGGAGAGAGCCAGCAGTTTTCCTTCTTAATTTACAATGCTGTTCCACCCTACACCTGATGATACTGCCCTCCCCTGGGGTGGCATCACCTTCACATTCATTCAGTTCTAGAATCACTGTGGCAAAGGCTGTTGGACTGTAGTTACACCAACTAGTTCTGGAAAACAAGACAATGGTTGTCCTAACAGTTGCCATCGGTTAGTTGGACACCTAGAACAGCCCATGATGCAAGATGCTTTTGTTTCTTTCTCAGAAACCATGGTGAAGTTGACAGCCACTGAAAGGACAGAGGGGGATAAGTTACTCTGTTTTATAGCATGGTTAGAGTGAAGAGACAACATGCAGTGCCTGCCAATGTTGCTGCCCACTGACTGAATGCACCCAGCCTCCGTGGAGAGGGCACAGAGAGACCCCCATTTTAGAATGCTGGCGTGGGAAGGTTCTGTGGCAGTTGGGAGTGACAGTTGGGCGGCTCAGGCCAGCATGGGGGAGGGAGCAGCTCTTGCGCGGCCATTTCCCTCGCCCATCCTGGCCCACGGCACTCGGCGCTATGGCTCACAGAAGGGCTCGGCATCTCTGGGCTTGGCATCTCCAGGGGACCCAAGACAAGCAGCCTCCCTCAGGTGCAGGCACACTCCCGGCTGCTATCCATCAGGACACCAGTGGATTTTCCTGCCCCGACAATATCTGCCACCTCCCAGTCACAGTGCTGGAGCTGAACCAGCCATCGCTGCTGCCTGGCATGGAAGTGCCAGACCAGAGCCTGCCAAGGGGTGACGGAGGGTGTGGGGATGTGGAAGGGGCCTGCCCATGACCCAGTAGTCCACAGGGATACAGGCTTAGTCAGGGTACTTATTTAGCTTCATACCCTACACAGAAAAGCACCAAGCTAGAGCTCTAGGTGCCTTTGACATAGGTTAAACAGGGTGTGGATAAAAGTCAGATCCTGCCAGAAAATGAAGGATCCTCTTGGATCCATGGAGACTGACTGGACTCTGGATTTGTTGGCACCATACCAATGGTTGAAGTGCTTTAGGTGGTGCAACTTGGGAGTTCGGGCGCATAAATGGACAGGATGTGTTATTTTCTGGCGGGATCTGACTTTTACTCACACGCATGATCTGGTGCCTAGCAACTGCAGTGTAACATGCAGCATCCTGTAGCCCAGGGCAGCAGGGCAAACGGGAAAGGGAAGGTCCCACGTCCCATGGTGAGAAAAGAGACAGTCCTAAGCATAGGCGTACTTTGACTTCTGTATTTGGGGGAGCAGCTCCAGTCAGACCAATGGGGCCGTGCGTTGGGGGGGAGGAGGGAGGAAGGAAGCTAATTCCACACCTGCCTGAGGCTTGCAGTTTGCCCTCCCCAAAACTACACCCATGGTCCTAAGGTCCACGAGGGAGAGGGGAAATAGGAGATAGTTGGGGACAGGTTCTTTTACGTGATGAGGTCAGTGAGCATCCTTAACAGCTTTCTCTCCTCTCCTAGCTTCCTGGCTTGTGAGCTCCGACTGTGGAGGTGGGCGTCTGCAGAGACAATACGTTGGCAGAGCTCCAGCTATAGGTATGTCATCTTCCTTTCCTGATTCAGAATATTGTCTAAGTATTTGCTGTTCTTGTGGAGCCGAAGGCTGTCCTTATGACTCGCTGTGACTTCAGTGGGGCCAGGATTTAACACTGGGACTCAGGAGTTCTGGGTCCTATTCCAGCTCTGCTACAGGCTCCCCATGTGACCTTGGGCAACTCATTTAATCTCTCTGTGCCTCAGTTCCTCATCAATAAAATGGGGATTGAAACAGGGTGGCTTGCCCCATGGGCTGGAAAGCCTGGGGCTAACTCAATCATAATGACAGGATGAGCTCCACCTGAGAGGAATCAGGTGATTCCAGTATAAAAGGAGCAGGAAGGTGCAGTGAAGAGGGGAGTGGGAGCTCAGGAAGTTGTGGTAGAGAGTGAGACAAGCTCAGTCGGCAGTGAGGCCTGGGTGAGAGAGCAAAGGCCCCAGGCAGGAAGGCCTGGGAAGAGGAAGAGAGAAACTGGGTTGTGTATGGACTTTGTTTTGGGGAGATGTTGGACTTTGTTTTGGGGAGACGTTGAGTTTTATTTGCACTCTTATATTGGACTTTGTTTTGGGGAGATGTTGAGTTTTATTTGCACTCTTTTATATTAATAAACCCAGACCCCAAGGAGAGGTATTTTTTGACCAAGAAAAAGCTTGAAGTGAAGTTTATTTGAATAGTCCAGGAGGGGAAGCTGAGGCAAGTTGTCTATAGTGTGACCATAAGCCCTGAGGGGGTGCATGGGAGACAGCTGGCCCACCCTCTGCCTGTTTAGATTGTAGGCTCTTCAAGGACTGCAGTTCCCTCTCACTATGTGCATGTACAGCATTTACCACAATGGTGCCCATGTTTGATTGGAGACCTATTGTACTACTGTGATACGAATAAATACCAATTTTTAATAAGAACTGTAATGTCACGATGATGTTCTGAAAAGCAACATGTTATGTTAGGACTATAAAGGTAGCTGTGGAAAAGACTTTAACTTTTAGGCATGGAATTAATCATCATCCTTGGATACGTCTTTGTATGTCATTAAAGACTTGTTGAAGATCCTCAGTGGTATTGAGGAGCTGGGGACGGATCAGATATGTGTGTGTAGAGAGAGGACATTGAATACCATAAAGGGGCATGAACAGGATCAGAAGTAAGTGAAGAATTTAGATGGGCATTTGTAGATAGAAGTAGAATGGCTTGGAGAAAGAGTGTGATAGGCTTGTCAGAAGAAGGGGACCTTCTTCCCACCACCCGCAACAGCTTGACTAGAGGAAGGTGATAGATAATTTCCCATCTTGACCATCTCAGGGTGAGGCAGCGTGATAAGAAAACATAAGCGTCCCTGTGCTGATCAGAGCTCAGTGGTTTGGTAGAATGAGAGAAGCTGATCCACTCCTCTGACCAGATCAATCTTAGAAGTACATAAAGAAGAAGAGCTCTGTGTAAGCTTGCAAGCTTGTCTCTCTCACTAACAGAAGTTGGTCCAATAAAAGACATTACCTCACCCACCTTGTCTCTCATCGGTAACTAAAAGCTATTAGGAAATAAGAAGCATCAGTTGTCAGCTACTTATAACTTAGATTGTAACTTTTTCAAACTCACTGCCGGTGTTTCAAAGTTCATTGCACATTCATTAGTCCCTGCACAGGTTCTGGCACAGTTGGGAATTAGGACGAACAAAAGTTGTGCTTGCTGTGAGAGGAAAGGTAGTACGAAACCAAACTCACACTGGAGCCTTGTATTCAATGGGGAAATTCGGTTCTGTCCCCTTGAACTTGTATACTTGGCAAAATGAGAGAAGAATGGTCCTTGGCCCCACACAATCAAGGAAATATTGGCCAAAACCAACGTACCTCGATTTGGTTTAAAACAATGAAAATATTGCTCGGGTTTATAGTGATTTAACATAATTCATAGCTGTCGGTTGGAAACGCTGTCATTGGTTGTTGTGCATTACATGCAAGTGCTCCTGGACATCCATTCCCACAGCTCTCCTGTCACACCAAGGCTGAGAGCCCTAACTGCTCATAGTGTATAGCTCTGAAATAGAGCTCCATCTTCTGAATGTCCTAAGAGGCAAGTCACCAGCTGTTCAATAGTCTTCCAGTTTCCACCTGCAGAGTAAGCTAGACACAGGGGTTCTGTGGCGCAGCACTGGCACCAGACTGCACATTAGGCTTCCTGAGTTCAGTGAGCCTGGGGTTGTTAAGAAGGGTGTAGAGCAGCAACCACCGTGTCCTGGCTCTGGTTGACACTCTGGGTTCTAAAATGAAATAAATACAGAACTCAACACACTCCACTTCTTTTTAAATCAACACACTGCACTTCTTTTTCTCTTGTAGCTCAAAAACTAATGACCAGCTCCTCAGCTGGTATTAGTGGAGTTATATTAATAGACACCCACTGAAGATTCATAAATTCCAAGGCCAGAAGGGACCATGGTGATCATCTAGTCTCATCTCCTGTATAGCACAGGCCAGAGACCTGCCCCACAATAATTCCCACAACAGATCTCTTAGAAAAATATCCCATGTTGATTTAAAAATGATCAGTGATGACCCTTGATAAATTGTTCCAATGATTAATTGCTCTCACCATTAAGAATGTACACTTTATTTCCAGCCAGAATTGTCTAGCTTCAACTTCCAGCCATTGGATTGTTAGACCTTTCTCTGCTAGACTGAAGAGCCCATTATTAAATATTTGTTCCCCATGTAGATACTTATAGACTGAGATCAAGTCACCCCTTCACCTTCTATCTGACCCAAAAGACACGTGAAGCCAAATTCTCCTCTTATTTACACTGAGGTAACTCCACTGACTTGAGTGGAATAGCACTGGTGTAAGTGAGAAGAGAATTTAGCTCAGAACACTGCCAGCACCACTTGATAAACAGCATGACTAATATCCTCCCTCTACCCGAGGGCCAACAGCTCCACCTTTGCTGCATGCGTTAACTCGAAGACACCGGCTCCCAAATATGACCCTTTGTATAAAACAAAGAGCATAGCAAGATTCAATAAAGGGTTATGGTCATAAGATTACAGGCCATTTTTGTGGGCCTTAGGGCTAATCTTTCAGACCCACATGTGTAGCCTGATTGACTTCAACTCAGTTGCACCCATATAACTTTGAGCAGAAATGTCTCCTTACTGCATATGAATAAGAATAGCCTCTGCACTTAGGTGTGCTGAGATAATATGACAGGGTCTATCAGTTCTCATGCCTTGCATCTGAGCATCAGCATGGGAAGCAGAGGGAGGTCAGAATGCATACCAGAGATAAAGGATTCCCAAAGAGTAATATAATTTAGAGTTAAATAGCTCACAGTACTCAGTGAAGTGGCATATATGTTAAATACTTCAGTCAAAGTGCTTACCTGATATATTATTGAAGAAATTGTATTTGGTGGATTTCTGCAGTTTTTTCTCAGTGGTTCCGGCCAGAAGAATGTGACAAAAGCTGAGGAGGGTGGGGTTAGTGTGGTAGTGGTCCATAAATATCATACCAACCCATGTGTTGAATCCTGCATTAAAAAAAGAGATACATCTACAGAGATATGCAGCTTAACTCCCTTCTCTATACACTGTGGGCCCAGTACTGCATTCTTTGTGCACCTGAGACTCCTATTCAAGTCAGTAGGCATTTGTGAGAACAAAGAATGCAGGCTCAGGCTCTTCATTCATATACAGCCACAAGCTTTTCAACCCAAGTCCTCCCTGGGCATGGTGTGGGTATAGGGAGCCTATAGACAGGTTGGGTGGTGCTTGCTCCACCACTCATCTTGAGGGGTGGGGGCACTGGAAGAGTTAGGATTCTTTCATTCCAAAAAGAAATAAAGAAAGAAACAATATTTGTTTAACAGAGCAGTAGTAGGTCATAAAAGTTAGGCCATCCAATCAGGAAAGAGAAACCATACCATGTGACTTAAGTGGCCAGTCACAACATTCAAACAAAAAATTCTGAATATCAAGGACAGTCTGAATACTAACTACAACGAGTTTGTAAAGAACCCTCAGTTCAATGTGTTTGTGAACACACCAGGCTTTTGGAATAATTAATTGTGATCTGGTCTCAGAAAATTAATAAGCAAGGAGCAATAAATATATTGACCAGCTGTACTCTAAACTCACAAGTCCAATCCACAAATAAATTACTGATTCTACATTTTAAAAGAAAACTCCCCTGTTGGAACTTTATTTTTCGGAAGCTTCCCCTTTTTGAAAATGTCAGTGGGGGAAAAATAGTCATCTAATATACACCTCCAGCTTCAAACCAATATATGGCAATAATGGGCTCAAACCCATCACTGGAGAGGGGCAGAATCTATGCTTCAGGGTTTACATCTTTGTGTAGTTTTTAATGTTAAAAAAAGCCAAGGACAAAATCCTGGGAGAAGTGGAGTGGCAGCATCTGAGTAGAGTAACTGAGCTATTCTGCCTGCACTGTTTTCTATAGCACCCATCTCCATAATATCTACGATGGAGCCAGAGCTTGCTGTACAGTGCTCCAAGAAGGAGCATCAGGTGCTCGCCATAGTGGCTGCTAATGTAAACCACCCTAGGAGATGAGGGGTCTTTGCCCCGCTCTAGTGTCTGACCAATGGGAGAGGTTAAAGAGTGCAGCATCTCCCAGTTACAGCAATCAGGTGCTAGAGCAGGGGTAGGCAACCTATGGCACGGGTGCCGAAGGCGGCACGCGAGCTGCTTTTCAGTGGCACTCGCATTGCCCGGGTCCTGGCCACCAGTCTGGGGGGCTCTGCATTTTAATTTAATTTTAAATGAAGCTGCTTAAACATTTTAAAAACCTTATTTACTTTACATACAAGAATAGTTTAGTTATATATTATAGACTTATAGAAAGAGACCTTCTAAAAACGTTAAATGTATTACCGGCATGCGAAACCTTAAATTAGAATGAATAAACGAAGACTCGGCACAGCACTTCTGAAAGGTTGCCGACCCCTGTGCTAGAGGCTTGTGCTTTTAGCATGGAAGATCTTGGATTCAAACAAGCAGGATTAGTTACACTATTAGCTCTCGGATACATGTAGGGAGGCCAAGGCCCTGGCCATGTACAGCCTGAGCATGGCTTGTATTATATTCTGCCTTGCTCCTTTGCAGGTGTGTTAGGCATGAAGAGGTTCCCTGTAGATATATCAGATGTTTGCTTGAAAAGTTCCAATATTCTTTATGAGAGAGCCACCAAATGGCAAATCCCCATATAAGCTAGCCATGCAATGCTCTGACATTTCGTACACTTACCCATGTCAGCAGCTTCATACCCTTTCTGCATTATAGTCCTGTCTATCCGTGCAATCAGCCAAGTTCCCAACAGGACACTGCAAAGCAGTCTGAACAAACAAGCCCCCAGGCCCAGGAGCACATTGTAGAAGAATAAGAAGTAATTGAAGTTGTGGAAAGCTTTCCTGCAAAAGAGGGGAAAATCCACTTTCACACTTAGTGCCCAGTCATGGCTTTGGTTTGGGGCTTCATTGTGCCACAACAGCTCACAGGGAACTAACAGAGATGGACCAAAGACACAAAGGTTTTAGATCTTGATCCATCCCTAAACCCCTCATCCCCAGCCCCACACCAGATCCCACACCCCCAGCCAGAGCCCTACCCCTCACCCCAGCCTAGAGCCCCCTCCTGCACCCCAAACCTCTCATCCCCAGCCGGGAACCCCCCTCCTGCACCCCAAGCCCCTCCTCCCCAGTCCCACCCCAGAGCCTGCACCCCCAGCCAGAGCCCTCACCCCCTCCCGCACCCCTGCCCACGCCCGATGAAAATGAACGAGGATGGGGAAGAGTGAGCGACGAAGGGGGGGTGGAGTGAGAGGGGGGCGAGGTCTCGGAGAAGGGGCGGGGCAAGGGTGTCTGCTTTTCTGCAATCAGAAAGTTGGCAACCCTAAGATTCTTGGTGCTGAACTTGCGGAGTCCTTGCACTCACCGAAGTATAGGGACTGCAATTTTTCGATGAGGGGAGACTTTTAGGGCCCACTCCCCCTCTTCCCTTTTGCTGGCCTGAGCACAATAAGCCCTGTAGCCTCACTTACAGTCCCCACTCCCCACTGCATACCTTACCCCACCTTACTACTTTGGGATTTGGCCCAGATATCCACACACTCCCAGTCGCATGGTGTTTGAAATTCAGACCCTTTGTACGAATAGCCCCATGCAGTAGGAGATCCTTGTCTGGAGGATGCAAGACCATAAGGGCTGTTTCTTTCCTACCTGTTATTGAGAGCTAATGGCTTCTGCTTATCATCTGGCAAGATCTTTGGCTGAAGGAAAAATCTCGCCGCGATCTTGATTTGTAATATCATGAGCCCTGTGGCAATCCCAACTGTAAGACTGTAATGGAAAAGGAAAAGAGGAATGACCCTTTTAATATGGATGTTGTGGTGAAAGGGGCTGGGAATATAGCCTGTTAGAGCCCCTGGGCAATGGGAGGAGAGACCTGCATTTGATTGCCAGCCCCTGGGACTGATTCCCCACTGCCCTGTGCAAAAGAAGAACAAAGCAGGCATGAAATGCCACCATTCTGCTTTGTAGGGTTTTACGCCCACTTCGCACAGGTGTAGAGGAAGCTGCTGCACCGCCATCATGCACTTACCTGTGCTGTATCTCAGTGGTTCTCAACCTGTGGTCTACAGCCCCCTCACCCCCCACCCCCAGGAGTCCGCGGACTATGTGTAAGGGGTCCGCAAAGGACTTAGATTGAAAACTGACTGACCAGAATTCAACTCTATATAAAGAGAATAGATTTCCAAAGGGGTCTGCGCCTCCATTCTGTTCTTAGGGGGTCTGTGAATGTAAAAAGGTTGCGAACCACTGCTCTATCCTGTGGGGAATTTCTTCCTGATCCTCTGCATGGCCCAGACTGTGATACCCTTACACACAGGGTAGTATCTCACCACTGGCTGCAGAAGGGCTGCTCAAGGTGTAAGGTGCGATTCAATGGGGCAGATTCTCCAGTTGAAAGGGGGAAGCTGCAGGGAACCAGTTGCTGCTCCCTGATCCTCAGCCACTTGGTTCTGGCACAAGAAAAGCTGCACAGGACCAGCAGTAACTTATGCAACCGCCATACGGTTCCTCAGGGACCATAGGCCAGTGGAGAATCATGTGTAGCAAAGCTCCACTCTGCCATACCTCCCTCCTACCCCAAGAGCTCCACTAAGACACTGTCTCCCTCATGCTATGCTGAGGGTGGGGGTCAGCAGCTGGCACAATCGGTATCAGAACTGCTGCCCACCACCTTTAACCCCACTGGAGAGCTCACCTGCGCAGGGAGAATTCTCTTCCTGCTTATCTCTGGTAGCTTTAAGGCCACGAGCCCCAAAGTGGCCTTAGCAAACCAGAAAATCTGGCCCAATGGGAATAAGGGTATCGGAATCTAGCTGTCCTTCTCAGAGCACAAAATGAGCACAGAGGAGGTGTGGCCTATGTAATATCCATCCGACCTAGTATCAGTGCACATATTGTCTAGTAGTATTGTCCTTTTTAATTCTTACTAAGATATCAAATCTTCCTCCTGCTTTACAATGCTCACAGAATAAGCCTTTTTATGATTTTTTTTTAATAACTGCTCATTCTAATTCTGTGGCTACTGCTCTTATTGTCTGTAGTCACCAACTGGCTGAAGATAATAAACCAAAAGAGGACCGCCCTCTGCACAGATTTCTGGGATTCCAGGAAGCGAGTGGCTTCAGGAGACTAATAGCGTCCTGTAGGGAGTTCCTGACAGAGGCTTCATTTGCTGGGGGGCAAGAAGGGCTGTTCCCCACCCCCAGATCTTGGTTTGTCCCTCCCAGATTTTTCATAGGTCTATAAGCTCCATTATGTCTTCCACTCCCACCCCCTGCCTCTCCCGACGTTGCAGGATATAATATAATCATATTTAATTTTTCCTGTGCTGACACAATTTTGCCCCCCTCCACCCTCAAATTTTTCTGACATGACACCCCGATTCCTGAGATCATGTGGAAAAGAGTGCAGTTGGCCAGGACAGATTACAAAAAGGCAGACCCTAGACCCATATAGGTGGGCTGGTGGCTCTGCCTTCAGGAAGTGGAATCAGCTGTTATATCCTATGAAGCCTTGAAAGAGCATAACCAATCTTTGCCAAACTGAGGACAGTGCCGGCAACTTGCCAGGAGGCTGAGAGACACAGTGAAGAGAAGAGTGTGGCTGCCTGATCTTTAATGCAGAGATGTGGGCCATGGAGATTGCAGGTCCCAGCATGGAATGCTTCCTTTAGATTGAGCAGTCAGGACATTAGATCAAAATGGAGCAATGCTTGCTGGGACCTCCTTGTCTGCACTAAAGATGAGGGTGGAACATTGTGGACAATGGATTGCATTTTGGCTCAGCTTGTATTCTTATGCACTTTCACCCTTTGATTATCCATGGTCAGCCGGTCCCCTCATAGTCAGCATTTTCCTTAAGATGGGAAAACAAACAATGTGCTTAGATTGCAAACCTCTCAAAAATTCCCCATGGGGAAAACAAGTTTAAAGATCTGCTGACCTTTGGAAAGGTTGCATGGCACATCTTCAGAGGAGGGCTGCTGGGGCTATGTTTAAGGCAAATGCAGAATTTATGTTATGTTGCAGGGTTATTCAACAGCGGCATGAAAAAAACCTCCCCCTGACCGACAAGTTTCACCAGCAAAAATTCTGGTGTGAACAGCACTACGTCAGCAGGAGAAGCTCTTCTGCCAACATAGCTAACACCACTTGTTGGGGGTGGTTTAATTATGCTGGCAGAAGAGCTCTCTCCTGCCAGCAAAGAGCAGCTACATGGGAGACCTTACAGCGTCACAACTGTGGCAGTACAGCTGTGCCGTTGTAAGATCCGTAGTGTAGATATAGCCTATATCTGTCACAGGAACCTACCGTTTTCAGATAGGTACCTCTTGCTATTTTATAGACCTATAAATCTAAATCAGCGCAAAGAAAGTGAGATAACACCAGAAATGTGTGAAAACAATGCACTTACATCCCAATTCCCAAACCTTTTGCCATTTCCAGCCCTTGGCCATGCTGTATTGGCAAAACAAAACTGTACATGATCATTACACCAAACAGACACTGCACCACATGAATGATCAGGTAGCCTGGAAAAGAGAAAACACATTTCTTACTACAGAGGAAAAGGGCAACCGCTCTAATTTTGGTTGAATGCATGCTTATGCTGAAGGCTTGGCACGTACCCCATAATATGTATGCAATTTGCCAACCAGAGTATCTTGCTATTGCTGCCTGAGTTTAAAAAAAAGAGAAGGACAGAAGTTTATGATGTTGGAATTGCTGCATGTTTGATCAGAGACACAAAATACATTCTTAGGCCCTGATTCTGGTCTTCATCCTGCTGGCTCCTTTGTGCCACCTTTCAATCACAGGGCCCGATTCTCATTGTCCTGCACCTTGTTCAGCATTTACAGCAGTGCAGAGTGAGTGCAAAGTGGGTGTGAATTGATCCCATTCTGACTGGTGACAGTTTACCCCCACTCTGCACTGGGTAAGTCACTGGACAAGGTGCAGGGCAACCCTTCATCGCAGACCCCAGGGCTGGATTGAAGCATACAGGAAAGGTGGAGAAGTGAACTGAAGTATGTGCTGAAAGTGGAAGGAGATCAGAGGAACTTGGCTTGGACTCCTGACCAGCTCACAGAAGGGACCTGAACACAACTACATTTACCCAGAATTCTACCCGCAAAGCTGCCTTTATAACTGTTAGAACATGTCTGAAGAACATAGGGACAAGAATTGTTTTCCCATTCACTTCTACGCAGAGTAAGGCTCCAGTCCTGCAAACATACAATATGCTTAACTGTAAGCACACAAATAGCCCTATTTGGGTCCTAGTCGATGGAACATTTGCTTACTTAACTGTGTGACTAAGTGATGGGGTGTTAGTCACCCCATGTTCTAGTACTCTCTTTCCTGGAGGGCAATCTCCATAGAGTAAGGATTGTCATTTGTTATGTTTAGTGCAATGTGGATTTGAAAAGATTCCATTTCTGTTGTTCTTTGGGAGACAGCTTCATCATTCTGAATGACAAACCAAACCACTGACATTGTCTGTACCAGATAATAAACTGCTACTGCATGGGGGGCCGCTTTGATCTGTGGAGTGCAAAGTTGAGGGGTGAGTGGCTCTCCTCCTCTGCTCCATCCCTCCCTGAAAAGCTGACAATGCCCTTCCCAGCAGGTCAGCTCTGGAGGTGTGAATGCAGCATGAGGAGATCACTGAATAGCCAGCAGCGATTATCTCCTAGTCCTTACACAATGGCGGTAATAAACAAATGTACGGCACTCTGTGGTGATCAGGGTCAAGTTCCTGTGACAGCTTGTTATGAGAGATATCAGCGTTAGACTGAGGGCTGGTCTGCACTGAAAATGTACATCAGCATAGCCATGTCTTTCAGGAGTGTGAAAAATCCACACCCCGAGAGACATAGCTACGCCGACCTAACCCCGAACAGCATTCTTCCATCGACCCAGTTACTGCCTCTCAGGGCTTGTCTACACTACAGGTTATGTTGGTATAACTTATGTCGCTCAGCCACCCCCTGAGGGCTTGTCTACATTACCCGCTGGATTGATGGGCAGCCATCGATCCAGCGGGGGTCGATTTATCGTGTCTAGTCTAGATGCGATAAATCGACCGCCGAGCGCTCTCCCTTCGACTCCGGTACTCCACCAGGGCGAGAGGCGCAGGCGGAGTTGACGGGAGAGCGTCAGCCATCGACTTACCGCAGTGAAGACATCGCGGTGAGTAGATCTAAGTACGTCGACTTCAGCTACGCTATTCACGTAGCTGAAGTTGCGTAACTTAGATCAACCCCCCCCAAGTGTAGACCACGCCTGAGTGAGGTAAGTT
Organism: Platysternon megacephalum; assembly: GCA_003942145.1. Classification (NCBI taxonomy): domain Eukaryota; kingdom Metazoa; phylum Chordata; order Testudines; family Platysternidae; genus Platysternon; species Platysternon megacephalum. Next base: position 6,013,016 of record QXTE01000072.1, read on the forward strand.
ACATCGACCTAGGTGCTGCTGTGGACAGCACTATTTTAGCAGGAGAGCTGCTCCTGCCGACATAGCTCCCGCCTCTCACAGAGGTGGTTTTATCATGTGGACAGGAGAGCTCTCTCCCGTCGGCACAGGGCGTCTTCACCAGACGCTGCATCGATGCAGCTGCACCACTGTAGCACTTCTAGTGCAGACTAGCCCTCCGGGAGGGGGATTAACTAGAGTGAGGGAGAACCCCTTTTGTCACTGCAGTGAGTATCCACACTGACGCACCCCAGCGGTGCAGCTGTACCACGGCAGTATTTGAAGTGTAGTCATAGCCTAAGAATGCTAAGAGCAAGTAGCAATAGTCTCAGGCCTGGTCTACACTAAAAGGATAAGTCGACCCAGCCATGCTGCTCAGAGGTGTGAAAAGTCCTCACCCCTGAGCGACGTAGTTAAGCTGACCTCACCCCTGGTGCAGACAGAGCTAGGTTGCCAGAAGAATTCTTCCATCAACCTAGCTACTGCTTTTGGGGAGCTGGATTACCTACCCCTCCTGTCAGCACACTGAAGCACTAGAGTGGCACAGCTGCAGGAGCATTTCAAGTGTAGCCAAGCCCTCAGATACCACAAACCCTCCCCTCGGCTGCACAGTGTTCGTAAGCTAGGAATGGGGACTTTTATCAAGGGGGTGGGGAACAGGACACCCAAGACCCCACTAATATGAATAGAGTGTGCGAAAAACTTGAAGGACAGAATGGAAAAGTGGTCTGGGTTTTGCTTGTGCACTGGAACTGTCCATGCTAAATAGCAGCAGCTGGTGTATGTGGGCCCGATTCTAGGGCACGTCCATGGTCGTACAGCCGATGAAGTGTTTAGTGGCTCCCTACAGTGAAGCTGCAGTGGGGAAATCCCAGTTTACACTGGTGCAAACCAGCTGGCTCATCTGCAGTGAATTTAGAGTGGCTGCCTGGGCGTGCCTCCTCCAGAGCAAACGTTTGTGGCTGCAGCCAGCCACGCCTCCCCTGCCAGACTTTTCAAATAGTCAGTTCCAGCCCGATGCTGCCTTCTGGCTTCCCTTTCACTGCCTCCACCCTGGCAAATGTTTGTGTTCCCTCCTCACAGTCGTTCCACAGGAATTAAACCCAAATGCCAGGAAACGCAGCACGTCTCTGTGTGACTGAACATCGGTTCAGTTAGGAACCACTTCTTTACCCCACCTACCTACCAGTGCAGTGTGCGAGGAGTAGCCCAGCCTCGCTAGTGAGGCAGCAAGGAGAGCTGGAGTGGGTGTGTGCCCCAGCCGCAGGGTTGAGGTGCTGGTAATAGTAAGATTTGGAGAACAGTGAGGCTGGGAATCTGCACCATTTCTTTGCTGCTGGAGGAGTTCAGCATAACTGTCATTTAGTATTAGCATGAATATGCCTTTCTGGTGGAATAAATCCCCTTTACTCTTCCCATGCCCATTTCCCTCCCTTTGGTGCAGTGTCCATGTCCCATCCCTAGACTGTAATACAGCAGCTGTCTGATTCGGAACACTCTGAATCAGCACTGCAGGTTATTTTTGGCATAAACCTGCCTTTTACATTAGTTTTACAGTGTGAAGCCATCATACAATGAGATTAGCATGCTCCAGAATCAGGCCCATGGAATATTACACTGACTCATTAAAACTATGGCCTCCTCTTGCAAAATACTGGAGTGCACTTGTAAACTACATTTAGGGTGACCAGACAGCAAATGTGAAAAATCTGGACGGGGGTAGGGGGTAATAGGAGCCTATATAAGAAAAAGACCCAAAAATTGGGACTGTCCCTATAAAATCGGGACATCTGGTCACCCTAACTACATTCACGAGTTGTCCCATTGAATTCCAAGTGTTAGCGGATCAGAGCTACTGGCTGGGAACTTTTGGGGAAAAGCAGTGAGAACTTACCACGCTTTGAGAAGAAGCAGGCTCACGAGATCTTAGTGGAAGGAAATGTTTCTCCCCTGCCCACAGCCGCTTCATGTGTTTTCTGAATAAAGGTGTCAAAATTAGTTTTAAAAAGTTTCACACAAATAAATTGGAGATTTTATTCACTCAATAACTTTGTTTGACTGTTTGCTCACAGAGAAGCTATATCGGATGATTTGATTGAATGTCAAAGGGGTCAGCAATCTAGAGCTAAAGGCATCATGGATTAATGCAATAAACACAGAGTCAAGGGGAGCAATGGTGAAAGAATGGCACATGTGTGTTATTGGGCATGCCACCCAAAGCACAAGTTTTGATATATTACAACACAATGCAATATACAACACTGAAGGTTTATCCTTTGCTTCAACAGGAGTTTTACCTATCTAAGACTCAGTAGTATATCTGTAAAATAGAATCTGGTCTACATACCATACAGGCTAAGAGCACTGTAATTACGACAGGGGCCTTATATGAAAATTGAATCCAAAATTGTGATTTCAAGAGTAAAAGACAGAGGTAAAGTGTAACTTTTCACCAAGACTGTGTGTGTCAAAACTCCTGTTTAAAGTTAAACTGCTGATAGCCACTGCGTACCAAAATACAAAAAGAGAAGTATCTGTCTGTAGACTAAGGACTCTTGCTTAATCTTAGAATAAATAACTTTGTTTTATGTGTATGGCTGAATGAAGATGAGTGATTGATTTTCTATTATTTCAGTTGCAACATTTTGCTAGCTCTGTACTTTTTCCAATTTATTTTGGGTTCTTGAGTTGGACCTTGTATGGGATGGTTGAGATAATCTCTGTGGACTGACCCATAACCAGGAAGAGTTGATCTTATCTCCTAAAATGTCTCAAAATATTTTCAGGTCTGCTGACTGATTGATTTTCTAAGCCAATGCTTACTGGCAAGGAAAGTCTCTTTATTTGCATGAAGGTGACCTAATCCAGCCCCATTGGGTGATGTTTATGACTTCAGAGGGGGAATGCCCCATTCTGCTTTGCCAAGAAACTCCAGAGTAGAGTAGGAGTTCCAAGGGGGAGGAATCACTGAGGGTACCATCCTCAAAAAATGGAAGGAAAAGAAGAAGCCATTGCTTCTGGCTAATAGCCTCTGGTGTGGTGATGCCACAAGGCTTGACAAAGGGCTTGTGCTTCCTTCCCTTTCTCAGACAGTCACTGAGGTGCCAGAGTCCAGCAACACACACCATCCAAGATTTGGTATCTACAGGCAAGCAACCTCTAGCCCAGAGGTTCTCAAACTGTGGGCCGGGACACCAAAGTGGGCTGCAAACCTGTTTTAATGGGGTTGCAAGGGCTGGTGTTAGACTTGCTGGGGTACGGGCCAAAACCGAAGCCCAAGCACAACCGCCCGAGGCCAAAGCCAAAGCCCAAGCTCCACCACCTGGGGCCAAAGCTCGAGGGCTTCAGCCCTGGGCAGCAGGGCTCGGGTGGGCTCATGCTTTGGTCCCCCCTCCTGGGGTCGTATAGTCATTTTTATTGTCAGAAGGGCGTCACGGTGCAATCAAGTTTGACAACCCCAGCTCTAGCCACTCAGCAAGTCTGTTGAGTTAGCCAGCAGGTCCAAGAAAACCACAACCACCAGCTAATCTTTCCAACCACATACTAATTTCCTGAAACTGAATGAAACCTCAAGAGTCACAGCAAAGATCATGCATAAGTATCAACCTGATAAGGATTTTTTTTTTTCAATTTTTATTAGTAGAGGGACACCTCCACCTTGGCATTCTCACCTTTGTCCTTTGAACTCTAGCAGCTGACAGTGTGCATGTGGATAGAACACTCAGAATGTAGCTGAGTATGGTTTCTCAAACAGCCTGCAATAAGGTTCAATAGGCTCAGGGCCTAATTGCTCATGGTTCAATCGGCTCATGGCACACTCATATTTTATGGGTTGAGTGGTGTGTGTTAAAATCCTGAGAAACTTAGTTTCACACAACTTTTTGTTTGCTAGTTACATTTAACAAGCTGTTTTATCCTGAATTGTATTGGAATGTCTGGTAGAACCCTATATTGTGTAGGGAGACATTGGCTATTATCTAACACCTATATTTTGTGCAGTCTGTCTTACGTAGCATCAGAGCTGTCGTCTGATATTCATTTCAACCTGGGAGAGATTTCTTCCTGCCCGTATCAGCTGTTTGTCTGGAATATCAGTAACTCAATTAGCACGGAAATAAATAATGCTCTATTTTTCCAAGGCTTATAGCTAGACAAGGTCTGCTGCCTTCCCACATGATTCGATAAAGTTTGCAAGGAATTGTGCAGTTTGGATTAATTAACCTGATAATTAGAGTAAACTGATGAGTTGATATTAACCCACTTTATTCTAATTTGATTAGTTTGTGTTTTATTTTGAGTGATTTAGCTTAGTTAATAAATTATATAAAATTAGAGGATTGTGTGGACCGATGTGTCTTAGCCACCCATCAGGGCCTAGAACTGTGTGAAGCCCAGGGTAGATGATAGAGATGCCTCCCTCTGAGTGCCGATGGAATGGGGAATAGACTTCTAGGGCAAACAGAGGTCCGGGGGCCACGAGCAGGTTTCAGGGTATCCGCCAAAATAAACCAGAGAGCAGGGCTGGCGTTAGACTCGCTGGGGCCCAGGGCAGAACATAAAGAACATAAGAATGGACATATTGGGTCAGACCAAAGGTCCATCTAGCCCAGTATCCTGTCTTCTGACAGTGGCCAATGCCAGGTGCCCCAGAAAGCTGAAGCCCGAGCCCTGCTGCCCAGGGCTGAAGTCAAAGCCCAAGCAAAGCCTTAGCTTCGTGGGCCCCCTGTGGTATGGGGCCCCAGGCAATTGCCCTCCTTGCTACTCCCTAATGCCAGCCCTGGCCTTTAATCTACTTGATATGCAGAAAAACAGTTGTTGTGGCACAGGTGGAGTGTGGAGTTTTTATAGCATGGAGGGGGGCCTCAGAAAGAAAAAGGCTGAGAACCCTTGAGGAGGGGACAATCCTGGGAGCTGTCAAGTGCCTGTGCTGAGTTGACTAGTGTCTACAACTCCCAATAAACTCCATGGTATTTGAGGACTCTCAGCACCTCTGAGAATTGAGCACTATCTGCTGATAATCTACTGCATGTCCATACCTGTAGCAGGCTAAGATGTGAAATACGTAGCTTACACAAGTCAGGGAGGCAGGAAAGATGGTGAAAATCCAAACACCTGAAGAAAAAGAAAAGCAACCGTCTGTTCAGAATGTTTTCTCCGCAGCTCACATGACATGATTATAAAAGTATTTTAACTCAGCACAAAGTTCACAGCTATTTTGTACACATAGAATCAGAGAACCATACAGTTAGAAGGGACCACAAGGGTCATCTAGTCTCCCCGCCCCCTGCCAAGATGCAGGATTTGTTGTGTCTAAACCATCCAAGACAGATGGCTATCCAGCCTCCTTTGGAAAACCTCCAGTGTCTCTGCTTGGACACATTTCTATTTGGAACACTTTTTGCCTAGTCACTCAGAAATGCTTGGATTATTTGTTAATCATTTAATTATAGAGTTGAGCCCAAACCAAAGCCCTGGATCAGAATTATGTATTCAAATCCAAATTTATACTGAGCAGAACAAAGAGCCTGGATTCTCACATGTCAAAACTTGGAAGTGCAAGTTTTCCTACATTACTCTCCTAACATGCAGCTCAGTCTCCATGTCCATTCAGTGCTCGGTTTCTCTGCTGAGACAGCAAACTGATAAAGGTAACAATTGCAATTCATGTTAGCTGTGATGAAGCTTTTTGCAATATGGAAAATTGTCCGCTCGAAACTAGACTGTGATCTCCAATTCATCTTACAAATAACCATAGACAGCTTTCAGGCTCTTAGCCGCTTTCTGCTTGGGCCCGAGTCAGATTTATATTTAGAGGGAACCCCTTTTGTTGTGTCCTCCTAACCATTTGCCCTCTCTTGGAGTCTTTACATCAAAGCTCAATGTCTTTCTAAAAACGTACTCTCGTTTAGCCACACACATACCTATTGGGCTTAATGTACGAATCACCGGGTGAAATCTCTGGCCTGTGCTATGCAGGAGTTCAGACTCAATGGTCTGAATTGTCCCTTTTGACCTTTAAAGCTATGAAATTCAAACCAATTATTTTAGACTCCTTTACTTAAAAAAAATAAAGCTTTCCTCAGACACCAGCCATAACTCAATGAAGCCATCCCATCCAAACCTCTTTCCACAGCCAGCTGAGCAAAGATGTTTAAAAGAATCATAATCATTTTTCTCCTGTTCTTTGGTCTGCTGTCCCTCTACTGTCAAACTCCAAGTTACTCAGTGTTCAACTCCCAACACACTAGGCAGCAGGTAAAGTGACAATTCATCCTTCATCATATCGTTTTGCTTCAGTATTAGGGACTAAGTATATAGCTAGAGCTGGTCAAAAATTTTCCAGTCGAAAGTTTTTCTATCAGAAAATGATGTTTTGTTGAACCAAAACTTTTGTGGGAATGAGCCGATTTTCATGAAATTTTGATTTGGGGGGAAAACTAGGGAAAAAAAGCATTTTGAGTCGACTGTTTCAATTCTTCATTTTGAAATGACTTTTCATTTTGAATTTTTGATTTTTTAAATTTTCTTTAAATTTAAAATGTCAGTTTTGAAATGACATTTTCCATCTCAATGGGCCCCAAATGATTTTTGTTTGAATTTCATTTTATGGGAAATTTTTTTTGTTTTCATTCCCATTTGGAACTAATGTGTCAAAATCCTGGAACGAGTCCCGTTGACTAGGATGGGCTTTGGGTCAGCCTTAAGAACTATGAGTTCAGTCTACTTTTTTAAAATGTATCACACGCATTCCACCTTTAAAAAAATGACATGTCTGTACCTTGAGTGACATTAATAAACTCTTTCAGCTGCAGGACAGCTGGTACAAGTACTTCTGAGCCATTGCTAAAATCAACAAGCTCTTCAAATCTCTGATCCAATATCTTCAGCTCTTGGGAGAATTCCTTGTAAAGGTAAAACTCAATAACAATAAACTGCGGAAAAATAGATAAAAACAGCAGTTTAGCAATCTTGTCATTGGCCACTTCTACAGAATAACACTACATGCCATACAGGTCTGTCTCATCTTACGCTGGGGTTACGTTCCGCAGTCAGCGCCTAAAGCGAAAATCGCATATAGTCAAAATTACATTGAGTGTAATGGGGGGCGGAATTGCCCGCACTACAGAAACAGTATTTAAATTGTTATTTTTCTCTCTCTTTTTTTTGCCGACCGCGTAAAGCTGAAATCGCGCATGTTAAATGCGCCTAAGATGCGACAGACCTGTATAATCACACAGGGCCACAATCATCCCTGGTGTGACTCTATGGGAATCCGACCTGTTGCATTTGATTTTAAACACACATTGCCTTTCATATATGGGGATTCATCTTAACCTTTAAATGACAGCAAGTGGATGTAGACAAATTTTGTCCCTCAAAGAATGTTGTTGGAGTTAATCTCCACTGATTTTGAACCAGACACTGAGGAAGACCAGGATGCCTAGAATTAAGCAAACTTGTAAGCATTCACAGGGAACAACAGAATATAAATACACTCACACATGAAGAACGAGGAGTACTTGTGGCACCTTAGAGACTAACAAATTTATTTGAGCATAAGCTTTCATGGGCTAAAACCCACGAAAGCTTATGCTCAAATAAATTTGTTAGTCTCTAAGGTGCCACAAGTACTTCTTGTTCTTTTTGCTGATACAGACTAACACGGCTACCACTCTGAAACCACTCACACATGAGTATCATGTATTTCATGTGACACACACATACTTGGCAGCCTTTTCTCTCCTGCTTGCATCTCAAGCAATCTATCATGAACAAGATAAACTCCCACCAAACATCCATTGGCCTAGTTGGAAGGTACCCTGGTCAGGGAGCCAGTAGACTATGGATTCTGGTCTTAATGGAGCCAGTGGCTCTGTTAGACGCGTAGACAGTCCTTGTTTTAGTTTTAATGGCAGAGATTTATGGGAGAGCTGTTTTTTCAACAACCTGGATTGAAATCCTTACAAAGCACACAAGCGCTGTGTGACATTGTGCTCCATTTGGGGCGATTCTTCTCAGGAAACAAATGTGCAATTTACTTACAATGTACAGGCAGATTAAGGCTAGCGCAGATGTGCCAATCATTCTGCCTGGGAACTGAAAGCATGGGTCCCATTCATACACCTTGCGCTGGAACCAAGATTTCTGAGCCTGCCTGTTAATGGATGAAGATGGACAAACAGACCTGAAATTTTCGGTGATGACACAGGGACACTAGAGGCCTTTCAAGGCCCCAAACCCATTCCAGCATAGTTCCCTCCCTCTCCATAAAAACAACCCAGCACACCTTCCTACCCCAATCTTCCCTCCCACTTGGCACGTCTGCAGAGGCCCCACCTGGCCTAAACAGGTGTCAGCCTTTCTCCTTCACACCCATTCTCAGCAGCCTACCTGCTCTCCAGCACAAAACCACTGGGGGCTCACCTCAGGAACCTCCACACTCCCACAGCCTCTGAGTCTGAGGTGAAGGAGATGGGAGACAGAGTGCTCTAGTGCACTGCTTATGGATGCCGTTCAGAGGGGAGATGGGGCAGGCCCGTCATGGATGATCAGGGATCCTCCCAGTGGCCAGAGAACATGCCTTGTCCCTGGCTCACCCCAGGTGAGCAGGCATGGCCCCAGTGTGCATGTTAGTCAATAAGTATCAGCAGATTTAGAAGCTCATCAGAACCAAATCTGAACTCTCTGTGGCTCGGTGTTCTGGATCTGAAATGAAGATGCCATGCTCACCACTCCGGGGGCTTCCTGACCAGACGCTTGACATGCTGAGCCTGATGCACCTCCAGGAAATGATTTTCCTGCTGTTTTAAAGGAACAGGGATTGTCAGCATATCAAAGAATGTTCTTCATTCCACTAGGGAAAAGACAGCAGATTCAAACATATAGTGCTGCCTTGTGGGTGCTGTATTAGGCCGGTCTAACATGTGGAACTCATTGCCAGGGGACGTTGCAAAGCCTAAAACTATAACAGGGTTAAAAAAAGGTCTAGATAAATTCATGGAGAATAGGTCCATGAATGGCTATTAGCCAGGATGGGAAGGGATGTAACCCCATGTTCTGGGTGCCCCTAAACCTCTGCTGCCAGAAGCTGGGAATGGGCAACAGGGGATGGATCACTTGATGATTGTCTGTTCTGTTCATTCCCTCTGAAGCACCCGGCATTAGCCAGTGTTGGAAGACAGGATCCTGGGCTAGATGGACCTTTGGTCTGACTCAGTATGGCCGCTCCTATGTTCTTATCTTAGTTAAGAAGATACTTTACTGTGATGGGGGTACATCAGACCTTTGCAGCCTCCTACTGGTGGCCCCACTGCTCTGCAGCACCCCACCCCACGAAACAGTTCTCTGAAAAGAGCAGCCATTTGGGGGACCAGGGAGATCTGGCTCTGCAGCAGCCAGAATGGCTGGGGACCAACAACAGCCAACCACGGAGCTGCCTACTGTCGGCAAGTCAGTTCCTTGCTGGAGCCAGAGGAGTGAGGAGGGATGCTCTCTAGGCTGCAGCAAAAGGACCTGAGCCAGGCCAGGCAGGGCTCACTGCTGCCCACCAGCTATGGCAGGAGTTCAGAAGGACCCTGCCAATTCAATTCCAGATGGGTCAGAAACTGTTTGTAATTGGCCCTGATGGGCAAGGAACTGCTTCTGTTTTGAGTTTGTTACCCCCCCGGAAGGGGTTTTGGACTGTTTGAGGCTGGAGGGCTGAGCCACAGAAGACCTGTAGAGGTAGGCTGACACCTGCAGGGGTACTGGGAGCCGAAGAGAATGGCAGCACCAGACTCAGCTGTCAATGGGATGTTCAAGAGGTGAGTGCAACCCACCCCGCTTACACTGGCAGCCATAGGGAGAAGGCTGCGGCTAACAGGGGGCTCACCCCTTAACAGCTGGTGGGAGGGCCTGGGGTCAGACAACCTGATTCCTGAAGAGGCATACCTAGGTTAGATCAGGGGATTCCTTACAGAGAGCAGCAGGAAGATGCATGGTGAGGCTGACAGGACAACGAAGCTGGGGCTAGGGCTGGTTGTTTGGATGAAGCAGACTGGGATAGCAGAAGAGCGCCGTGAGTGGCAGAAGAACAAGGGCTGACTATAAACTTTTGTGTTATGGACTTTATTTTGGGGACTCTGAATCATTTTTGTTATTAAGAACCTTGAGGATTATTTGAACCTTTCCTGTTATTAATCCAGGACTGGGTGAAGGTGTTAGCCACAAGGGAGACTGGGTAGAGTTCTGAGGGGGTCGAGGGGGCCAAGGGGGCAGAACATAAGGACCTTTCTAGAGCCCAGGCCTACAGAGCTGCCAGTCAGTTGGCATCTCCAGGCTGCCACCCAGCAGCAGCTGTAACCAGCTTGCGCTCCATTTCCCATGACTTGCTGTGGACACAGACCACGTTCCTCCTCAAGGGTTTGATAGCAGCCTCATGGCTCCTGATTGGCTCCCTGCCCTATGTAAACCCAAGGGCCATTCCAGGCAGCATCCAAGCAACAGTGTGGCTCTTGTGTAGTTGCCATGACTGTTCCTGCATTCCTGGCTTTGACCATGACTTGTTCTAGACTTTGCCTCCTGACAGACTCTGACTCTTGGTATCAACCCTGGCTTGGAACCTGACTATGAACTTCTCTGCTACTCCCAGCCTCAGGTTTGTTCCTGCTGTGTCCCTTGGCCCTGACTGCCCTTGTTGGGATCCTGACACAGGGCACCTGCAAAGCAACCCCTGGCCATGATGGGGAGCTCAGTAAGCAGACACCTTGCTATGGTGAGGAAGGGCCACACTGTAGCAGGAGTCCCTTGGGAAGGTCTGTCTGACACAGCTATGTTCCTCCTGCCTGCCCTTTAGTGGGGATAATGGGTTTCCAGGCTCAGAGACACAATGGAATGTGGTAGAAGGGGGGAGGGAAAGAAAACCCAGCACAAGCCTCTTGCTTTTACGATGGAGCCAGTCATTTTCCTCCTGTCAAAGCCCAGGGTAATGTTCCCCTTGGCAAACAGCAGCCCTGACTGTGTGGAGTGTCATTTTTGAGAGTCACAGCTGGAAGGCGGTGGACATGATGAAGGGTGACAGGAAACAAGACAGGCACCCAATGCCTTTCCCTGCTGTCTTGGGGCCTTGCCCAGGGAGGGGAGGAGAGAATGAAAGGGAAGGGATGTGGGAAGACCCAACATTCCTGTCAGCAGGAACGTACAAGGAAGAAATAGCTGCCCAGTGCTGCTGCCCAGACACTGATTCACACTCACATGCCATAGGGTACTGGGAGCAAGAGATGAAATGAGTGAGGAGCGAGAGGCATAGGAAATAGTGAAGAGGAAATGAAAGACAAAGGCAGGAATAGCACAAAGAGACAAATGGCCATTCTCCTGGGGTGCTCACCCCATGTAACTCTGGGTGTGTCTACACTGCAATCATGGAACGCAGTATACCAGCACCCTGGGTAATTACTTGAGTGGCTAGCCAGCACTGAAGTCCATCCTGGAGTCCGTGGGGTCTTGCAGGGGCAGGTGCTCTGCCATGTTTTAAGTCAGGTGGGTGGTGATTTGTAGAAATGTGCCAAGATCTCTGGTGTGAAATCAATTCTTGTTACTGGCTAAGGGTGAAATTTGCCCTGGTGCAGAGGTGCACCAGCACAAAGTCTATGCACTGGTTAAATCCTACTTAATCCCAGGGGTCAGGGAAGGAGTTTTCCCAGGAGAGGGGGAGAGAGAGCTTAATAAACTGGAAGCAGTTACCCAGCAATACTCACACTTGACACATCCATCTTTAAGCGAACCCTCAGTGCTTTCACAAACATCAGGGCAAAACGGCCCAGTAGGAAAACCAGACAGAACAGGGAAGGCCAATAAAATATGATCTTCTCATAGTCTCCCATCACCTGGGTGGGGAAAGCCGAATGTACAAATGTCATAGAACTCCTGATGGTGGGATAAGTCCAGAGAGTATGGAGGGGAGAGTGACGTACAGGCACAGACACTCTAGAGCAATGTGCAGCCGGACATCAGGGTGCCCCCTTAAAGAGGAACATGTCCCCCTGTGGGGTGACTTCTATCTCCCCCTGCTTCATGGTCTGTGTGAGTGTGGAGTCGCATTCCACAAGCTGTGGCTCATCACCATCTTTGGTAAACAAAACCACCACCGCCAAACCAGAGCGAGATGTCAGCAGGCCTAAATGTCTCCTTGCTTCTCTCTCTCTCTCTCTCTCTCATTTGTACCGCACTCATCACCATGGGATATGAGTGCTCGGCACAGCCTAGGGACAGCAACAACGTGCAGGCTTTTCCCCAGTCAGAGCTCTGATGGTTCCCTCTGCATCCCATGATGGTGCTTCCTGCTGGGTGGAGACAAGAGCACTAAAGGCCAGATTTGGGTGCTAGGTGCTTTTGAAATGCCACTCTCTGCCTTTTCTGGCATCTAAATACCTGTAAAAAAACTGGCCATAAGACCCAGATCCAGCAGCGCACTTAAGCACATATCAATTCCCATTGATCTGAATGGGCTTATATATGTGCTTAAGTGCCTTGCCGGATCAGGACCTAAGTTGCTGCTGCTCCCTCTGCACCCGTAAGGTTTGCTGTGACAGGACAAGGGAAGAGGGAGAATGGGGAGCAAGGGTCACTTGTCTAAAAAATGGGGCACAGTTCCTGACAATGCAGGTAACTAGCCATCGGCACAGATTCCCAAGGGACATAGTGGAATCTCCATCACTTGATGTCTTTAAATCAAGACTGCCAGTCTCTTTCTACAGCGGCTGCTCGAGTTCAACCATATGTTCTGAGTTTGATGCAGGAATTCCCAAGTAAAAGTCTCTGACCTGGGCTATACTAGAGGTCAGACTAGCTGATCATAACTGCCGCTTCTAGCCTTAAAAGCTACGAAACCGTGACATACAAAGTCAAGGTTTAGCTGGCAGCCCAGCACACGTTGTCTTGTTGGGGGTGAAGAGGGGAATTGGAACTGTTATTGTAGCCCTTCCTGTTTGTTTTAGTGTAAATACATTTATTTGTAAATCTCGGTCTACTTGCAGTCAGCCCAGTACCATGTCTCTGGACAGAGATGAGACTGAGGACGCTGTTGTGATGGGGATTCTCTACTGAGTCTACTGGACACAGTCAGACTTTGTAGTTCCCCAGGTATCTAACCCAACTAGCGAAGCCTCGCCTCACCACTGAGGGCCTCCCCAGATCCTAGGCTGGACTAGTCAGGGACAGGGCATTGGCCCTCAGAAGGAAATCCTTGTATGTCATGCTGGAACTGGGCTCTCAGCTGTCAGTGCCGTGGTTTCTGTGTCTTGCAGATGCACTCTACTCTCAGCCCCAGAAGGCAGGGCAGCCTGTCCCCTGTGCGAGGCACTCAAGGAAGTGAGGCTCCATCACAGACACCAACCGTTTGATGCTGCACAACTAATTATTTCTTAACCTACATAGTGGGCAGAATTTGGGGAAAGCCAATGCCTATCTCTACAAAGTTGTGATGCTTTCTGTCAGGCTCTGCGCTCAATTCAAAATACTAGGGCTGTCTCTCAGCCATTTTCCAGATCTGCCAGGCTGTCTCACCACCTTACCCAATCACAGCAGGCAGACCAGATGGGAAGTGTGCTCAGGCCTGAGTTTAAACCCTCCAAGCCAGGTTCTCAACTTGAGACCCCTAGTGCCAGGCACATACAATGTGCCCACCTTGACCCCAATCCTGCAGTTGGATCCATGCTAGCAAACCCTTTACATTGGTGAAGAGCCCCACTGAAGTCAATGAGGCTCCATGTGGATCAGGCCCAAGGGTGGGAGCCCTCAGTTCTTCGGGGAATCAAAGTCCTGGCATGCACACCATGTATTTTTGGATGGGGGGGGGGGGGCCGATAATCTGACCTCTGACAGTCCAAGAGCCTGTGTAGATATCTGATTTGCACATGCAGTCACGGGACTAGGTGTGCAAATTAGGTGGGCAATTACATGCTCATTTTTGTGCATGGCTCTAGAGTTCTTCCTCTTCCTCCGTCTGGAAGCTCTCGGCATAAGGGCTTTCTCAGTTGGGGACCCCATCTGTGGCATTTACTCCTCTCGGTGGCCCCTTCAAACCCCAGGCTAGGCATCTTCTGGGAAGGATGTTGAACATATTTATTTTCCTTAGCAGTGGATTGCACTTTTGGTTGGATTATTTGGCTTTCTAGTTAAATCTCTGTTGCTAAAGTGCCCCAGGTGGCATCATAAACATTGGTAACATATAAAATAGTCATCATCAGACAGAAATAGAAACTTACTTGTCCATGTGGGCACTGCACAATGTTTGTGATCGTGATTACGAACCTGCAAAACACACTGGTGTTACTGGACTCCTACTTCAGTAGTTACAACACACACAATCTCATGATGCACAGCCTGGCCTCTGTCACAGGATCCCCAGCCCTGATCTTGTAATCAGACACATGCAGAACACCTCTGCACCCCTTTGGAGAGAGTGGGGCCGTGCATTCAGATTGCAGGATCAGGGCCCAAGGCATTTCGAGATACTTGCATAAAATTACCTTCGAGGTTTTTTAATGTATTTATGGAATAATTTCTATTCTTCGAGTGAATTTGACACGTGGTACCGGCTGGAAACAGCAGATGCTGCCCACATCAGGTAGCCTGGCCCTGCAGTGGGTGGTGTAATTTCCAGCTTGGGTAGACATACATGTGCTAGTTTTGAGCTGGCACACGAAAAATAACAGTGTAGCCACAGCGGTGCAGGTGGTGGCACAGGCTAGCTGCCCAAATAGGTACCATGGATCTTGGGAGGGGATTGTGGTTGGGTGGTTAGCCCACCGTGCTGCTGCTGCGATCTCTAGCATGCTCACGCTGTCAGAGCTGGAGAGTATCTACATGAGCTGGAAATTACACCTTCAGCTGCTGTGTAGACGTACCCATAGACCAAGCTGACTCCAACCCTCCCTGCCCAGCAATGACATCACAAAAGTGAGCGTCCCTTTACCCAAAGCATTGGACGGGAGGGGGGGGGGGGGGTAAATGTGAAAAGTGCCAGAGCAAAGACCCTCGAGACTGAAATCCTTTGTTCAGCCACCAAATGGCTTCCCCACTCTGCCCTGCCAATAAGTTTCAGCCCTGCTCTAAAGGGGCCACCCCAGGGATGGGAGGGGAGAGTTCAGTCTCTAAGGCCTATTCAGTTCAACTCATGCCGCTCTGCAGTGCCCCCGCTCTCCAGAACTGCTGCTCTCCAGTACTGCCATGATACCCCATGCTGCTCTCCAGTACCCTCTCCCCCTACCCCAGGCTGCTCTCCAGTGTCCCCGGCACACTGTTCTCCGGTATAAAAATACACAGAACACATACTCTAAACTGTGCTGTGGGTGGAGAAAAGCGGTGAATGGCCCACACAGGGCTCAGTTCTGCAAGGTTCTTAGCTCTGTGGCCCTGGTCCAGCAAAGGAGTCCCACTGAAGTCTGTGTTCAGTGCTTTGCAGGATTAAGCCCAGCCAGCCAGGGGCTGGATCTCGGGGTAACACGACTTACCAAGTGAAAGTGTAGAAGAACCCCAGGACAGACCCTGTGATCCAGAATTCCGTCGCGAGGCAGGCGAAGAAAGGGAAATATGAGAGGCCCACTTCAGTGCCTCCTATGAGAAGCACAATGGCTGGAGAGAAAGCAAATGATGCCAGGCTGTTGTTGACAGTTCTGAAATCCTTGTCTAATCGTGAAGTACCGTCGGTCAATATCTGCTCAGCCCCAGTCTCCTCTCACTGGTTAGTGACACAGCGGGGAAAGCAGATGCATTCCAAGGGGGTCTGTGGAGTTACACCTGTGTTCTAATGAGGCCCCTGTGACCACAATCAAGGCCCTGGTCACCTCTTGCGGCTGAACAAGCTGCAGCTCTGCACATGTACAGGGCACCTTCTCACAGTCAAGGACTCCTTGAAGCTATGTGACCTTCCGACAGAGCAGGAAGGTGACAAAAATACAGGAAGTCCTGACAGAATGAGAAATCCTTCAATATCTTCTAGTTTCCTTCAAAGAACAAACTAATTCAAAACCTACTCAGCTTACCCCATACCTGACATTAGCAAGTACAGCGCCTTTGGCGATCCCTGGGGTCCATCTACTGGTGACCAATGGAAGCAGTTACACATGAGGTGTAAAGGGACTAGAGAATATCTAATAAGGGAGGAGTGTGGGCCTGAGTCTCCATGGCCTTGTGCCTCATGTCACCATGCACAGTGAGTGCCAGCTGGTTACAGGACTGTGAATGGTAGTACTTTACACCCACTTTGAACTCGCTTGGCACCAGCTTCAATGACGACACAGGGTGCCTAGCAGCGGAAAATCAGGCCATGAGTGTGCAAAATGAGTATAACTTATAAGACAAGGGGGGAGGGTGGGGAAACACAGAGAAAAAGCAGCTAAGAGCAGGCCTCCAAAGGCCTGTTCACACTAGAGTAAAAGGTGTATTTATTAAATGTGCATGGTAACACCTTTCCAAACCATTGAGTAGACAGGGCAAATTGTATTTGAACACGTTAGCTGGATGTGGAGTAACCTCAGCTGCCCCCTAAGATTCCCCTTGACTAGTCAACATATCTTAAGGTACACCCTGTCTGCACTATGGCTTTGGCCTGTGTGTGTTGAAATGTATTCGCTAACACACCTTTTATCCAGGTCTTAACTTACAGTCCCCTTTTAGCTGCTTTCCAATTACACTTCCCCTTCTGCCTCTTCAGCATGTAGGTTACATGAGTTTTGCACATCTGCTGAGGGCCGATCTGGTGTAGGTGCATTGCTTTGATATAAGTCCATTCATGCTGACCCATTTGTATCTCTTAAGTAACTAACCCACCACATAAGTCACCACTGAAATTGGTCTTTTGTTTCCCTGGCTATAATAGTCCCTAGGAGTGTCGCCTATCGATGCTGGGACACATGTACCAGAGTAACACCACCTCTGCAAACCCCAGTGCAGATGCAATATGCCGGCGCAATATGGGGCTTGCTATCCCATGCTGACGCCAGCCTGCATTTACAATGGTGCAGTACACCTACACTGGGATTTACACTGGTGTAGCTATAGCTGTGCATGTGTCCTCAGGTCCTGGGACAGAGGAGCAGACTCTGATCTCAGTTACACCAGTTTAAATCCAGAGTAACTCCACTATCTTAACTGGAGTTACTCAGTTTGCAAACGGCAGCGGCCACTGGAGTTGGGGACAAGAATGATCTTCTTTGGCCAAGTGACCACAGCTATATTAAATCTCTAATATGAGATGTGTCCCAAAGGCAGCCTGTCTTTGCCATGGTGATGGGGTAGGGATGGGGGTGGAGGGAAAAGGCCACAGCCACCCCAAGCTACCAGCTCTTCTTGATGCTCAGATCCAGAGCACCCTACTGCTTCCCGGACCTAGGCCCTTACCTCATTCCCAGGCTTGACCAAGGCCACTTGCCCAGCAGCATTATTGCATGAGGAAGCCACCAGGCCTCACACAAGTGCCCAGGCTGCCATGCAAAGGTAACCCCTTCCCCGGGTTTAAGGTTGCTCCAAGTGCCAGACTGAAGAGCTAGAGAAGGAAAAGATGGACGAATACCCCCCTCTCCAGCGTGGTTTGTGTGATCTGCACCATACCTTGGGCCCACTGGGGCACGCGTAGTGGCAGGTAACCTTCCGAAAACAGGAACATAACTTTATTGGCTGTAGCTCCAAATGCAAAACCAAATGACCACCGGTTGCTGAACGTCCCAACAAAGTCCAAGGGTCTGTGAACAAAGAGCAATTCCTGCTGCTGAATCCAAGGTTCCCACTCTGCTCTGCTCCTCAGACTTGATTGAACTGCAAACGCCACCAGTCACTCTTCTGATCCCCTTTCCCTTTGCTTGTCTTTCTAAAGGGTGTGCTCTGGCTCAGCCAGAAGTGATGAACCTGGTACAGGAATCACTGGGTGACGTTCCATGGCCTGGGTCATACACGAGGTCAGAATAGCTGATCCTAATAGTCCCTTCTGGTCTATGAATCTATGACTCATGAAGTGAAAAAGCTCTGGCTGGGTTGGACTAGATGACCTCCTGAGGTTCCTTCCAACCCTGATATTCTATGATTCTAAGTGGTTTGTCTGTGTCAAGGTCCATGCTAGCCTTTGGAAGTTCTGTGGCTCCTCCATCAACCTCTTTAATAAAGCTCCAGCCATCTCCCTGATCTATGACGTCCTCTTCCTGAAAACTCTTCCTTTTGGCTCTGAAAATCAGAGCCAAATTTCCACTGACGCCCTATTGGGCTGACCCTGCCATCACCATTGACCTTGGAGGCAGCAGGACTCTGTCAAACGTGCCATGATTAGTGTCCCTTACTGCTGGAGATGGGTAGGCCCTTGCGGCCAGCATGGGCTGTGCACAGCAAAGACTACCTGGGAATCCTGACCCCTAGACAAACCTTGGCTGCCGGTGGGTGCTGAGTCGGTGCCTATCGCTGTGCATATGGGGCAGTGAGAGGAAAAGCACTCGCTACACCACATCCTGGGGCCCTGCCGCTCTTCTCTGCCATGCTCTGGACACCTGTGCATACTTTGAACCCCAAAAGACTTAACAGGTTGCCTTTTGTTCATTTTTTCTGTGTATCAACATCAGGTCCACGGTGTCATGCTGCTCTGGGCAGCAGTAACCAGCTCTTGGCAGACAGCTGCACCTTTCTATGGGATAATTCAAACATTTCAGTGGGTCCTTTGGCATCCTTGAGCCAAATGGGAAAACATGGGAGTTGGCTGGGCCTAGCGGAAGCTCACTTCATAGTAACAAATGGCAGGGCCCTCTAGTAAGGAGGCTCCCATGTGTCTAGTAGTTCAGTGCTTCACACCTTCCCCTTCACAGAGTGTTCACAGCCATATGCCCTGCTGGCTGGCTGCCCCAAGTTTTCTCCTTAACTGGGTGCTGCTGTATATTCCAGATACAGCCATCAGCCCCTTCATGGAGTAGATTTCTGCAGACTGTATCCCTGTCCACACATTCTGAATTAAGGGGACTATGGAGACCAGTTAGCTAATAAGACACCAAGGGGATGGAAGCAGCTTGTGAGGAACATGTGCTTATCAAACCACCCAGTGCAGCTGTGGGTTAGCAAATCCCTTCCTGCAGAGAGGTTTGTGAGGACCCACGGGGAGGCTGTGTTTAGCGCTGCGTGGCTGCTCAGAGACAGGAGAGGACACCAGAAGTCCCTCCCTCATCTTCCACAGCGGCCCTGAGCTCCAGTAGGATGAGCTTTCTGCAGCACTAGAAGGGATTTCAGCCTTTCCAGAAATGACCCAGTGACTAGCGGAGACAGCCAGGCGCGTGGGAGTGCATTCCACTCTCTCCACAGGCCAGGGGCATTGGGCCTGCTTCAGAGACAATGGGCCTGAGTCTTCTCTCGGGTACCTGGGGTAAATCAGGTAGACTGCACTGAGATGGATGGAGTGGACCTGGGGTAAATCAGGTGTCAGTGAAAGGGGGATCGAGCCCATAATGTAGTTGATATTTCTGGGGCAGATGGATATATACAGAGCATCTGAATTACTGATTGAAGCAGCCTTCTTGTTTCTGGGGAAACCCGGCAGCGAGAGCTGGACACGGTAAGGGGCTGCAGAGGCATTTCCTCTCCAAACTCAGCTTCCTGAATTAAAAGCTCATCATCATCTCACTCTCCTCCCACCTCTCCAGAGCACAGCAGCCTGCTATAAGAGGTAAGGGGAGCATAGGGCAGCCACGTCTTTGGGAATGGCCGGGACCAGCAGTAACGAGTTATGCTCAGACTCACATCACAATTCCAAAGTGGCCATTGAGGAGGTGCAATTTTCCATCTATCTGACTCCTGCTCGCTCTTCTTTCAAGGAAGGACAGCACCAAAATGATGGCAAACTACAAGGAAAGGAGAATAACTATGAGATGGGAGTGTAAGAGCCACTGACTCTAGGAAAGACCACAGCCTACTAGGACCACAGAGATGGGGAAGATGCACTAAATCATAGACTCCATGACCCCGGCAATGCAGAACAGAGCCCCTTCCTGAGGCCACATGCTCTCGGGTGTTATGCTGATACTATCACACATTGCTAGGCCTCCAGGTTTCCTTGGTTTCCTTTTCCCACTTTGGAGCATGCCTTTCCTGCACCAGTATGTGATCTTTTCCCCCACTTGGACTGATGACAATCTGATTTTGACTTCTCTCCCCAGCCTCTCCCTTGTGGGGTGATTCTTCTACCCAACTACATACTCCTTAAGAGAATCCCATCCAGCCCTCGGTGTAAGGAAGAGGGCCATAGTACCGGGGACCAAATCCAAAGGTGAGTGTAAGTGGCTGTGATTAAGCCCTCTTAGTGTGTAAGTTATTGACAGACAGTCACACTCTTCCTCAGCCTGAGCATCTCATTCTGGGAACACCGCCACAAAAACCTGACGCTCAGACTCAACTCACAATTGGGCCCAAGGTGTGGTGTGAGTATGAAAAGCAGAGATCCTTTGGGTTCCACAAAGATCCAGAGGGTCCTGCCCACCCAGACTGACTGCGAACATGACTCAAACATGACTGCCCTAGGCAATAAGCCTAATAAGCGAACTGTATGAAAGGAAACAGGTTAAGTAAATCCCCCCAGAGCCCACACACAAGCTGTGTGTACACATAAGGTCTTAAGAGTATATTTAAAATCAATATGCGGGATCACTGAAATTTGGCACATGTATGTTTGTAGATATCAGCATGGGTGGCAGGTTTGTAGAAATTTTGGTGGTGCCCAGAACGTGCCCCCCCAAACTCCGCCCCCCACCTGCCTAAGGCTCTGGGAGGGAGTTTGGGTGGGGGAGGGGGCCTGGGGTGCAGGCTCTGGGAGGGAGTTTGGGTGCAGGCTCTGGGCTGGGGGTGGGGGCATAGGAGGGGGTGAGGGGTGCAGGCTCTGGGAGGGAGTTTGGGGGCAGGAGGGGTGTGTGGGAAGGGGGAGGAGTGCAGGCTCTGGGAGGGAGTTTGGGGATAGGAGGGGGTGCAGGAGTGAGGGCTGTGGGGCTGAGGATAAGGGGTTTGGAGTGTGGGAGGGGGCTCAGGGCTAGGGCAGAGGGTTGGGGTGTGGGGTGAGGGCTGTGGGGCTGAGGATAAGGGGTTTGGAGTGTGGGAGGGGGCTCAGGGCTAGGGCAGAGGGTTAGGGTGTGGGGGGATGAGGGCCCTGGCTGGGGCTGGGGGGGGGGGGTTTGGGGGGGGGGGGGGGGGCGCGGGGGGGGGGGGGGGGGTGTGGGGGGGGGGGCGGGGGGGGGGTGGGGGTGGGGGGGGGGGGGGGGTGTGTGGGAAGGGGGAGGAGTGCAGGCTCTGGGGCGGGGTTTGGGGATAGGAGGGGGTGCAGGAGTGAGGGCTGGGGGGCTGAGGATGAGGGGTTCACGATGCAGGAGGGGGCTCAGGGCTGGGGCAGAGGATTAGGGTGTGGGGGGGATGAGGGCTCTGGCTGAGGATGAGGGGTTCATGACGCAGGAGGGGGCTCAGGGCTGGGGCAGAGGATTAGGGTGCGGGGGGATGAGGGCTAGGGATGGGGGGTCTCAGGGCGAGGGCAGAGGGTTGGGGTGCAGGGGGATGAGGGCTCTGGCTGGGGCTGGGGCTGAGGGGTTTGGGGTGTGGGGGGGATGAGGGCTAGGGTAGAGGGTTGGGGTGCGGGGGGATGAGGGCCCTGGCTGGGGCTGGGGATGAGGGGTTTGGGGCATTGGAGAGGTTCAGGGCTAGGGCGGAAGGGCACGGTAAGGGCAACCTGCCCTGCCATTAGTGGATGGGGTGCACTAGGACCCTGTGGCAGCAGTTGATGCGGGGAGCTGGCAGAGCAGAGTCAGGTGGAGCTGTAGGCTCCGGGGGAGGTGAGCGGGGGGCAGCAAGTGGGGGCCAGGGGACACTCGGGGGAGGCGCGTGGGGGTGGCGGGCCCCCATTGGTGGAGCCGGGCCCCCAGTCCCTGAATATTGCTGGAGCCCGGGCACCACGAGTGTATATAACTCGCCGCCCCTGGATATTGTTTCCCATATAAAATTGGTGTAAGCATTTTTCAGTTTCCTGCCAGCATTTTGCAGTGTTTCAGTCTGATGCTATAATGGCTTGTTTCTGAATTGAGAACTGTGATTGCAGCAAGGAATCGATCCATTATTGCACATAATCAAGATACATTTAACAGTACTTCTGCTGAGCATGGCAGCTCTAGGCTGCTGGTGACTCGGTTTACTTACCGATGGAATAAGAGAGTAATGCAGAACCAGCTCCATGTCTACTGAACTCTCACAAGTGACATTTGTCTGCCAGCCCCTGGAGACACGTGAGCAGATAATAAACACATTAGTTTAGCATACACAAACCCTTCTCCTGGAGTATGCTCTCTGAATAGCAGACCTTTGATTGTGAGTGTGTAGAAAATAACTCAATGCACACATGCAAGAAAGTCCAAATGGTTCCGATACTAACACAGCTATGAGATAGCCAGCTGGAAGATAATTCTGGATTCTGACATGCAAAGAGGCACCCCACACTCCCCGGTTTGCTTCAGAGTTCCCATATTCAGTACAGGCAAAATCAATACCTTTCCCATTTGGTATAGGGTTTGCTAAGTCCATGTGTATAACCATGGGCAAGTCTTCTCCTGTCAGGCTCATCAGCATGGGACTAGCAGGTCAGGAGTCCATAGGTAAGGTTGAGTTCCATGTTGCACTTAAAGTATGGATTCCCCCTCTTTGTTTTGTATGAAAAAACTAGTATGTCCTCCCGTCTACATATGATCCATTAACTGTGTGTCTACTCCCATTTTAAGTATCTTTGATATGACAGTAGATATTGGCCTGTTACGTCCTAACACCTAATGCCCAAATTGTCAAACTTTGGATCCTAAGGGTAGGTTCCTAAATCTACAGCGAGGCATACAAATAAAAGTGGCCTGATATTCAAAGGTGCTGAGCACCTGCAGCTCCCATGGACTTCTATAGGAGTTGGGCAAGCACCACCTAATTCCGAATACCACCTTCATTTAGGTGGTTAAATATGGATTTAGGTGCCTACTGCTAGGCACCCAAGTTTGAAATGTTGAGGTCAGTTTGCGTAGATCCCTTCTCCAAATTTGAAATAGAATAGACTAGATGGCCAGGAGCTATGTATGGCTCCATGCTTCTTTGTTTATCAGTATCATTTTAACCATTGATTTTTAACATTCTTCTGAAGCCACGCTATTTTTAACAATGATTTTTCCTGCCCCGGTAATTCCTTAGGACCATTCTCACACCTCTTTGGGAGTCTTGTCTGACCCCAGTAATGTAGGTAGTATTGTGCCTTTGCCTTCCTGACAGCAGAGTTGCACCAATTTGATTTCTTTGCATGTTCCTACTCCCTTTTAACTGTGCAGCTCCCCTGAGATCCAGTCGCAAGCCCAGTCAAGCTGTGGGGATCCACATACAGAAGGCGTCCTCCAGACATGGTTCTCCTTCGGCCTGTGGGGCTGGGCTGCCTCCATGGTGTTGCACTCCCTTATAGGGGGGAGATCAGTGGCTGGGAGAAGCAGGACAATGAGAGGAGCGGGACCTAGGAAGATGCGCATAAGAACGGCCATACTGGGTCATCCCAAAGGTCAATCTAATCCAGTATCCTGTCTTGTGACAGTGGCCAATGCCAGATGCTTCAGAGAGAATGAACAGAACAGGGCAATTATCAAGTGATCCATCCCCTATCATCCAGTCCCAGTTTCTGGCAGTCAAAGGCTTAGGGACACCCAGAGCATGGGGTTACGTCCCTAATCATCTTGGCTAATAGCCATTGATGGACCTATCCTCCATGAACTTATCTCATTCTTTTTTGAACCCCATTATATTTTTGGCCTTCACAACATCCCCTGGCAACGAGTTCCACAGGTTGACTGTGCACTGTGTGAAAAAGTATTTCCTTTTGTTTGTTTTAAACCTGCTGCCTATTAATTTCATTGGGTGATCCCTGGTTCTTGTGGCATGTGAAGGGGTAAATAACACTTCCCTATTCACTTTCTCCACACCAGTCACAATTTTATAGATGTCTATCTGTAGTGGGGCAGCTGTCCCACTCCTGGAGAACAGGGGTTAAAATAGCCAAGCTAGGCTGATTGGAGTAGCAGCCACAGCTGTGGCCAGCTCAATTAGGGCCCAGCTGGCCCTGATAAGAGGGCTGTGGGCCAAAAGCTGGAAGACTCTCTCTCCAGCCTTGGAGGGAGAAGGACCGGGCTGCCTGGGAGCTCAGGGAACGGAGCAGGGCTGGGGAAAGGCAAGAGGAGCTGGGGGGCTCTGGCCTGGCAACTCCCCAGGCTGCGGGCCTGGTTAAAGGCCAAAACAGGTACTGGGGTTGCAGAGGCAGCTGGTCCGAACCCCTTGCTAATAATGAGTGGCCATGACAGACTGCAGTTTGCCCCAGAGAAAGGGGGCTAGATGACGACTGGCAGTAGCCACTGAGGCAAGGTGGGTGAAAGGGTTAGGGGTTCCCCTGGGAGGGGAGACCCAGTGTATGGGGGTACTGCTGGGGCAGAGGAAAAGGGCACCGGGGTCTGGGAGGGACACAGGGGCCAGCGACAGGCGAGACATCAGCCGGCAGAGGGCGCTCCGGAACTGGAAAAGAGCTAATTCCCAGGACGACCAGCAGGAGGCGCCATACCGGTGAGTCGTCGCATCGCTACACTATCATATCCCCCTTTAGTCTTCTCTTTTCCAAGCTGAAAAGTTCCAGTCTTTTTAATCTCTCCTCATATGGAAGCTGTTCCATGCCTCCTAATCATTTTTGTTGCTCTTCTCTGTACTTTTTCCAAGTCTAATATATCTTTTTGGCGATGGCAGGACCAGCACTGCACACAGTATTCAAGGTGTGGGTGTACCATGGATTTATATAGTGGCATTATGATATTTACTGTCTTATTACCTATCCCTTTCCTAATATTCTGTTTGCTTTTGTGACTGCCACTGTACATTGAGCGGATGTTTTCAGAGAACTATCCACAGTGACTTCAAGATCTTTCTTGAGTGGTAACAGCTAATTTAGATCCCATCATTTTGTATGTATAGTTACTTGGGATTCTGTTTTTCAATATGCATAACTTTGCATTTATCAACATTGAATTTCATCTGCCATTTTGTTGCCCAGTCACCCAGTTTTGTGAAATCCCTTTGTAATTCTTCGCAGACTGCTTTGGACTTAATTATCTTGAGTAATTTTGTATGATCTGCAGACTGCTACCTCACTGTTTACCCCTTTTTCCAGATCATTTATGACTATATTGAACAGCACTGGTCCCAGTACAGATACCTGTGGACCCTGCTATTTACTTCTCTCCACTGTGAAAAGTAACCATTTATTCCTACCCTTTGTTTCCTATCTTAACCAGTTAGTGATCCATGAGAGGACCTTCCCTCTTATCCCATGACAGCTTACTTTGCTTAAGACCCTTTGGTGAGGGACCTTGTCAAAGGCTTTCTGAAAATCTAAGTACACTATATCCCCTGGATCACCCTTGTCCACATGCTTGTTGACCCCCTCAAAGAATTCTAATAGATTAGTGAGGCATGATTTCCCTTTACAAAAGCTGTCTTGATTTCCCCCCAACAAATAGTGTTGGTGTTATATTAGCTATACTCGCATTAGCATCAGACCTGCATCAGACCCTGGGGAATCTGCAGCTAAGTTAACAGTCTGACCCCATCCTGCATTTTCTAGAGTGCGAGCTCTCTTTCTACTGCATAGCTCCCACTTATCTCTTCGGTGCCAAAGGAGTGGGCCTGGAGAAGTGAGCACTGCATGCGACCCAACACATGCAGTTGCACACAACCACTGGAGTTCAAATGTGCGCTAGACAGTGATTGAGCAGGCGCAATGGCAAAAATAGACACCAGGAAATGTTTGCAATTCATGGTCCCTGCAAATATGGGGCAGATGTTGGCTCCAATGCATCTCAGGACAAAACTGTTTTCATCAACATACGGCAGAGTGACTGTTGTCTTCTGTGTCATTGCAGCGAGGCCTGCACACACAAAGCTGCTGTAACATGGAGGATTCACACTGACATCAAGGGAGCTTAGCTTGAAATGGGCCACATTTTCTTTCAATTGCACGGGTGTAACTTCCTTTGAAGACAATGGCTTTCACTCCAGTATAATTGAAAACAGAATTTGTACCAGTATTTTACATCGGCATAGCACCTTCGATGCTGATAGTTCCCAAAGCACCTCACAAGCTACATATACCATGTGCACCACCAATGAAATGCAGCCATCTCCGAGTGGTTGAGATCAGCAGCTAACTGATGTGAAGCAGGCTGCACTGTGTGGGGACAGAGTGGGGTCTGATTCTGATCTCTCTCACTCCAGACAAGAATCAGAAGTCATGGAAATACAAGAGTGTAAACCGGGGTGAGCTCAGAATCAGACCTCAAGACGATGACATTTTGGGCAAGGACCCTGGGAAAAGCTCTGCACTTACAAAAGGTGCCATGATGAGAGGTTTAGTGTCCACACAGGACCTTCATTATTAAGTTGTCATCTGAAACATCCCCAGAGCTCGCTGTATGGCATGCATTTTATCCGCCTTGGGGGATTAAGGGATAAATCAACCTTGCTGGGATCTGTCCCTGGAGTTTAGACCACTAAGGCCCCTTTCCTATAGAAATCTTGAGGCAGTGTGCTCATTTGCATGGCAGTACCCAGAATGCTCCTCAGGTTCACAGCTCTCTCACAGGTAAGCTGGTATCTGAGCTGTGGAAACAAACTGAACTGCTAAGCTGTGCTCATGGAGGGCTGGGATCTTTAGTCCTGTTATATTGACATTCCAAGTGAGAACTGGGGACAGCTTTACCTCCAGAAATGTGGTGAGTTTGAATCCCAGTAAGGGGGGATTTCTGGTTCTGTGTTGGACAGGTGGGTTACAAATCTAGCATTGTCTTCAGAAAATACTGCGCGTATACCATACACAGGAGTCCACTGTAGAGTATCATATCTCATCGATTAAACAACAGATGGAAAACTTCCCCCTCTAGTTAAACATCAGCACAGAGCAATCAAGAGACAGGTCCTGCTTGGGGAATCCTAATCTTAATCCAACTCTGCTCAATAGGACCTGGCACTTTGTGTTTGATCACGACTGGCCTTTACATCAACACTTCCTTCTAGTTTGCATCTTCGCCTGTATGGCTTTATAGTCACAGGTAGAAAGAGTAATTCTGACCTTCTAAATCCCTAAGGACCTGCCCCTGTGGGACAGGTTAGCCGGGGGACCTAGTAAGTGCACTGAGACTATGTTGGGAAAAAGAGTATAGGTTGGCAATGAAGAGAATGTCCTTTGATTTCTTCCATCATGCAAAGAGCTTGTAATATTCCTATATGTGTTTTGTTCTGTTGATTAGGACTGTTATTGAGACAGTAATGTATAGTATGTACTGGGGGCTCCTTTAACTTATAGATTCTAAGGCCAGAAAGGGCTGTTACGTCCATCTATTCTGAGTTCCCATATAACACAGGCCAGAAAATTATACTCTGTGGTTCCTGCAAGAAGTCCATGACTTATGGTTCAGCTAGATATGAGCATGTTTTATGAAAATGGGATGGGTGTTCAAGAATTTCATGTACTGTCTGTTCTAGGACAGTAGCAATTACTTTGCTGTGTAATCATTTTTCACTGTTTTTATAGCACTCTGGGATAATTTTCGTGCATGACTATTTGCCAGTTTATTATCTGATGTACTGATTTTGTACAAATTTAACAATTATTGCAAACTCAAGGCAAATACAAACTACCAATAACTGTAGCACATTTACTGAAAAAATACAAGAAGAAAGAATGGATCTCTACAGATTGTGGTGGTATCTATTAGACCAGGGCTCTCAAATGGAGCGCTGGTAGAAATGATTAACAGGCCCCTGCCTGTGTCCATGTGGGAGGGATTTGGCTGAGAGTGCATTTTGCTGCAGAACCCAGACACAATACACTGCTTCTTGCTGTAACTGTAGCCAATCCCAGTGAGTGTTTTACCTTCTTTGTTGACACTGGCACTGGATATATCAGGAGTGACTCATGGAAGCCAATGCAGTTATATTGGGTAAAAGCAGTGTGAACTCAGAATTGGGCCCACTGCTGTGTATCGCATTTTGCTCCTTGCTGTAGTTGTGGCTTATTTTCCTTTAGTTCCTCGTTAATGGAGGCCTCAGGACCGCAGTAGCCGGTGACTCCGATTGAAAAAGAGACTAGATTCTGCAGACCGCACACCTCTCGTTTGCATGAAGTGTTGAAAGTACCGTATCAAATCTGCCCTTGTGGACACAGGAGCTGGGCAACTGTACTTTAACCCCCCCAAAGCCAAGCCCATCCTCCCAGCTTCACTGCTTACACTTACCATGCCTCTGCAGAGAGCATCTTGGCTGTGCAGCAGAGAGCTCCACGAGCACTGTGCTGTTGGGTGCAGGCGTGAGCAATACCTCAGCTCTCAGAACACAGCTGGCACTTGGTGGGCACTCTTCCTGGCTGCTGTGCGGCAATCCTCTCAGCCTGCATTGGGCACACTGGGCCCCTTGCTTCACTCCTCCTCCCCACCTCCGCTCAGCAGGAAAGCAAACATCCTGTCAGACCCACTGACTCCAGGGTAACTAGAAAGGAAAGGAAGTGACCGCTTCCTGATTTACTGGCCAGTAAATTTGTTGCTTTCTCCCAGCTGTCACGGAAGCAGAGACTGATTGGTTAGTTTTTGCCAGGCTTCTCACTGGGAAATGAATCCAGTTTTAATGATGCTCTCTGCGCCCACCCTTATAAAAATGCCTGTGCATGTTACATGAATTCAGGACCTTTAAACGTGAGATTTGAAATCCTTATAGGCCAGGAAACCCAGTATCCAGCTGTTGAGCACCTTGTAGGTGTATGCATTTGGATATGGTTTCACAAGCTCTGGAATAGGCTTCCAAGGGAAGTTGTGGAAACCCCATGATTGGAGGTTTTTAAAAACACATTGGACAAACATGTCAGGGGTGGCCTAGGCTTATTGGATCCTGCCACAGTGCAGAGGGCTGGACTTGATGACTCGTCAAGGGCCCTTCCAGCCTGACATTTCTATGATTCTGTGATTGCGTCGTCTTTGCAAAATCTAACTGTGACGTTGTGCAGTCTATATGATTTTGTAAAAACATAAGTGAGTTTAATGTAACTGAAATATGCTTCATGCAAAAGGTATCATCACAAAGCTTATAATCTACTGAGAGTGATCATCCTATTTGTATAAATGTACCACTCTTGTATCTAAAACTAGAAATATAAAATATATCTCTGAGGGCCTATTGTAATTATGCAAAGTGTGGGCCATTGATGGTGGTTTGGAATCTTGATGACTCCCATTAACCAGACCCATTGTCTGCAGATGGGTGCATTTACCTGTGTGTGTTCCTGAATATGTGTGTGCTGGCAAGTGAATAATGCAGCCTTGCCGTGACATGTGATCATGTCACCTGAACTGGAATCCATCTTTAACCTGGTGTTTTTCCAGTGAGGGGTGGGGGAGGCCAGAGGGACAAAGGATTCCCGCCTGATGCAAAAGATATATAAGGGGGTGGTAGAGAAGAGAGGAGGTAGTAGCCATCATGAAAAATCCCCTAGCTATCACCTGAGCTGGAACAAGAGCTGTACCAGGGGGAAAGAATTGTGCCCAGGCCTGGAAGGCGTCCAGTCTGAGAAGAAATTTACTGAAGCATCTCTGAGGGTGAGATTATCTGTGTTCAGTGTTTGATTAGACATAGATTTGCGTATTTTGTTTTGTTTTGCTTGGTAACTTATTTTGTTCTGTCTGTTACTGCTTGAAATCACTTAAATCCTACTATCTGTATTTAATAAAATCACTTTCTACTTATTCATTAACTCAGAGTATGTATTAATACCTGGGGGAGCAAACAGCTGTGCATATCTCTCTATCAGTGTTATAGAGGGCGAACAATTTATGAGTTTACTCTGTATAAAGCTTATACAGGGTAAAACGGATTTATCTGGGTTTAGACCCCATTGGGAATTGGGCATCTGAGTGTTAAAGGCAAGCAGACTTCTGTGAGCTGTTCTCAGGTAACCCTGCAGCTTTGGGACAGGTGGTTCAGACTCTGGTCTGTGTCTGGAGCAGATAGGTGTGTCTGGCTGTCAGCAAGACTTTGAGTGCTGGAACCACCAGTAGCTGGCAGGGGAGAATAGAACCAGAGGTAGCCTTTGCACATCAGCTGGCAGCTCCCAAGGGGGTTTCTGTGAACCAACCCGTCACACTGACACTGTCACTTACCCAGTTCTTTTTAATGGTCAATAAACACCACGAGCATTTTTGGTCTCCTCATCCTCTGAAGAAAGGGGGATGAGTAGATTCTGTGCCTGGCCTGGTAATTTTTCATCACAGTTTTGCAAGCCTGCATTGAACGATCACATAACACTAGGCAATGTAACATACTAAGTGGCGCATACACCTCTACCCCGATATAACGCGACCCGATATAACACGAATTCGGATATAACGCGGTAAAGCAGCGCTACGGGGGGGGCAGGGCTGCGCGCTCTGGCGGATCAAAGCAAGTTTGATATAACGCGGTTTCACTTATAACGCGGTAAGGTTTTTTGGCTCCCGTGGACAGCATTATATCGGGGTAGAGGTGTATTTACCTTCCACCGCCACGAGCATCAGGGTTTTGTGCCTGGAGGTGTCCTCACAGCTTACCCAGCGATGGGGTTTCACAGAAGAAATGGTTGATGACGGAGATATTGGCTAGTGTCATTCAGTCGCACAATCCAAGCGGCGGCTGGCTAAAAGTGCTCACTCATGTAGCTGGGAGCAGCTTACATGCTAGAAGCTCTGCATGAACAGTCCAGGAGTGGGGGTTCTCACAGCAGAGCAGGGTAAGGCTGACTCTCAGAGTCGAGGATTGGATATCACTTGTCAAATGTCAGCTCTATGTAAACTGAAAAACGTAATCATTTGTTCAGTCTTAAGGTCCTAAGCCACAAAGGGAATGCAGTAGGAGTTGGATTCACTGTCTTTAGGCGATGTTTTCGCTTCTAAGGGCAGATGTTGTCGTTAAATATAACAAGGTGGGGAAGTATGGCTGGCTTACTTCCAAAGGAGGAAATCTTGATAGACCAGCCCTTCCAAAAGAGAATACTCAACAATATTAGTCCTGTTTCATCAGCCCTTATAGCAACAGATCCTAACAAGCTACCAGCGACGGGGTGTGCCTACTCAGCGACACTATCTATTTCCTAGTCTCATCAGACTTGACACGGTAGGGCAGTAAGCCTGAGGTTTTAATATTGTTCAACAGACCTCCCTGTCTTATGTAGCACTAGTCTGCCATTGCCACAGAAGTGTCTGTATTTAAACACTGTCTCCCAAAATAGATACTACAGCATTCAGACAAAGACTAGGGCTTATATAATATGTCAAAAACCTGAGTAAGTGGTCTCCTTTTTTATGCCTCTTGGAGCAAGCGGAGGTACAACTACATCTCCCTCCTCACCTCCGACCCATAATTCAACCTTAATTTCATCGTCAGGGTTCTACAGAAAATTATGCTTGTTGAGTTTCTCTTCTAGTGCCACATACGTGACCACTCATGAGCTTCTGCCAGTACAGAAATACACCTGCCGCTTCCTGGGCTGAATCAGCTAGGGTCTTGACCATCTGTTTGGTGGGTGGTAAGCTACTACTTTCTTCCAAGGCCTATTGCCACAGCGCCAGTTGACCTACATTGCTCTCTACCCATAGTACCCTGTCGGACATGAAAATCTTTCCCTCTTAGCCAGAATCCTGAGGTGGTATTACTCTGCTAGTATGACTGACTTACTATTCCTGCAACTGTCACCAACCTTAGTCTCATTTGAGCATAAACTAAAGACACCCAAAGGTACAAAATGTAGCCTTAGGTCTCAAATACTACTGCTTCTAACTGGAAGTGCCTTTGTTTCCTTTAGACACAAGTGGTGTCCTACTCTTCACCTTCTACTCCCAGTTTCTCTTAGCTCAGTTAGCATAGGCAGCTCTGTTGCTGCTTCTTGAAGACTCTGGATGAAATGCTTTAGCACCAACATAATTTAGCAAATATGAAATTGGGATGCCACCTGCTATGGCAGTACAGCTCCCCTTAAAAGTAACCAGCCATGAGGAACAAGGAAAGAACTGGATTTTTACCACCTGGTGCAGCTGTGATGTATAAAGTGCCAAAAAAGCTACTCCTTGGGGAATTCTGTGCCACTGTGTGCACCCATAATTACTGTGCCACGCATATTTTTTTCTGCAGAAAATACAGGTCTGTCTCATCTTACGCTGGGGTTACGTTCCGCGGTCAGCGCGTAAAGCGAAAACCGCGTATAGTCAAAATTCCATTGAGTGTAATGGCGGGCAGAATCGCCCCCACTATAGAAACAGGATTTAAATTGTTATTTTTCTCTCTCTTTTTTTTGCCGACCGCGTAAAGCTGAAATCGCACATGTTAAATGCGCCTCAGGGCTGGTCCACACTAGGGGCGGGGGTCGAAGTAAGATACGCGACTTCAGCTACACGAATAGCGTAGCTGAAGTCGAAGTATCTTACTTCGAACTAACGCGACTTACCTCGGGTCCGCGCGGCGCGGGATCGATGTTCGCGGCTCCCACGTCGACTCCGGTAACTCCGCTCGCCCTGCAGGAGTACCGGAGTTCGAACTAGCGCGTTCGGGGATCGATTTATCGCGTCCAGACAAGACGCGATAATTCGATCCCCGATAGTTCGATGGCTACCCGCCGATCTGGGCGGGTAGTCTGGACGGGGCCTAAGATGCGACAGACCTGTAACTTCTGCCAGAAAGTTGCTGCAGTTCACCCTTTTGCACACAAGAGGGTGCTGTGGCATTAGAACAGAGCAGCAGTTCCCAGCCAGCCCCAGCTTCCATAGGGATGAGAAAGGCGCTGTGAGCAAGGCAGGCTCTGTCAGGTCATGTCAGGGGATATGGGGAGACAGACAGCATGGGGCACATAGGGTTGCTGGGGGTCACAGACAGACATAAGGGCTAGTGGGTGAGGACAGACTGGGGCAGGGGCTGAATGGGAGTGGAGACACAGGGTCACCGAGACTGCATTACAGTGCTTACTACCTCCTTTTTGTGTCTCAAAGTACCAGCTAATGTGGTGTCTCCCACTGGGCTATGGGCTGACACTTGAAGGACGGGGTGTGGCAGACGGAGAGCGCTGTCTGTGGGACACTTTCCCTGCGTTGCCAGAGAGTGGAAGACTGTGCCAGTGCAAGCTCCAGAATGGTGAGAACTTGACTGAATAAACTGATTTCTTCAGAAAGCAAGCCTCCCTCAGATGTAAAAATGTCCGGGGGCCTGATGCATCACAGCATTGCTAGTGAGCGATCACGCTGATCCCCTGCTGTCACCAATATGAATACAACTCCTCTCGGCAGGGATTAAAAGTTGTTCCCATTTCATGGAAGTTTGGTAGCCTCTATTGAGAAATTTGCAGTTCCATTTTCCATGTCCCATATTCATGACTATAGTTTGCAGTATATTGTAAGCTGTTGGGAGTAAGAACTGTCCTTCACAATGTTTTATACAGGGCCTAGCACAATGAGGCCCTGATCTCAGTTGGGCCCTTTAGGGAAATCTCCAGGAAGGCCAGAATTGCCTTGTTTGCTATAAGTTGATGAGAGTTGGCAGCATTGTAATGATCAGAAGTGAAAAAAATCAGAAGAGAGCAAAAAATGATTTAATTCTTAAAAAAAAAAAAAAAAACAACCCCAGCTCATCTGAATTTTTGGGATTGGCAATAGTGTAAACACTTGCAACTACATCCAGAGTCAAAATCACCACACATCTGTTCTGCAAACCCTTCGTCCTTCCCTTCTCTCCAACCCCTCTTCTGTTGTCTGTTTGTTTTGCATCTTGCTTTAAGGGTCCAATCCTGCCAACACTTAGGGCTTGTCTACACTTGGAAACGTAATTAAATAACTATCTTGCTAAATTTCCAAGTGTAGACTGGGACAGATACGGCAATTTCCTGCAATATCTTTGGGAGATCTCATTGTATTAAGTTAGGCCAGTGACTGTATGTAATTCCATGGGGGAGCTTGACCACAGCTCCTCCAGGAACTAAGAACCGGGGGGCAGGGGGGTTGATTAGGCAAATTAACTCAGGCTGTATCACCTCCAGGGAAGTATCACCCCCTAGAGAGGCTCACATATACTAGTTCAGGCTGGATACTTTAGAGATCAATAGAGAAAGGACTTTTAAATAAATTACCTGAGTTTAGTGGCCTTCTTTCCAAGGAGGGTCCCAATCCTTCCTAGGTTGGAAGGACTTTAGCCTATAGGAGGCCCCACAAGACTTGATGGGTGACCGCTGGTAAACCTTTAGCATTTGTGTATGAATGTTTGTTGTTTTAATGTTTTCTCTGGAATGCTTTCACCTTAAGAAAAAATGTGCTTGCTCAGATAGAGCTATGTAGTAACTTATAAATGCTGGCAATTACACTGTTCATAAGCCTTTGGAGAGAAAGCAAAAAGACGCTGGCCTGTTTAGGAGTCTGGCTTGCTGGGGACATCACAGTATAGGCAGGGAACTGTTCAGCCTGGAAAAACCCAGGCCAGGAAGGAGAGAGATGCAGATCTCTGCCCAAAAGAGGCAACTGCTGGGCAGCTAGGAGCCTAGAGTGTGTGCCCTTGAGGGACCACCGAAGAGAAATACAAGTGCAGTTGCCCTGACCTGTTACAAACCCTTACATGATGGCTATTCATTGTGAGAGGTACCAGAGCCCAGCCGTGGCAGGCATATTTCCAACACTGTGTCTAAAAGGGGAGGAGAGAGAGGGACTCAAAGGGCACGTAGGCACTTCTAAAGAAGAGAATTTAAAAGCATCAATTCAAGAGTCATTTGGTAATGGAGAGTTCAGCTTCTAGAAAATAACACAAATTGGCCAGCCTCCACATCAGTATGCCTCCCTCGCAGAGTGAACTGGGAGACATTTTAAATCGGCATACTTCATTCCATCAAGTTCGGTTTGTGGACTAAAAGCATGTCAGTGACCTTAAATAACTAATTTGCAATGAGATAACTTTGCTATTTGCAGTATTCAAGCCATTTGGGAAGTACAAGAAAGTACTGCAAATGCTGAGGGACACATATCTGGTTATTTTAGGTAACACTGGCAAGTTGTCGCCTCTGTTGCTGTTGAATCTGGCATTTTATATGTTGTTCTATCTCCTGTCTAATATGCTGAAGAAGAGAGCTTTGGCTACTTTCGTGTCAACTGTCCGAAATGGGCCATCTTGATTATCACTTCAAAAGTTTTTCTCCCCTGCTGTTAATAGCTTCTCTTAATTAATTAGCCTCTTACAGTTGGTATGGCTACTTCCACCTTCTCATGTTCTCGGGATGTATAAATATCTTCTTATTGTATGTTCCATTCTACGCATCCGAAAAAGTGGGCTGTAGCCCATGAAAGCTTATGCTCAAATAAATTTGAAGGCCTAAGTCTCTAAGGTGCCACAAGTACTCCTGTTTATTTAGCAGAAAGGCTCCCTTCACTAAGAAATCTATGTGAATTGAGTTTCTGCTAAAACGTGATTAAGTAGCTGGCAAATAATTGATATTTTAAAAAATAGTATCAGATAGGTTGTGCTTTTTCTGGTGTCTCTTCTTCTGTTTTGCTTGAGCCATTGCTGAGACAGACAGATAGAGGGGGCGTATGGGGATAGATACATATATAGAGGGGGTGAAAGGGGATAAACAGATAGATAGAGAAATAGAGGGGTTGTAAGGGGAGAGATAGATAGATAGTGTTATGCTTATAAGAAGCACACAGGATCTTTTTCAGGGGGAAAAGGCAATACACCGCGTTTATTGACCATACAACAAATATGCATTCAATCACAATCACACACACACACACACACACACACACACACACACACACTCCCGCCAGTTGATGTTATAGTTACCATTCCAGAGTCTGGATCAATCTAGGGGCCAGCTAGGTTGATCACGGGTAGGGAGGAGCTGGGTTCCGTCGGTCGTGACACGATGCTCCGGGGAAGTCTTGGCAGGACAAACCCAAAGTTTCATGGCAAGGCGGCACCCTGTTCATATAGTGATTTTCCTTCATTGGGACCAATGAGTTTTGCACCGTCATGCTGTTTGAGTGCTTGTTTTCTTAAATTGTCCTTCTCATCCTTTATCTTGTTCTTTTATCAAGTCTCTCAGGGAATTATCCCTTGCTGGTCTTGATCAGTGCTATCGTGTCCCCATTGATAGGTGCCTGTCTCATGTTTAGAGTTGTCAATTTACCTTCCTCTGACATTTCAATAGGGGCGTGTTGCAGCCTCCTGGCGCCCTTGCGTCTGTCCTCGGTTCCTCCCTAGAGCATCTGGTTCAGTGATGGCCTTCACACTTCTCTCTTAATACACACATTCCTCATTCACACACAAAACAGAATTGATTTACACAGAACATTTTGAACAGGAACATCAAATTGCAATGCAAAGGAAAAACAATCATTGCATTCTTTTACTTATTTTAAAATGCTAAACCTACAATAAAGTGGTGACCTTAAAAGGTCTGTTGTTGCCTTGAAATCCGTCCAGACACAGATTCCGGCTGATGCATTTTTACCAAATGGGCCATTAGGCCATTCCTTTCTGCTATTCAAAAAGGGTGGCTGGCAGGATATGATCAAATCATACACCAATACATTTAATACATGCTTTATTATTATTATTTTTTAATCCTTCATTCTAAATTATACAAAATACCAACATAAAATCCTACTACTACATATCCCCCTTTTGACCCCTCAAGAACAATTCTTGAGTGGGTCATATGTTATACAATTGTTTCATAGCAATATACTGAGAGACAATTTGAGCTTGTGGTTGTAATTTAACAAGCATTCTTTTTGTTCAACAGCACATACAACACATTCCTAGCAAGCAAACACAGGACAATATTAACACAACTAGTAATGGCTGAAACATAATAGCCAATATGCCCTTAGAGGTCGGGGACCAGTCTGTAAAAACGTCATAGCTTATCATTGGTGTCAGTTCTTTTTCAGACTTAGCAATTTTTAGCAGGTCTCCATTGGCATGTAATATTTGAATGACACACTTCCCTATATCCCTCTGTGTCTGTTGTAAAAACTGAGTCACCTTTTCTAGTTTGTCCCGTACACATGTTCCCAATGATGTGTCCTTGCTGCATGGTTCTGTGGTGACAGGTAGGGACAAGCACACCCATTTCTGAGGGCTCCATTCTGTACGCCCTTGGGTGTCCAATAATTTCTTCTCTTTCCCAGACCACTGACCCATAACTCAGGGTAACCAAAAGGATCCCATGGTCAATTTTGGGAGCAGGCTCACTTTCCATATTTCTGTCTCCACAGACTCTGGGTGAGCAATTTTAACAATAAATTCACCTAATAAATCAGGCTTAACCATGCTGGAAACATATTGCATCCATTCATATTTGTAGGTGTCAAACAAGGACCTCTTCTGTTGTTTTAAAAGATGCGTTAATACCCAAACATTCGCAGATATTACACAAAACATTTCGTGTTCAAGTGATGCTAAACTAAGAATTTGCATTTCAGTACATCCTATGGCCAAGGCAGTTTTATTCCCTAATTCTATTTGTTGTTTAGACAGCAGCCAGGAGGTAGAGCCGCCCCTGCTAAACACCATGTCTTTTGCCGCCCCAAGCATGGCAGTCAGGCCGTCTTCGGCGGCATGCCTGCGGGAGGTCCACCGGTCCCGCGCCTTCGGCGTACCCGCCGCTGAATTGCCACCAAAGCCATGGGATTGGCGGACCTCCCGCAGGCATGCCGCCGAAGGCAGCCTGACTGCCGTCCTCACAGGGACCAGCAGGCCACCCCCCGTGGCTTGCCGCCCCCGGCACGCGCTTGGTGCACTGGTGCCTGGAGCCGCCCCTGGTGT
This sequence comes from Platysternon megacephalum, assembly GCA_003942145.1. Classification (NCBI taxonomy): domain Eukaryota; kingdom Metazoa; phylum Chordata; order Testudines; family Platysternidae; genus Platysternon; species Platysternon megacephalum. Next base: position 6,050,939 of record QXTE01000072.1, read on the forward strand.
TTAGTCACCGCCACATATTCCATGTTGCTTTTAGATTTCCCAGACCTATTTGTACCCAATCCACAGTAGTCTCATTCACAAGCAGGCAGATAATATCTTGCAGTTGTGACAAGAAACTTAACTTATTCTTAATTACGTCCAGGTCTACAGTGTTCATAATTCCTGCTCCAAATCCAACTCCTCCTAATGTGGTGTCTTCTACATCTCGTTTTGCTCGGCCATTGGAGTGTTGATGTGTTTTTATCCAGGCTGTTATAATAGGAAGGGAGTAGGGTGAACATTTGGGTTCCAATTTAGACATGTTCAACTGAGTCCAATACATACCAATTTTCATTTTTACTAATAGTGGATTTAACAAGACTTTTACTGCATCACTTTGAGTCACAAACAATTTTGGTTTCTTTATTTTAATTGGGGTACCTCTTTCGAATGCATAGTCTCTGGTCCAGGTTCTGGTGCATATGTCCAGGAATTCAATTCACTATGAGGTATTGGACAGCATCCCCAATAACTGTTAGTATTGTTCCTGTCTTAACAGGAAATCATGGGTAGCTGGAGCTCCAGGTGGTATCCCCATAGGGACCCTCTATTTTAACCCCTATTTCCCAGTGGTTTGGTATTCCTGTGGTGTTTATAAGGTGAACTTTAAGTCCCACTTCCCCTTCCCAGGCATACACATTGGTATTGCCTAAGGGTTTTAAGATTTGGCTAGTGTTTTTATCATACCATTCCATGAGGATCACCAGATCCCGGGTAGGAATCCATGATTGGTTGGCGGTGAGTGAATTATTCCTTAAATATTGGCGTATAAGGAGGGCTGCATCTTCTCCCATGATTGCTCTAATTATCTGGACACTAAAAGTTCCCAGAAGCAGGTAAAGCCAGACCTTACAATGGAGTCTCATTTTCTGTGGATTAAAATTGCGGTGGTTAAGCAGTGGCTCGTGCTCAGGTTCCGGGATGTCCTTTTCTGCAAAGAATTCAAACATCATTATTTATGTAAACAATGTAATTTGTGAAACATGTACCCATTTCAGTTTCCATCTTTTTCAATACAGTATACCAATGGGCTAAGGTAGTCCACTATGGAGTAAGGGCCTATCCACTTTGATTCCAGTGATTGACCCCTTTTTGCCATTTTAAGGTACATGACTTGGTCCCCTGTTTCCCACAGGGCTGCTTTTGTGGGCCTTTGTTTTTGAATTTTGTTGTTCATGTGTTTGATGGCCTGATTAACCCTATACTGGAGGGTGGTTTTTATCTTCTTGTAACTGTTTAAGCCATTGAAAATAATCATGCTGGGTTATATTAGAGCTCTCTTCTTGACCCTGTACCAGGTAACTAGGATCAATCATTAGGCGCATTGGATGTCCAAACAGAATTTGGAAGAGTTGAATTTTTCTCCTTAGTCTATTACTGCTGCGGATGGCAGCCAAAATCAGAGGCAGTTTATCCTGCCAGTCTTTCCCTGTGTGATTTACTACCTTCCGGAGAGCTTCCTTAATAGTGCGATTCACGTGCTCTACTTGGCCTGAGGACTGAGGCTGGTATGGTATATGGAGCTTTTGTTTAATTCCCAAGGCTTGTATCATTGTTGTAAAAATTTCTCCTACAAAGGCTCCGCCATTGTCAGAATCTATTATTTCAGGGGTGCCATATCTGCATAAAAAACTTTTTGGCCACTACCCTGGTGCTATTATCTTTAGTAGGAAATGCCTCCACCCATCCTGAAACGGAATCCTTCCTTACTCCTTGGCAATTTATCAATAAAATCAATTGGAACCCTGTGCCACGGCCCACACCTTTGTTGGTGCATCATGGGTTGCCAGTGCGGAGGACAAGCCTTGTCCTGAGCGCACCACACACAATTACGCACCCACGTTTTAACATCATCTTCCATACACTCCCGTTCTGCTACTTGCTTTAGCCTTCTTAAAATCCCTTCCACTCCTTCATGCATAAACTGATGGGCTACATTAAGTAACTCCTGTCTTTCTATTTTTCCTGGAACTCGGTTAAGGTGGTCTGCAGTGCCATCTGTTGGCTCAGATGTGTCAACACAGACATTCCTTTTCTGACTTCTGGTTACAACTTCTATATCATGCTGTCGGGCTATTGTATCTACCCGATTATTCCAGGTGGTCTCCATGCCCGTTCCTTTACTGTGTGCCTTTACATGTTGTACCTTTAACTGTTTAGGGTTCTTTGTTACCCACTGGTAAATCCATTTCCATTCCTCTGAATATGCAATATCCTTTCCATCTGCTGCTTTCCACCCGGTTCTATGCCAATCATGTATCCAAAACTGTATCCCCTTCACACACAAATCACTGTCAGCATAAATATACATGGGCTGTGGGGAATTTTCATATTGCCTTAAAACCTGATAAATTGCGTGGAGCTTGGCATGCTGAGCCGATCCATTGTCTAAATGTCCCTGAATGACTTCCTCTTCTAAGTTAATGGCAGCGTATTTAACACATCTTTTCCCTTTTACTACCATTGCACTCCTGTCAGTATACCAGACGCGCTTTTCTTGGCCCACGGTATCTAATTCTTCCAGTGAGGGTGCCTCTCCCAAGGCAATTCTTTGCTCCAGCGTGACATTCATGTCGGTTCCCTTTTTCCACAGGGCATGTGTTAGCATGTCCTGCTTGGACACTGTTTCTGTGGTCACCCCTCTGTTAACTAAAATAAGCATCTGTTGGGCCATTCAGGTGTTTGAGACTTTACCTCCCATCAATCTCCCTGATAAAATGTACTTGAGAGGAGCGTGGGTGCTTTGGATAGTAATAGGGGTTGTTCCTGTAAGAGGCTGAAAAAATTGTACTGCTCAGACGGCTGCTAGACACTCACGCTCACAGGGATCAAAATTTATTTCTGCTCCTTGTAATTTCCTGGATTCATATGTTACTGGTACTAGCTTTTCCCTCTTCATTGTTTTATAATAGTGTGGCAGCCAAGGCCCCGTTATTAGCTGCCAAACGAATAACAAAAGGCTGTGATTCATCAGGGAAATGCAGGGCTGGGGTTGTGAGAGCCTTCTGTTTTAGCAGGGTTAAAGCAGAGTCCTGCTCTTCTCCCCATTCCCATTTTGTCTTTTTCTTTAGCAGGTTCCACAATGGGTGAGTTATTTCAGCATATTTATAAATGTGTGGGCTAAGAAAACTGAATCCTCCTAGCAGTTCTCTTAAAGAGTGAGCGTCTGGTAGGGGCCGGCATTTCTACCAGGGCCCTGACCTTCCTCTGATCTACCTGTCTCCTTTCTTGTCCAACGACTATGCCCAGATATGTAACCTGAGGTAGCACCAGCTGAGCCTTGTCTAAGGCTACTTTGAACCCGTTTCCTGAATTCGTGCCAAAACTTTTTCCGGTAGAGTTTGAGTTTGTGCCTCAGTTTCCCCAAATGTTAAAATGTCATCTGCATATGAAAACACAAAAGGCCTTCCTTGTGGATATGCTAGACCAGTTGAGTCCACAACATGCCAATGGGCAATAGCCGGGTTGTGGTGATATCCCTGGGGCAACCAACGAAAGGTCCATTGTTGCTCCTTTATTGTAAAGGCAAACGGATCTTGTGAGTCCGGATGTAGGAGGATGGCAAAGAAACAGTTGGCCAAATCACTAACTGAGAAATATTTAGATGTGGCTTGCACTGTTTGTATGACCTGTGTCATATCAGCCACAATAGGGGCCATAGGGATGGTGCCCTTATTGATTCTTCTATAATCAATGGTTAAACGCCAGGATTGGCCGTCTGCCTTTAGCACTGGCCACACAGGGGAGTTAAAGGGTGAATTTGTTAGTGTTATTATTTAAAAACAAAACAAAACAAAAGCCAATTTATCTTAAACCTACAAAACAGAGTTTTACAAGCCAGGAGTGTTGGTTTAGGTTTTAAACACTCCACATATTTATACAATATATTTATACACAGCTGTACATAGATTACATTTGGGGGCAGTTAAATTCCAATAGAAACCCTTTATGTTCTTTTAGCAAATTTGACTAAATTGTTCATAGTCAAATGATTTAAATCAGATTGTCTCTTTGCCTGGCTTATTTATAGACATTCCTTTGGAAAAGAGCTCATTTTCCTGCAAAGAAACCAAGAATTCTCTTTCTATAACACTTTTTTCCTTTTTAACTTCAACTGCTTAATTCCCCCCAGCCTCTGCAGCAGGGGTAGGCAACTTATGGCACGCGTGCCGAAGGCGGCACGCAAGCTGATTTTCAGTGGCACTCACACTGCCTGGATCCTGGCCACTGGTCCGGGGGGCTCTGCATTTTAATTTAATTTTAAATGAAGCTTCTTAAACATTTTAAAAACCTTATTTACTTTACATACAACAATAGTTTAGTTATATATTATAGACTTACAGAAAGAGACCTTCTAAAAACGTTAATGTATTACTCGCACGCGAAACCTTAAATCAGAGTGAATAAATGAAGACTCGGCACACCACTTCTGAAAGGTTGCCGACCCCTGCTCTGCAGAGTTAACTTCTCACTCTTTCCTTAAATCACTTGCTTATCTCCTCAAATGACCCCTTCATCAACTCAGATTTCACCATTCCAAGTACAGTATTGTCCCAGGGATCTGAATTCCCCATGCCTGGACTTACTGCTTCCCTTACTCCTGCCACTATGCCCCTCAGGGCTCCCAACCTGTTTTCCAATCTCCTTATCTGTTGCCTGCCTGCTTGCCTGGGCCCGATCCTGCTTTCCTTGCTGAACCGTCCCTTTTCATGGACACAGGCTTTGTTCCACTACCAATTTAGCAAGGAGGGTGGGCTAACTAGCCCCCACACTTCCTGGTCCCTTTTCTTAAACATTTCTCTTAAAATTGTGAAATCACAACAATATCCCACACTCCTATATCCTTCAGAGTGAGGTCTTACAGAAATCTACTCCTTATTTTCCCATGCTTGTTCTGGGACTTACAAAACACAAAAAGTCTATATCCACTAAAAACTCTGCCTGATAGGCACTAAGCCCCCTACCTTTTGGGCTCGATCCTGCTACAACCGAGGGTATATTCACCTATGCAATTTTCCCCTGACAGACGGGTAGCAGCAAGGACTCTAATCCTCCCTCTTATGGCCCAGCACCTCTACGACCGGGGGTGTATATGCCTAGACAGTTTGTATATATCTTATCTGTATAGTTTTCTCTGACAGACAGGTCGGAGCGAGGACTCTAATCCTCCCCCTACTGCCCGGCACTTCTACGACGGGGGGTGTGCACACCTGAATGTTCCATCACTTTATACGGATGGTTTACCTTTTAGCAATATTTAGGAGTATTTTCAACAATCACAGTACCAAAAATGTTATGCTTATAAGAAGCACATGGGATCTTTTTTCAGGGGAAAAGGCAATATGCCGCGTTTATTGAAGATACAACAATTAGCATATGCATTCTGTAGGTTTCAGGTGTAATCTGAAACTGTTTCAAAACCAGTTCCTTAAATTTACCATAGTTTGAAGCATCATCAATAGGCATCTTATTGAATATGTCCAGAGCTCTTCCAGTCAATTTTGCCATCACCCTAGTCATTTTTTGATCATCAGGAATTGCATGGAGGGTGCACAGTCTCTCAAAGATGATGAAATATTCAGTAATATCACTGGATTCATCATACTGCGGACATAGTAGCTCCCATATTTGGATTTTTGGGGAAGTGGAACCAGCTGCTGGAGGGTTTTGTCTCCAACTCCATAACAGTCAGTTCATGCTTCTGGGCCTCAATCTGGGTCTGTATTTCTCTGTCTTTTAGCTCCAGGGCTAGCCTCTGGGTTTCCATGGCTCTTTTGTGAGCAGCTTCCTCCCTGGCTGCTGGAGTATCCTCCCTGGCTGCCTCTGCTTCTTTGAGTCTTAATTGAAACTCACAGTCCTTTGCCTTCTCTTCTGCTTCCAGTCTGGCCAGCTCTAGTTTTGTAGCTGCCTCACTGGTGGTCATTTTCCTGCTTTCTTGTGCTTATTTCCCTCACCTGAAGTAAACAAACAGAAAATAACTAACCAGTAACCACTTTGTCTGTTCTCCAGTCACCACACTCAAAACTCATTTAAAATCACTACCAGTATTTCAAAGCAATCAGCTGAGCACAGATCCTGCTCGACTACGCCGCTGTGATGGGTTGGGTCACAGAGATCCCCTTGGGACTGCCACCGGATGTGCTGGGACTACCTCTGAGCCCATTTTCCCTGCCAGCTTGGGACTTCAGTACCTTGCCTTGTTGAGCCAGACACACTAGCCTGCTACAAACACAGACCCAGGTCTGAATCACGTCCCCCAAAAGCTGCAGGCTTAACTGAAAACAGCTGAAGAAGTGCTCCTGTCTCTAGCACCCAGATACCCAGTTCCCAATGGGATCCAAACCCCAGATAAATTTATTTTACTCTGTATAAAGCTTATACAGCTTATATAAAGCTTATACAGAGTAAACTCCTAAATTGTTTGCCCTCTATAACACGGATAGAGAGAGATGCACAGCTGTTTGCTCCCCCAGGAATTACTTACTTGCTCTGGTTTAATTAATAAGTAAAAAGTTATTTTACTAAATATAAAAAGTAGGATTTAAGTGGTTCCAAGTAATAACAGACAGAACGAAGTAAGTTACAAAGCAAAATAAAATAAAACACGCAAGTCTAAGCCTAATACAGCAAGAAACTAAATTCAGGTAAATCTCACCCTCAGAGATGTTCCAATAAGCTTCTTTCACAGACTAGACTCCTTCCTAGTCTGGGTCCAGCAATCACTCACACCCCCGTAGTTACTGTCCTTTGTTCCAGTTTCTTTCAGGCATCTCTTTGGGGTGGAGAGGCTATCGTTTGAGCCAGCTGAAGACCAAATGGAGGGGTTTCCAGGGCCTTTTTATATCCTCTCTTGTGCAACATCACAGCCACAAGATGGGGTCTCTAGCCACCTGGGCAAGTCACACGTCTGTGAATGATTCCGCTTTTTGCACACCTATGACATTGTTTACATGTTAGTTTGAACGTTCCCAGGAAAGCTCAGATGTGGATTGGCATCTCCCAAAGTCCATTGTTAGTTAAGTTCTCCCAATTACTTGAATAACCTCTTCACACTATGTTGACCAAATCTTTAAATACAAGCATAGAGCCAACGCTCATAACTTCAGATATAAAAATGATACATGCATACAATTAGGATGAATATATTCAGTAGATCATAACCTTTGCAAAGATATGTTACATGGCATATCTATCAAAAACATATTCCAGTTATGTCATATTTACACTCATATGCATATTTCTATAAAACATTATGGGGAGCAACGTCACAACAGGATACTGGGCTAGATGGACTGGTCTGACCCAGGGCTGGTCCACACTAGGGGCAGGGATCGAAATAAGATACGCGACTTCAGCTACGAGAATAGCGTAGCTGAAGTCGAAGTATCTTATTTCGAATTTCCCGCTCTTACCTCGCGTCCTAGCAGCGCGGGATCGACGTCCGCGGCTCCCCCGTCGACTCCGCGAACTCCGCCCGCCCTGCAGGAGTTACGGAGTTCGAAGTAGCGCGTTCGGGGATCGATGTATCGCGGCCAGACGAGGCGCGATACATCGATCCCCGCTCGATCGATGTCTACCCGCCGATCCGGGCAGGTAGTCTGGACGGGGCCCCAGTATGGCCATTCTTATGTTCTCATGTTAGTTACCACCCTTTTCCTTGTTCCTTGTTCCTTTTCCTTGGTTTGATCAAAACATATCTCTCCAGCATGCTCTCATCTGACCTTATCTTTAGGAGAGGCCAATGTGTCCTTGTTATCTTTGGGGAGAGTGTTTTTACCCTACTTGGTACCAGGGTGTTCTCGTACCATCCTTCTGGACTGCGTTTATATCCTGTGCCTACTATGTCTCCGGGACATGAGTGTTTTTGCAATACCAGCCCTGGTCTTGCCAGGTTCTGTGAGCTTGCAAGCAGGCATGTTGTATACTGGCCTGACTTCTGCTCACAGCCTGACTTTTGCTCACTTTACTTTAAATCAGCAGGGCCTGACTATCACTTTAGTCCAGGCCGCAGGCCTCATACTGGGCCTCTTATACAAGGCCTCATGTCTCAGGCTCTCTTTCTCCTACAGCAGCTGTGGGAGGAAATGTTTTGGGTAGAGCTCGGGAATTTTCAACAGGACTTTTTTGGCGGGGGTGGGGAGGGGTTGGAAAATACTGCACTCTGCATGTCCTAATTGGTCATCTTAAAACCATTAGGTCCCCAAATACTCTGCATTGATGGAATGGAGGGTTCCACTAGCCAGTATGTTGATTGGGAGGCACTGTTCAGTCCCCCACCTACCATGAATAAAACAGCTTTATTGAGTCAGCTTCCCCTTCTGAGGTAGGAGGCGGCTGTGCTGCAGTGCTAGTTCAGCTCCATTTTGGCTCCTTCTGGCTACCTTTGTGCCACAGTAATATATATCCTCCTATTCTTCAAAAGACCAAGGGAAGAAATTCTTGTGCTGTAATAACAATAACTTATCACTTGGTGGGACTATTGTCTTCTTCCAGGCACATCGTCAAACAGCAACTGTCCGCTCCTCTTGTATATCTTTGTTAATATTCATTATTAACGAATATTGATGAGATGAAGCAGAAGCGAGAGGGGACCACAGAGATGTGACTAATTAATGAACTAGTTTTTAAGAACCCCCTAATTATTTCTGAGCCTCCTCTAAGCTTCCATGCTCCCGCTGTGCAACTCAAAAGAATGGGGATTTTTTTTTTACACACGAATAATTACAGAGCTCTATAGAACTGGACCAAACTTGTTTATATACAGCTCTCCAGGGCTCCTTATGGTTGTCTAAATTCTCATTATGGCCCCCACTCTAACCATTCATCTCTTCCTAGAGCAAGAGAATGGCCAAAGAAATGAACAGTTAAGCTTTTTAATGAAAGGGAGCCAGCAGAATGTAAAGTGAAGCACTTAACGATTGGACAGTTTGACACACTGGGAAGTGGAATGGTGGCCAGAAGGAATGAGCTGACCCAGACTCCACAAAGACAATGATTATTTGGTTGCTGAGGTTCTAGCCTCATGGATATGGCAATATTTCACTGGGGGATTCATTCCAGTGGAAGTCATTTGACACCGGACTTGAAGTGTTCGGCATCGTTACAATAAATAACTGTAGCTGGCTGTTGACAAAGGATGTGTCACTTCAGCGATCAGCCTTCTCCTTCAATTTCTCCAAGTGCGCTGGTTAACTGCCTGACGTAAACTGACAAATCTCAGGGAGTGCCTGATTCTCTGCCGCCATGCCTCTGGCATACTGACATGTACCTGTGCGGAATGCCAATCCAGCCTGGTTGGTGGTGTTTTATGGCCACTTTGCACAGAGAGACTCTGAAAAGTGCACAGCAATTGTGAATCAGGCCTAGGGGATTCCCAAGGGATTATTCTACAAATACTTTGCTCCCAACTACTTCAGCGTTACACCACTGTAATCCCTTTGGGCTAGAGTATGCCGCCTCTCTAGCCAGTAGCGGCGCCAGCTCTTCCGGCGCCCTAGGCGGCGGAAGGTCCCACCCCCGAAATGCTGCCCCCAACAGCAGCGGCGGCGGAAGGTCCCGCCCCCAAAATTCAGCGGACGGCTGGGGTGCCGGCGCCCCCAAAATAGCAGCGCCCTAGGCGACCGCCTAGGTCACCTAATGGGTTGCGCCGGCCCTGTCTCTAGCAAAGGGCAGTGTAGAGCTGCCCATCGGGAGCACCTGGAGCCATTCCTCCTGGAAGTCCCCAGCATCTCAGGGAGCATGAATGCTGCTACAGCCCTTCATAATTTCAAGCATATGCCCCTTGGCTGGCTCATGGGGGTGACCAGAGCGATTAGTTTGCATCCTCCCTGCCTCTCTTCTCCCTTCCCCTGGGAGGCAGTGTACACCCCTGTGAAGTAGACGGATTGGTCCTGCTTTGATTGGGGATTGGTCCTGCTTTGAGCAGGGGGTGGGACTAGATGACCTCCTGAGGTCCCTTCCAACCCTGATATTCTATGAGGGAGCAGTTTGTGTACTCCCTTGTGCACAGGGGCTGGATTTCTGATTGGTCCTTAAGTGGGCAGCATGAGCGGGGTTGGAGATTTCTTACTGCCACCTCTCCCATTGCCTATGGACCAGGCCTTCTGACTTCATTGGAGTTGCTCCTACATTACATCAGTGTAAATCAAAGCAGAGGAAGGCCTGGCTTTTTAGTGTGCTTGTTTTGGTTTAACCTTTACCCCACTTCCTTTTCATGCAAATACTAGAGCAGGGGTCGGCAACCTACGGCACGCATGCCAAAGGTGGCACGTGAGCCAATTTTTAATGGCAGCACGAGGTCCCGGCCGCCGGCCCCGCTCAGCCCGCCGCCAGCCTGGGTGAACGGAACCCCAGGCTGGCAGTGGACTGAGCAGACCAGCGGCTGAGACCCCGGCTGGCAAGGGGCCAGCAGCCGAAACCGAAACCCAACCAGAACCCAGAGCCGGCCGATGCTGGGGCGCTCCGCTGCGGGTGGAGGCGCAGCGCGTGGCGCGCGCTCCCAGCTGGGGTCCTGCTGGCTGCCGGAACTCTCCTGCAGGCGGGCGCGGGCGGCCCTGTGCGCCGGACGAAGCAGCAGGCAGTCGGGCAAGTGAAAGGGGCTGGCGGGAGGAGTGGTGGAGGTTTCCGCGTCCCAGCCTGTCCTGCTGCCCCTCTCTCGCCACTGTGGCTGGACACCAGGGCACTGCAGGCACGTGCCGTCCCTGCGGCCCCTGGGGGGAAGGGAGCAGCAGGCCAGGGGGTCTTCTGCAGGGCCAGTTCCAGGATTTTTGCCGCCCCAAGCAGCAAAAAAAAAGCCGCAATCGCAATCAGCTCTACCACCGCCGCTTCAGTCTTCGTGCTGCCCCTCTCCGTTGGCCGCCCCAAGCACCTGCTTGCTGGGCTGGTGCCTGGAGCCGGCCCTGGTCTTCTGCTACCGCCCCCCATTTGCCTGCAGATGCAGTGCCCCCACACAGCTGGCCCAAAGCTCCCTTGGCAGGAACAGGAACAGCGTGGGGCAGGGACCCATCCACCATCCAGGTAACCCGTCCGCAACCAGGACTGTCCCAGGCCAGCCCCAAGTCCCCGTCCCCACGGGACTTCCCCCTGCACCTCCCCCAACCTCCTGCCCTGAGCCCCTCACGCCACCCAACCCTGACTCCTACACCCTCCATGCTCCCAGCCCTGACTCCTGCACCGTCCACATCCCCACCCCCTGCCCTGATCCCCGCGCACCCCAACCCCCTGCTCTGAGTGCTCCCCCACACACATCCCAGCCCCTGAGCTCCCCCACATACATCCCAGCCCCTGAGCTCCTCCTAATACGACAGTACCTGTAAGAAATTTAAGTTACTTTTACCCCTGCCGGAACCCCAGATCAGCAGTGGACTGAGCGGGGCCGCCCCGCCCCTTCCGCCAGCCGGGGTCCAGACCTCCGGCCCCGCTCAGCCCGGTGCTGGCCTGAGGTACCGGCAGCCAGCCCGGGGCTCTTCTCCTGGCCTCGGCTCAGCGCTCTTCAGCCACTCCCTGCTGGGGCCCACATTGGAAAACTCAGCAAGGAAAAGCAAGGGCAAGGATCACACTAAACTGATAAGATGTGCATTTTAATTTTATTTTAAATGAAGCTTCTTAAATATTTTAAAAATCTTATTTACTTTAAATACAACAATAGTTTATTTATATAATAAAGACTTATGGAGAGAGACCTTCTAAAAATGNGGTTTACACATCACCACGGGGGACAAGATTATTTCCCCTCAGTCCTGAAGTATATCCCTAGTGAAGAGTGAAGTTTCTCAGGCTGCACCCTGAGTAGAGGTGGCTGGGAATGTCGAGGATATTTCTCAGGCCCAGGATGGAATTTCTGGCAAAATGAGAGAGAGACCAGCCTAGCCAAGGCATCCACCTTTGAGAGGCAGGCTGAAGTTCTTGTTCTACCTGAGTAAGAACTTGAACTTTGATCTCCCACATCTTAGACGAGTGCCCGGGCCACTGGATACAGAATCAGCTTCTTGTGAATGCTCCTCTGTTGGTACTGTTCCACTTTTTGTATATGTAACTCTTCGGCCAGGTGGAGCCAGCAGCAACAAGGGCCGGGTTCAGTATCTAGAGGTTCCTTTTCAACAATAAACACAACCAGCTTGAGCCCCCACCCGTGACCTGGGACAATTACACACCACCCCCTGGGCGCCTCTAAGAGGCAATACTTCCCTTCTCGCAAGCACAGAGTCTGAGTGTATCAAAAACTTTTTTAATAAAAGGAAGGAATTAACTCAGCATTAATTTGGGAAAACACCGCAACTAGGGTTCATAAACACAAACCATGAGCAAAAGACCCACCCCCAAGTAAGACCCTCAGGGTCTTAAGTCCAGCAACCCAAAAGTACCTTTAACATGCCCATCCCTTCTCTGTACCCCACTCACAGTTGCTGTCCTTGGCCAGTGCAGCCCCAGAGTTCAGAGGTTCATCCGCAGAGTTCACCTCCCATCCTGTGTGGAAGGCAGGGCGAGGTAGGGAGGCGCCTTACATGCTGCACTGCTCGGGCACTTGCTCGTGGCCCCAACGGCCGATTGCCATGCCTCTGTGGGGCTCTGCTCTGGCCCTCTGCACCAGCTTCTCTGCTGGCTGCTTGCCACGCCTCTCCACCAACCACCCTGTTAGCCACACCTCTCCACCAGCTGCTTGCTCGCCAAGATGTCTTCAGGCACCCCCCCACACACTTAACACAGCACTCAGTGATTTCAGCTGTTAGTGGGGGAGCCTCACTGCTGGTGCACACTGGGTAGTCTCTTTCAATAGAGATGCTGTCCCAAACATATCAGTGATTTCAACTCTGCAGCATGTAACAAGACGCTCAATTGAATCTAAATTCAATCTTTTATTATACTATGGAGAGAAGAAAGGTCAAATGGTGTCAAGGACCCTTAAACAGGGCCGCCGTCACCAGGTAGAAGTATCTGTCCCCACCCTCTCTCAGCTCATTGGGCTTTGGAACCCATGTTCCCTGCCTAGCGAGTGCTGTACAGTTGAGGGTGAGTCCCTCTATCGGGGTATGCCAGGTACAGTTCTGCTGCCCTTGGTTCACACAACAAGGATAACAACCCTTTATTACTCCTGCCCCAATAACAAGGAGACTGGGGATCCAACACCAGCCACAAGTGATCATTTGGGCAAGCAGTCCCACCATGCTGAGCACCTAGGCAGGGTGAGTGTGTCCATGCAAACGAGATCAGCTTCTGAAGTCATTTTCCACAGCTCATCACTAGATGTCAGGGGAGAGCTCATCCAGACTCTGCTTACATATATAATGAAATATTCATTGGGCGATAGCACAAGACTGACACTATAATAGCCCATTGGATAGGGCACTGTCCTGGGATGTGGGATCTGCCTGATTCAGAACAGGACTTGAACCGAGGTCAACTACAGTCCAAGGAAGTCCCTTAACCATGGAGATGGGGCGCTGTCTTGTATTTATTCACACTTTTTTTAAAGGTCTAGTGTTTGTTTTTTGCTCTTGGGCCAGCCCTAATGCTGGGGACACAAGCTGGCCATGAAGGGTGAGATCCAAAGACCACTGAAGGCAGTGCCAGCTCCAGCTTTTTTGCCGCCCCCAACAGCGCAAAAGAAAAAAAAAAAAGAACCCGATCGAGCTGCCGCCGCAGAGGAAAACAGTGAGTGAAGGACCCGCCGTCGAATTGCTGCCGACCCGGAGCGGGCCGATTGAGCTGCCGTCAAAGTGTCGTCCCCGATCTGGACATGCCACCCTGACAACGGACGCACTGCCGCCCCTTTCTATTGGCCGCCCCAGGCACCTGCTTCTTTCGCTGGTGCCTGGAACCAGCCCTGACTGAAGGTAATACAAAGACTCCCTCTGACTTCAGTGGGCTTTGCGTCAGGCACTATGTTATCAAATGTCTTACAAAATTCAATGGTTTAAAAAAAAAGAAGTCATTTTTCATACAGCTAGTTAAATCAATCTTGATATTAGGGGAACATATTCCAGCCCACAGGGCCTGCCTGTTAATGAGGTGTTTCAGCTCTTGTAGATTTAAATTAAACAAGAAATCCAATCTTCCTGCCTCCGACAGTGTGTATGAGTTCGGGACAAATTTTCTCCAAAACTTGCTGCTGCTACGCATTAGCTAAAGCAAGAATGATATTCTTTTATTAAAGTATCTATGGGAATGAAAATACCAACAGGGAAGTGCATTCTTATTTGTACAATAGCAGGTGAAGGAAATAGATTAAAATTATAGACGACATAAGGGATTTCCAATGCAACAGATTTGGAGCCTTGTTCTCCATTTGTGCTCTGTGTACACTGGGGAGCTATGAAAGTAAATGCTGCACCCTGAGGAGTGTTAGCTTCACATTGTGGTTTCTCAAGAAGGAAATTCAAGTTGCTAAACTCCTCTTGGGTTCCTGCCCTCAATTATAACTCTATTAGGCGTAGTACTCCAATGATGGCTTGAGTACGTGGGACTTACCTTTTCATGAGCAAATGGCTTCTTTGCTTTAAAAAGGGCAATGGATTTTTAAAGGTGGAAATGTGCCATTTAAAATGTTTTGTGCCTTTTCATTCTGCATGAGATTAATACTAATTATCACAGATATGTTCAATGTTATCTAGATTACATGGCTAAAATGAATGTATAGACACACTAAGGAACTTGATCGTGTGGTTCAAATGCCAGACTGGAGAGCAGAAGATCTTGGTTCATTTCCTGTCAGGGTCACAGACTTCTTACGTGACTTTGGGCAAGTCACTTCCCTTCTCTCTGCCTTAGTTTCATCAGCTGTAAAATGGGGCTAACAATACATCCTTGTGTCCATTCAGACCCTTTGAGGCAGGGACTTCCTAGGTTTGTGCAGAGGTGCTTCGCACAGTGGGCTCAGTTGGGGATTCTAAGTGCTGATGTAATAGAAATAATTAAGTGGATGATTGGAGAGACTGGAGAAACATTTGTAAACAACAAAGAGTCTTGTGGCACCTTTAAGACTAACAGATGTATTGGAGCATAAGCTTTTGTGGGTGAATACCCACTTCATCAGACACATATATTTAGAAAGCTACTACTCTGTGTAAAATTCCTATTTAATCATTGTCTAGTACTACTAGTGCTGGTCCAAAATATTTTGTCAAAAACATATTTAAAGGAAACTTATAATTTCCCTTGAATTTTTTATTATCAACTCCCCCACCCTTTTTTTGTTTGTTTTTGTTTTTCAAAATTTCCCTCAAAGAACAGCTGGCTTTTTACTGCTTTTTTTAATCAAGTCTAGTGGTCGTGAAGCAGGAGATGGAGGGGCTGTGCACAGCCCTGTTTGCAGTATTTAGTGTACATAACAAGTTACACTCACATGTGGGTTATGATTTGAGCTGATTGGATAGTCGAAATGATTATCTGGCAAGTTTTGTCTTCAAATTAGAAAGCGGATCCTGATTGGACTATTTTATCTTTTTATGTCAACTCCCCACAGCTTTGGAGAACTTGAGCCTTAACTAGTTTAAAGTGAATTTCAAGCTCAATGGTTTGAATATTGGTTTTACAAACCCAATGCTACAGCCATTGCCAGTGGTGAATAGTAAATGCTACAATCACATATACAATCTGAAATATGTTCTGCTAGAGACATAAGTCACATGGCATTATTTCTGGTCCTTTACTGTAATCGTGTAATTAAGACAATTCAAATTGTCTTCTGCATACAGAATTTGCAATCTCTAGATCATGAATTAGACTCTAAAGAAATCTGTGAATGCTTTATTGTATTTCATAAGAATTTCATGATTTGTTCATGTATATGAAGAAAAGGAAACATTAGATCTATAACTTATTATTTGTATTACAGTAGTACTTAGAGGCCCTAATACAGGGTAGGCACGCGTGCCAAAGGCAGGAGGCGAGCTGATTTTCAGTGGCACTCACACTGCCTGGGTCCTGGCCACCGGTCCGGGGGGCTCTGCATTTTAATTTAATTTTAAATGAAGCTTCTTAAACATTTTAAAAACCTTGTTTGCTTTATATTCAACAATAGTTTAGTTATATATTATAGACTATAGAAAGAGACCTTCTAAAAACATTAAAATGTATTACTGGCACGCGAAACCTTAAATTAGAGTGAATAAATGAAGACTCGGCAAACCACTTCTGAAAGGTTGCAGACCCCTGCCCTAATAGATAATGTGGTCTCATTTTGTAGGTCTAGTACCTAGCATGTATTATGAGAGGCCCAGATGGAATTTAGAAGTCTAAATACCTTTGAGGGTCTGGTGCCCCCTGTGTGAATGGGGAATCAGAGACATAGAGAGGTAAGGTAACACCTTTCCTTTCCACGGGCATCTCTGGAGGATGTTAAACAGCAGCTACTAAAGTTAGATATTTTTAAATAAGCAGGTCTAGATAATTTGTCTTTAAGTTTTAAAAGAGTTGGCTGAGGATCTTGCTGGACCATTAATGTTGATTTTCAATAAGTCTTGGTGCACTGGAAGTTCCAAAAGACTGAAAAAAAACTAATGTTGTGCCTATTTTTAAAAGGGTAAACGGGATAAATTGTGTAATTATAGACCTGTCAGCCTGACTGATCCTGGGCAAGGGAATGGATTGGCTGATATGGGACTTAATTATATTTTCCTCCTTTAATTTTTTATTAATGTAAATCAACATGGATTTTTGGAAAATAGATCCTCATCAAACTAACGTGATATATTTTAATGATATTATAAGTTTGGTTGATCCAGGTAATTGTGTTGACATAATATACTTAGACTTCTCTAAGGCATTTGAGTTGGTACCTGTAGCGGGGTGGTCACCCGCTCCGGCCCAGAAAGGGTTAAAGCCAGCCCTGGGAGAGGGCTGAGGCTGGGAAGGAAAGTCGGGTCTGATTGGGGAAGGCAGTAACAGCTGGGGCCACGCCCCAATCAGGCCCAGCTGGCCCCTATAAGAGGCTTTGGGCCAGAAGGCCAAGCAGTTTCCCTCTGTCTGTAGAGGGAGAAGGGCCTGGCTGCTGCAGGATTAGCAGGGCTGGGGGAAGGCAAAAGGAGCTGGGGAGCTCCGGCCTGGAAACCCCCCAGGCTGCAGGCCTAGGGTAAGGCCAACTGGGTACTGGGGTTGCAAAGGGGCAGCCCACGGGTAGGCAGAGGCAGCAGGTCTGAGCCCCCTTTGCCTGTGATGAGTGGCTTATACTGCAGTCTGCCCCAGTGAACGGGGGCTAGATGGGGACTGGGCAGTAGCCAAGACTGAGGCAAAGTGGGGATAGTGGGTGGGGGGTTCCCCATGGTGGGGAGACCCCGAGACTGAGATTGAGGAGTTCTACAAGGGGGGCAGAAACCCAGTGAAGGGGCACCGGGTCCTGGGAGGGACACGGGGGCCAGTGAGGTAGGGCGGATCACCGGCCTGCAGAGGGTGCTCCGGAGCTGGGATGAGCTAATTCCCACAGACAACCAGCAGGAGGCGCCGCAGGGGTGAGTCCATACCCTTACAGTACCCATGACACTTTGTTTAAAAACCATGAATGATATAAAATTAACATGGCACAGATTAAATAGCTAATAGGTCTCAAAATGTAATTGTATATGGGGAGTTGTCATTGAGCAGATGTGTTTCCAGTGAGGTCCCACAGGAATCAGTTCTTGTCCTACGTTATCTAACATTTTTATGAGTGACCTGTAAGAAAACATAAAATCATCACTGATATAGTTTGTGAATGACACACACATTAATGAGAGGACAGTCTCTGAATCAGAGCGACCTGGATCGCTTGGTGAACGGGGCATAAAGAAACTATATGTTTTAATATGGCTTAAAATAGAACAGTAAAATACCTGGAAGATCATGATCTAACTAGCATGGTTTCTGAAAAGGAAAAGTATGTCTCACTAATCTTAGAAATATTTCAATGTGTCAATAAAGTTGTAGATAAAAGAGACCCCAGTTGACATAATTTAGACTTTGAAACCACCTTTGGCCAGATCCCTCACCAAGAGGCTACTATAAAAGATAAGTAGTCATGGGGTAAGAGGCACAACACTGTCTTGAATCAAAAAACAGCTATAGAGGCAGAAAGCAAAAAAGTAGGATTAAATGGTCCTTTTTCATCATGACAACAGGTTACCAGAGGGATATATATTAACGTCCCATGTTAATATATAACTGATCAGGAAAGAGGGGAATGAGTAGTGAGGTAGCAACATTTGAAGATGATACAAAGTTATTTGGGTTAGTCAGGACCAGGGAGGACTGTGAAGAACTTCACCAAGACCTAACCAAGCTAGGTGAATGGGCAATGTGATGGCAAATGATGTTCAGTATCATTAAATACAAAGCAATGCATAGTGGAAGGAAAACATTAAATTACTCCTACATTTTAGGAGATTCTGAAAAACTGCATGCCTGAACCCCAAAATATTTTGGCTAAAAACTCAAATATTTCAATTCTAAAATGCTGCCACGGTGTCCTATGGGAGGTATAGATCAGATGCCTCATGCTCCCATTCTCCTATATGGACCAAGCTCCCCAGCGGGACATAATTGCCCATGATGCTCTGTAGTTATATGACTGTGTCATTATGTACTATTGTACATATTGGGTCTCCAGGAAGTGCTAAAGGATCCCCCGCCCCCAGCCTAAGGGGAGGATCTACAGGACCTGAAACCCAAATGATTTCGGGGGACAACTAATGAATAACAGGAACAGGAGTAGCAAAGAATCCTGTGGCACCTTATAGACTAACAGACGTTTTGCAGCATGAGCTTTCGTGGTTGAATACCCACTTCTTCGGCTTGCATCCAAAGAAGTGGGTATTCACCCACGAAAGCTTATGCTGCAAAACGTCTGTTAGTCTATAAGGTGCCACAGGATTCTTTGCTGCTTTTACAGATCCAGACTAACACAGCTACCCCTCTGATACAAGGAACAGGAGTGCGGTCAAAGGGTCAAAAGAAGGGAACCTGATGGGGACACCGAGCAGAGAACCCCGGACAGCGCCCACTGCTCCTCAAAGGCGTAGCGGGGCAGTTACCCCACTCCTAGGGAAAAAGGTTAAAGGCTGATTGGGGAGGCAGCCACAGCTGTGGCCACACCCAATCAGGCCAGCTGGCCCTGATATAAGGGCTAAGGGAGGAGCTGGGAGAGTCTCACTCCAGCCTTGGAGTGGGAAGGATCTAGCTGCCTGGGAGCAGGGTACCTGATGCAGGGCAGTGCTGGGGAAGGGCAAGAGGAGCTGGGGAACTCCAGCCTGGCAACTCCCCAGGCTGAGGCCTTGTTAAAGGCCCAAGGCAGGTACCGGGCTGCAGAGGTGCAGCCCGGGGATAGGCAGAGGCAGCTGGTCCAACGCCCTCGCCAATTATTAGTGGCCATTACAGACTGCAGTTTGCCCCAGAGAAAGGGGGCTAGATGATGACTGGCAGTAGCCACTGAGGCAAGGTGGGAATAGAGGGTTGGGGGTTCCCCTGGGAGGGGAGACCCAGAGAGTGGGGGTACTATGGTGGGCAGAACGCCAAGGTAAAGGGGCACCGGGGTCTGGGAGGGACATGGGGCCTGCGTCAGGTGAGACACCGGCCAGCAGGGGGAGCTCTGAGGCTGAGGAGCTAATTCCTGGATGACCAGCAGGGGACGCCGTGGTGGTGAGTGCTCAATCTGCTACAACTATCTATCGTCAACAAGAGAGAGCAGACCATGGGTCATCATGGGAGATGTCGTTCTATCAGGGAAACTAGCATATTGAGGAGAATGAGAGTGTGAGGCATTGCAACAGCACATCTGTATTTAAATATTTTTAATATTGGGGGGGGAATCCAGCTTTATGATCTTTCCCCCCACCCTCGTTGCCAAAAATTGAAACTTAATATGTGGCTGGAACTCAATTTCCAACCAACTCAGTACTTAACTTTGAGAGTTAGGCTTGGGGCTACTGTGAAAGAGAATTAACCAATTATCTTAGTTTTTACTTGGTGGGTGAGTGCTACAACTGCTTTTCATGTGAGTCTTGGTAGTCTGGCATGATACTAACGAAACTCATCTGTAACTGACACCTGCTGTTCAAGCTCAGTTAGGAGGGAGGGATAAGGAGAGGGGAAATGCTCTCAGATCGAAAGTGCTCTAAGGTGAATAACAAATTACAAACCGGAGATTAGTGGAGAAAGTAAAAAGCAACTATAATTACAATGTATTCTATTGACAAAGCAGTATCTTTTATTACATTGTTTATGAATAGAGGAGAAAATGCAAGCTAGCTGAAGCAGCACTGTGAAACCCATGAAATATTTTTAACTTAACTCTAATTCA
>QXTE01000072.1:6072412-6332277 GCA_003942145.1 Platysternon megacephalum
GGTCTGGGGGGCTCTGCATTTTAATTTAATTTTAAATGAAGCTTCTTAAACATTTTAAAAACCTTATTTACTTTACATACAATAATAGTTTAGTTATATATTATAGACTTATAGAAAGAGACCTTCTAAAAACATTAAAATGTATGACTGGCACGTGAAACCTTAAATTAGAGTGAATAAATGAAGACTCGGCACACCACTTCTGAAAGGTTGCCAACCCCTGCTCTAATTCAACACTTCCCTTACCTAAAACAAAAAAAAAAACTGCAGACAAAACAAACTAAGAAAAAAAATGACACAAACATTTAAACTTACTCAAAGATCTAAGTTAACTGCATGGGAGCTAGAAGATAATGTCTTAGTATGTTATGCCATCTTTGACTGAAATTGGAGGTCTAGAAATTTTAAAATTCACAAGCTATTTTATGCTACGTTTTAGCCTGTGGTTTTGCTGAAGTAAGCACAATGGGACTAGGTAAGGACAAAAGACTAAACCCTTCTCTCAAACACCACCTGTTGAGCTGAAAATTAAAACTGATTATGCAAGATTTAGATGGATGGCTCCTTCCACTACCTACTCAAACCCAAATCCACATATATCCTGCCAAGTGCAAAATATCATGACTGACAATGTCTGTATAGCCGATAATGTGTGAGCTACAGTTCCTGAAATTGGATATTTTTATGAATGAAGTAGGTGTCTTATACTGAAATATTACCATTCTTCTATGCTGTCCCCCCCATGTAGGTGAACTTCTGTCATGTATCAACTAATGCTAAACCCTCCTTCATGCATCTTCTCACATAGGTCCCATAGCTGTGGAACCAGGCTGTCTCTGACCTGGTAGTGTTCACACATGCATGTGGATACACAGTCAAGTCCTAGTATTTGTGGGAAATGTTTGTACAATTAACCATAGATAGATTACTCCCTCTTCATGAATCACCAGATGCCAAAAAAAGTCTTTCACTCACACAATAGGTCTACCATGTCTTATCTTCTGTATCAGTGATGGACTCCCCACTTACAAAATCATGTTAAAACACTTCCCAGCTTAGCAACATCCTTGTGTCGGAGAATCCTTCACAACACCATGTTTCAGACAAACAGATTCCAGAAGGGTGCCTGCATCTCATGACGTGCATGCCAGTGGCACGAGCAGCACTCCACGCACAGTTGCTTCCTGTCACGTTGCATCATTCCATCCTTCTGTCTTGACATGTCTGGCATGATGTGATATATCAGCTTCAAATGGGTCTCATCTTGTACACTTGTATTTGTAGCTCGCTACTAAAATCAAATTCTACAAGGGTTGTGAGTCCAAGATTGTTGGAGGGATAACGTGTGTGTGTGAGAGAGCACACTGTTTTAAGAAATGTGAATAAACGTATGAAATTTGACACCAAGATGTCATACCGACAGTGTTTTGAATCTGATTCTTTGTTTGAAGACTGTAATCAACTCAGCTTCAGAAATATTGGGGGGGAAGGTTGAGGGGAAACTATTGCAAATAAATCTTAAGGCCCTTCTCTTGCAACCCTTCTTCATGTATGTAGGCAGAGTGGACTCGACTCCCAACTGCTTTGCATCCTGCACTCATGCCCACTAGGCAAAGTGGGTGCATAATCATAGAGTCATCGAAATTTAAGGCTGGAAGGGAGCTTAAGAGGTCATCAAGTCCAGCTCCCTGCGCTAAGGCAGGACCACAAGTAAACCTAGAGCATTCCTGATAGGTGTTTGTCCAAGCTGTTCTTAAAATCCTCCAGTAACAGGGATTCCATAGCCTTCCATGGAAGCCTATTCCAGGCCTTAACTACCTTTATAGTTAGAAAGTGTTTCCTAATACCTAACCTAAATCTCCCTTGCTGCAGATTAAGCCCATTACTTCTATCCTAGCTTCAGTGGACATGGAGAACAATTGATCCCTGACCTCTTTGTTTTCAGTCCCCCACCACCTTCTTTTCTCAAGACTTAATGTGCCCAGATTTTTAATCTTTCCTCATAGGAATACACCTCAGAATATTAGCCTTTTTTCATAACTGTATCATGTTGTTGACTCATACAATTTGAGATCCACTATAACCCCCAGATCTCTTTCAGCACTACTACCACCCGGCCAATTATTCTCCATTTTTGCATTTGATATTTCCTTCCTAAGTACTTTGAACTTGACTTTGTTGAATTTCATCTTGTTAATTTCAGACCAATTCTCCAATTTGTCAAGGTCACTTTGAATTCTAATCCCGTCCTCTAAAGTACTTGCAACCTTTCCCAGCTTGATGTCTGCAAATTTTATAAATATACACTCCACTCTATTATCCAAGCCAATAATGAAAATATTGAATGGTACTGGACCCAGGACTGACCCCTGTAAGACCCCCCTAGATACACCCTTCCAGTTTAACAGCAAACTATAGCTACCATACTGAAAGAGCAATTCTTTCAACCAGTTGCACATCCACCTCATAGAAATTTCATCTAGACCACATTTCCCTAGTTTGCTTATGAGAATGTCATGTGGGACACTGTCAAAAGGCTTACTACAATCAAAATATATCACATCTACTGCTTCCCCACCATCCCTGATATCCAGCAGGCCAATAACCCTGTCAAAGAAGGAAATTAGGTTGGTTTGGCATGATTTGTTTTTGACAAATCCATGCTGGCTATTTCTTATCACCCTGTTATCCTCTAGGTGCTTACAAATTGATTGTTTAATAATTTGTTCCAGTATCTTTCCAGGTATAATAGTTAGGCTGACAGGTTGATAATTCCTTGGATCTCCTTTGTTTCCATTTTCAAAGATAGGTGCTATGTTTGCCTTTCTCCAGTCCTCTGGTACCTCACCTGTCCTCCAGGAGTTCTCAAAGATAATTGCTCATGTTTCTGAGATTGCTTCAGCTAGTTCCCCTAGTACCCTAGGATGAATTTAATCAGGCTCTGCCGACTTGAATTACATCTAATTTATCTAAATATCCTTTAAGTTGTTCTTTCCCGATTTTTGGCTTGTGTTCCTTCCCCTGATTAAAAGGGGAGGATTTTACAGCTTTTGCATAGTTGGAAATGACTTCACAAATTGCAAGGCAGTGGAGAATCAGGCCCGTTGACTATAGTGTTTTAATGAGAGACAAAGCGTACGTCTTCACTGGCAGCGCTTTAACGTGGCTTGTATAGTGCTCTAAAAAACCCACCTCCACGAGGGGAGTAGCTACCAGCACTGGTGCACTGTCTACACTGTTTAAGCGCTGAAACATGCAGTGCTCAGGGGTGTGTTTTTTCACACCCCTGAGCAAGAAAGTTGCAGCGCCGTAAAGTGCTAATGTAGACAAGCCCTTAGGTAACAGGTCTCTTTCGGAGTACCAGCCTTTTTCCTATAAAGTCTGTGAAGTATTAAGGAGCTGATTCAGCCACTGCTGTAAGAAGAACCAACCTTTCTTAACAGCCTGGTACACTAAGTACACACAATAAAAAAGAGCGGAAAAGGAGAGCAGCAATTTGGCATCTATTGCAATGAGCGAGACTTCAAATAGAACGCAAATGTTCTATCATCAGTCAATAGTGTGGACATGTGTCACTTTGTCATGTTAACTGCAGTGGAAATGAGATTCTTGCCATGGTCACAGTGAACTAAATTTTTTCCCCATTAAAATGTATTTCATTTCATGCCAATTGACTTAGTCTACAGAGCAGTCACTGTTAAGCAGGTGGTTCGCTCCAGTGTAGGTTTGAATAAAAGTCCAGTTCTGAAACTAATGGCAAATTACGATTCTTGATGAATGACTTCTGCCCAGCTTCTGAGCGTACACTGCTCCACCTATTCTCCTTGAAACAGGTTTATTGTCCAAACACAAACAGTTCCTCAACTCCTCCTTCCCGGCCAGCTCTGCTGCTCTTCTGGAACAGCAGGTCCAGGACAACCTTCCTGGGTACATGGCCCTTGCTTCAGAGCCCCATCACAGGAGTGAGCTCCACTCCTCTATGGCTCCTCTTTCCAGGCACAGCCTGCTCTAAACACTCCTCCTCTTCTTACCCTGGGATAGACCATAATAGACCTACATGTAGCCTGGCCCCCTTTTAATTGGCTCAGTTCCCCCATGCTCTGACACAGGGAGTATGGGCCTGGTCTCCTCTCCAGGACCAGCTGTCCTTGGATACACTCTAAAAAGTTATCCTTTATCACCAAAGGAGAGAGAAGACAAATCTTTAATCAACATTTTAACAAATTGGATCACTAAGAATACCTCATCTCTCCCGCCCCCCCCATCGCCTCCCCCCAAAACCCTTTATAAAATCAATTTAAAGGAGCCTTTTTTGCACGTATGACAAAACAGCTTTAATTGACAAACTGACATTTGCAGTTACTTGCTCTGTGAGCAAAGCACTCCTGACTGATTTTACCTGGGGTTGTATTTTGGACTTTCCCACTTTTGCTCTATACAGAAGAATGTAAGCATTGCCCAATAAATGTTCTTAGCTATGGAAGTTAAAAGCAGTGCTGACTTAAAGTCCCATCGAATGTAACGGGTATACCAATGCGGAGGGTGAATCTGGGGCAGGAGGGGAGGATTGGGAAGTCCAAAACACCATGCTGAAATATTGAGATTTAAAATAGTGGTGGGTTCCATTTTGGAACCTCAGACTCAGTTCACACCTGCTCTTGGAAGACCCCATGGGAAAAAATCCTTGGGGGAGGAAAACACTGCTTAGGGTCACCACCTCCCCTGCAGAATTGGCCGTGATTCTGCCCTTGTTTTTAATTAGCTCCCCTGAGGCCTGCAAGATTCCAGAGCCATTCAAGCCTTGGGCATTAGCAGTGAGTTGACTCCAGGCTCCTCTGGCTCCCCACCCCATGAGATCATCTAGACGTCTGCTCTATCCTCTTACCCCTACATTCCTGCTCTAAATCTGCTTTGTGGATAAGCTCAAGCTACCTTTGGCTACCACACTAGTGCTACATAGCATCGTTCTATGAATTACTGAGAGGGACCTGTCCTGGGGCCCAGCATTAAAGCGACGTTGCAGTAGAGTAAAGGATTTGCAGCAATACTTCTGGCTCAGGTGTTCTGTGCTGGTTCCCATAGCAGGTAATGGAGTGTAACGGCCTTCATTCAACAGTTCAGAATACACTACTGTTGGGACTGTGATTTCATGAAAAGAAGCATGTTCAAAGGCTGAAGAATGAGCCTTGTTAATAAATAATATGATGCCACTTCCGTGCTCTTGCATCAGGGTAGTTAACAGCCTACCGTGGAAAACAGTCGTTATCACTCAGTCCAAAGCACTAGCTAGCTCCATTTTTTGTAACGCAGCTGGTGCACACAAATAACTCGAGGAAAAAGGATAATTGGGAAAGTCACATACACCCCCAAGCCAGCTTGACAGCAGCAATTGCAAACCACAATAATTAGAACCCATTATCCAAATCCTAACGGTGTGCGTTCAAGAGTGGAAAGAATAAAAGGAACTCTGTTTGCATATGAAAATACTTTCCAAAGCATTTTCTCTTCTCTCCTCCCACCAGTTCGTTGAGTTACCAAAGGGTTGATGAAGCAGAAATAGTGCTAAACTTTTGTAATGAACCTGCTGAGAAGAGGGCAATTAAAACAGGGCTGAGATCCCTCTGTTGTTTTCCCATCAAGGCCTGCCACTGAGTCAGGAGATAGTGGCTACAGTTGTGCAAAAAATATAGGGAGGATGAGAGAGCTCCAGGCCTGTTGTTTTTTGTCATACGAAAGGCAGTGAGCGATTAGAAAGCCCGGGCCATTTGGAGCACAATGCTTAGTGGTGCCATCACAGGGAATCAGGAGAGGAAATCACATTTTAAAGAGAGGGTATTTTGGTCCCCAGAATGCACTGTGAGTTGTGCAGGTGTCAATGTTATTCGTTTTGGAGCTGTGTGGCCTGCTAACAAACGGGTAAATATGCACAGAACCAAAGTATGCACACTACTATCCTAGCCAAAACATTCTCCTAGCCAGTCTGGTTTCCAATCTCCTATTCTTACGTTGATTGAACTTTAGTGGTGCTTTAAGATCCTTCAGTCTGGCAGGTGCTGTGTACTGGTCAAACATAACCATGGTGGCTAAAACTGTGATGCATCAGTACACTATATCAGGATATTCTGGCTGAAACATTACAGAGTTTTCAAAGCTTTGTAGGTGATTTGGATACCCAATTCCCATTAATTTCTAATGGAAATGCAAACATCCAAACCCTTTAGGTGGCGTTTAAAATCCTACCTTCACCTTTTGTTCTTATTGAGAGCTGGGCGAATGCCGCAAAAGTCAGATTGAGGGTATTCCACTGGGGCCTTCTAGCATCTGCACTCAACCTATTCAGGGGAGCCATCTGCTCCTGCTGTNAACCACTGAGGTGGGTGAGGATTCCTGTGACTCTGTAACACAGGGAAGCAGGGTGCTTCCAAGTATGGGAGGGGCTGAGACTTGCTCCTTTCCCGCAGAAGGCAAAATGCACTCTGGATCGGGGGCAGGAGAGGTGTTGTCAGTGGTTAAGGAAACTGTCCCAGGTGATAGCTGGCAGGATTTTGCAGCTGAACAAGGGACGGACCCCTTCTCTGGGAGCACAGAGAAATGTGTCTTAGAGGGGGGCCCAGAGGAGGAAACTGGGGAAGGAATAGCGGGAGTACAGGAGTGTCTCCTCGCTGGTCACTTGGGAGAGGATGCCCAGGACCAAATGGCTAAGTCAGCAACTGTGCACTCAGGCACTCAGCCTGTGACCCAGGTTTTGAGAGGGAACTGTGTGACTGACTTCCTGGAGGGGAGCAGGCACACAGCTGACTTCTCAGGGACAGAGAAAGGGGTGGCGAAGGGTACCCTAATCCAGGTCCCAGTTTTTCAAGATGCCATTTCTGATAAGTTTTTGGAAAGTAACTGTGTCTCTTTAAATCAAGATGCAGATCCAACACCTGTAATAACAGGAAAAAAGCGACAAAGAGTCCTGTGGCACCTTATAGACGAACACTGTAGTCTATAAGGTGCCACAGGACTCTTTGTCACTTTTTACAGATCCAGACTAACACGGCTACCCCTCTGATACTTGTAATAACAGAGGAGTTGAGACCAGGAAGTTGCCAGGTGGTAGTTTGTGAGAATACAAATGACCCAACTGACAGAGAAGGGGGTGTCTTCCCCCAAACTGGTGAGACACAGAAAGCAGTTATGGGAAAGCTGCTGGGAAAGGATGCACCTGGTCAAAGGATAAACACCCTTAGCCCAGAGAGCACAGATCACAGCCCTCTAGGGGGCAGGGAAGGACTCAGTGCTGGGAGGGGGAAACACAGGGTAATCCCCAAAAGGGAACTGGATTTTTTGCATATGTTCAGTCCTGGGGTTGGGAGACAGATTCCCAAAGGAGCAGCCAATATGCAGGATCCCCCTAAACACCTATCTTGCTAGACCCCGAGGCACCAAAATTCCAGAAACATGATTAAATTAAGAGCCCACACAGAGGGGAACAATGGAGGGAAAGAAAAGCCAGTGACTGATTACATGGGAGAGAGCCAAAGGACACCATGGGTAATGAACAAACCAACCTATCTGAACAGAGGGCGTGGTATCATCAAGATACTTGTAAACGCACATCTGTGATAAAAAAATTGGTATTAATGTTAAGTTTTGGGGATAAGAATTTTGACATGGTATGGTAATGCTAGTTCTCAGTTAATACATGTAAACCAATTTAAAGCTTATCGCAGCAGAGAAATCATAACAAACCTGGTTTGCTGTGTGTGAAAGGGGAAACTGAGGCACACCGCCTAATGGGCTTGATGGCTGGATGCCAAGAGAACTATAACAACAAACTGACTTCGAGCTAGTCAGTGACTAACCCTCTTGCAGTAAACTAAGGGAGGAGGTGTGACGCTCTGTACCTTGGGGGAACACCCAGCACCCCCATTTTCATCTTTATAATATGATTGTGTGGTATCCAATGCAAAGTTTGTCATGTCGGGTGTCTTCGGATTGATGCGCTGAGCATTGTTGTTATAGTAATGTTATAGGTTGTAATTTCATGTATATAGTTATGAAGCTGAAAATGTGCCCTCATGGCTTAAAATAAGCCCAGGCAAAACTCTCCAGGAGCAGAGGGGCAGTTCACACCTCATCAAGGCGTGTATGGGACAAACCCAGCCCAGTCTCACAAGAACAAAGGACACTGGCCTAGGCACAACAAAGGATCTGTTGGGACTCTCGAGTGAGTCACCCCCCTTCCCTTGGTCAGTTTGGGACTTCAATGGGGTAATGCTCACCTGACTCGGGGGGGGGGGGGGGGGGGGGGGGGGGCAAAGCCAAGAGGGAAGAAAGAACATCATAATCAAAGAAATAAAGTTATTCTTTAGATAGTTAATATCTTCATCTAGAAGCCAGAATGGCCAGGAAAGCTGAGGTCTTGTGGCAAATGAACTCCCTGAGGCCAGAAACAAGACTTCTATTGCCTCTGCCTCCGAAACAGAGCTCCTCTCACAAAATGTTGCCTTTCCTGTAAAAGTTGCCACAGAAACCCACTCACTCTGTACATAGAACAGTCTCAGGAAATGGCCAGATGATAACATTTGTTGCCATTTTTGGGGAGCTGGGATGGGTTATCAGAAAAGGTAACCATTGCTACTGTACTGCAAAACGAAAATAATGATGCCACTTTCTCCCTGTATTCTTTCTCTCAGTGTGTCTGTAAAGGCAAAGCATGGCCTGCAAGTCAAACACAAGAGACATTTTTATAAAAAATGAAAGATCAAATAATAGGTCTTCAAGTGTCTGAGTTAATGGAATCTAATGGCTACCTGCAGACAGAAGGAGAAAATAAAAGTGTTAGGGAAAGCTGTGTGGATTGGAGAAGTTATTTTGACCTTAGTGAGAAATGTTTGACAGCATGTATCTTTGAAATTACTGGGATAATGAGTTTATGAAGAGGGGTAGGAATAGAGGCTCTCTTGTGCTCACTGGCGGCTCCAGGCACCAGCGCTCCAAGCACGTCCCGGGGGCGGCCTGCCAGTCCATGCAAGGGCGGCAGTCAGGCAGCCTTCGGCGGCATGCCTGCGGGAGGTCTGCCGGTCCCAGGGATTCAGCGGCAATTCGGCGGCGGGTACGCCGAAGCTGCGGGACCGGCGGACCTCCCACAGGCATGCCGCCGAAGGCAGCCTGCCTGCCGTGCTTGGGGCGAAAAAAAGCTAGAGCCGCCCCTGCTTGTGCTGAGAACCTTCAATTATTTATAACCCACCAGTCAGTGTGTATTATGTCCCCCTCTGTGCCAGATTCACAAGGGATATGTGTGACACTCTGTACCTTGGGGGAACACCCTACACCCCCATGTTCATCCTTATAAAATGATTGTGTGGTATCCAATGCAAAGTTTGTTATGTCGGGTGTCTTCAGAAGGCTCATGATGCACTGAGCATTGTTGCTATAGTAATGTTATAGGTTGTCATTTCATGTATGCAGTTATGAGGCTGAAAATGTGTCCTCATGGCTTAAAACAGGCCCAGGCAAAACTCTCCAAGAGCAGAGGGGCAGTTCACACCTCATCAGGGCATGTATGGGACAAACCCAGCCCAGCCTCACAGGCACAAAGGACATTGGCCTAGGCAGCAACAAAGGATCTGTTGGACTCTCGAGTAAGTCACCCCCCTTCCTTTGGTCAGTTTGGGACTACGATGAGCTTGATTGAACTCATATAAATTGATGAACTCATATAAACTTGCAGCGTCCATAACTGGACATAACTGGGCATAACTGGACACTGCAAGACGGAGGTTCCTAGGGTTGTGTCTGGGACCAGAGATATTGGCTAGTGTCATTCAGTTGCACAATCCAAGGAGCAGCTTACATGCCAGAGGCTGTGCGTGAACAGCCCAGGAGTGGGGGTTCTCACAGCAGAGCAGGGTAAGGCTGGCTCCCAGAGTCGAGGATTGGAGTGACCTAGCAGATCACCGGTCCGGATAACACCAGGGGAACGTCACAATATGAGTCTGTTGCAGCTACAAGTACAAAACCCGGCTCTTTAGTTCAAGTTGTAGTGCTCATCGTTTTAGCTCTGGAAGTCCCCGTTTGTTGGCCAAAAGGGCAGGTATCATATAAGTGGGGGATCATCAAGGATTCTGGTGTGGGCCTCAGAGACTTGCTTTGTTCAGAGGAAGTATGTAACCCACTAGTCAGTTGTGCTATGCATCCCCTTCTGAGCCCAGTCCACAGAGGATGTAAGTCTATTACAAGCCATGGTTCTTTAGCTTAAGCTGTAGAGTGTTAGGAAGTGGGGCATAGGTGTCCTGGCCTAATAGGAGTGGCTTGGATAAGTGGTCGGGAAGCAAGTTGGAGTAGGTAGCCAAAAGACAAGCGGGAAGCGGAGCCACGACTAGTAGCCAATGGTCAGAAGCAGAGCATAGGGGTGGGAGCCAGAGACCAGGAAAGGATCAGGCATGCAGCAGGAGCAAGGCAAGAACCAAAGGCAAGGGAAGGAGTGAGACAGGAAGCAGCAACAGGACAGGAGAGGAGCAGGAACCGGGAACAGGGGTTGGGCGAAGATCGCAGGAGATGGGCTAGAGCAGGTCCAATACAGCAGTAACAGAGTGTCTGCGCAGTTGCTTGGATAGCCCACTCAGATCTCTTCCTGGCTTAAGTAGTGTGTGTGTGTGTGAGCCAATCAGGTGACCTCACGCTGTGGACATTGTGATATGACTTCCTGTGGGGCCTGATCTTCTAGGATTGGTGAGGTGCTGCTTTTTATATCTCTCTTAGTGGTGACAAGGGAGGTGTCAGAGACTCAGGGCCTCCACAGTCTCAGATTCTAGACCCACCAAAACTGAGGACCCACACCCTTACCTAGAGCTGAGAGCAAATAATGGATTTTTCGGTTCAGGAAGCCAAACCAAAAAACAAAACAAAAAAAAACGGGTGGGTTGATTCAAACAAAACTCCCCCAAATTTTTCATTTTTCATCAAAAAATGACGGAAACAATTTGGGTTGACTTGAAACAATTTTTGTTTGCTTTGATTTGACCCCTTTTTTTGTTTTGGCCAAATTTGAAAATGTATTATCATTTAGGGAATTAAAATTTACCATTCAATATGCTTGATTATTGCCTCGACTGAACTAAATTTGGACCAGATGATCAGCTGGTTTGAATGTTTTTTTCTAAATGTATGCTCTAGGAATTATTTGGGGGAAGTTCTATGGCCTGCATTACACAGACTAGATGATCACAATGGTCCCTTCTGGCCTTTGAATCTAAGGGTATGTCTACACTACGAAATTAGGTCGAATTTATAGAAGTCGATTTTTAGGAAGTGATTTTATACAGTCGATTGTGTGTCCCCCGCCCCCCACTAAGCGCATTAAGTCAGAGGAGTGCGTCCACAGTACCGTGGCTAGCGTTGACTTTCGGAGTGTTGCATTATGGGTAGCTATCCCACAGTTCCCGCAGTCTCCACTGCCCATTGGAATTCTGGGTTGAGCTCCCAATGCCTGATGGGGCAAAAACATTGTCACAGGTGGTTTTGGGTACATGTCGTCAGTCACCCCTACCTCTGTGAAAGCAATGGCAGACAATCGTTTCGTGCCTTTTTTCCGTGCAGACGCCATACTGGGTTCAGCAGATGATGCAGTAGGACTGCTAACTGTCGTCATCCAACCACTGCTTCCACTGCAACTCTGCTCTCCTGGTGCCATGAATCCAACTCGCAGGTCCTCTCGTCGTTCTTTATAAATATCTATTCTTGTGGCATCCCGTCATCATCCACTGCTTCCGCTGCAACTCTGCTCTCCTGCTCGTGTCTCAATAGCAAATTTCTCCATGTTGTCTGTCATAGGCTCCTCGGGAAATGTGTGCGGTGCTAACCATCCTCCTCCACTGCTTCCTTTGCAACTCTCCTCTCCTGGCGCCATGCACCCACCTCGCAGGTCCTCTCGTCGTTCTTTATAAATATCTATTCTTGTGGCATCCCGTCATCAGCCACTGCTTCCGCTGCATCTCTGCTCTCCTGCTGCCGCCATATCACGGCAAGCATGGAGCCTGCTCAGCTCACCACTGCTGTTGTGAGCATTGTAAACACCTCATGCATTATCCTGCAGTATGTGCAGAACCAGAACCTGCAAAAGCAGGCGAGGAGGCGACGACAGCGTGATCACGAAAGTGATGAGGATATGGACAGAGACTTCTCTCAAAGCACAGGCCCTGGCAATTTGGACATCATGGTGGTAATGGGGCAGGTTCATGCCATGGAACGCCGATTCTGGACCCGGGAAACAAGCACAGNCAGTGAATGGCTTTGCTGCAATGGGATTTCCTAACTGTGGTGGGGCGATAGACAGAACGCATATCCCTATCTTGGGACCGGACCACCTTGGCAGCCAGTACATAAACCGCAAGGGGTACTTTTCAATGGCGCTGCAAGCACTGGTGGATCACAAAGGACGTTTCACTGACATCAACATGGGATGGCTGGAAAAGGTACCATGACGCTCACATCTTCAGGAACTCTGGTCTGTTTGAACACCTGCAGGAAGGGATTTACTTCCCAGACCAGAAAATAACTGTTGCGGACGTTGAAATGCCTATAGTTATGCTTGGGGACCCAGCCTACCCCTTAATGCCATGGTTCATGAAGCCATACACAGGCACCCTCAACAGTAGTAAGGAGCGGTTCAACTATAGGCTGAGCAAGTGCAGAATGGTGGTAGAATGTGCATTTGGACGTTTTAAAGCGCGTTGGCGCAGTTAACTGACTTGGTTAGACCTCAGCGAAACCAATATTCCAATTGTTATTGCCGCTTGCTGTGTGCTCCACAATATCTGTGAAAGTAAGGGGGAGACGTTTATGGCGGGGTGGGAGGTTGAGGCAAATCGCCTGGCTGCTGATTACGCGCAGCCAGACACCAGGGCGATTAGAAGAGCACAGCAGGGCGCCCTGCGCATCAGAGAAGCTTTGAAACCCAGTTTCATGACTGGCCAGGCTATGGTGTGACAGTTCTGTTTTTCTCCTTGATGAAAACCTGCCCCCTTGGTTCACTCTACTTCCCTGTAAGCTAGCCACCCTCCCCTCCCCCCTTCGATCACCGCTTGCAGAGGCAATAAAGTCATTGTTGTTTCAAAATCATGCATTCTTTATTAATTCATCACATAAATAGGGGGATAACTGCCAAGGTAGCCCTGGAGGGGTGGGGAAGCACCGGGTGGGGTGGTGGATGAGGGGAGGAGAGAAGACAAGGCCACACTGCACTTCAAAACTTATTGAATGTCAGCCTTCTGTTGCTTGTGCAGTCCTCTGGGGTGGAGTGGTTGGGTGGCCGGAGGCCCCCACCCCCCGTGTTCTTGGGCGTCTGGGTGAGGAGGCTATGGAACTGGGGGAGGAGGGCAGGCGGTTACACAGGGGCAGCAGCAGCGGTCTGTGCTCCTGTTGCCTTTCCTGCAGCTCAACCATACGCTGGAGCATATAAGTTTGATCCCCCAGTAGCCTCAGCATTGCATCCTGCCACCTCTCATCTTGCTTCCGCAACCTCTCATCTCGCTCGTCCCTCCTGTCCTTGCGTTCATTTTCTGCATTCCTGGACTCTGACATTGTTTGCCTCCATGCATTCTGCTGAGCTCTTTCAGTGTGGGAGGACTGCATGAGCTCAGAGAACATTTAATCAAAAGTGCGTTTTTTTTCGCCTTCTTATCTGCGCTAGCCTCTAGGATGGAGATGATAGGGGGAGAGTTGAAACATTTGCAGCTGCAGGAGGCAAAAAGGGGAGAGTCGTATTTAAAAAGACACGTTTTAGAGAACAATGGGTAGACTCTTTCACAGTGAACCAAGCTGTTAACATTACATAGCACATGTGCTTTAGATACAAGGTGGCATTTTGCCTCTTATATTGAGGGCCTGCCGGTTTGGTGTGAGAGATCACACATGCAGGGCCGGGCAACAGAATTCGGCTTGCAGGCAGCCATGGTAAGCCACAGTCTTTCGGCTTCTTCAACCTTCATAACATGTGGGAATGGTTTCAAACAGCAGCGCCTTCCTTTCCCACACCAAGCACCAGTTGGGTTGGCCATTTAAAAGGAGGGGCTGTACTGACCGCGAATGCATCCCAAGTCTTCAGGGAAAATTAATCATTAAACACGCTTGCTTTTAAACCATGCATTATATTTACAAAAGTACACTCACCAGAGGTGCCTTCTCTGGCTTCATGGTCCGTGAGCCCACCTTGGGAGGGTTGGGAGGGTATTGGCTCCAGGGTGATAAACAGTTTCTGGCTGTCAGGGAGAATGTTTTCTCCGCTTGCGTGCTGTGCGCTATCCTTCTCCACCTCCTCATCTTCCTCGTCCCCAAAATCCTCATCCCTGTTGCATGAGACTCCCCCCTTGCAGGTGTCCACGGACAGGAGTGGGGTAGTGGTAGGGGCCCTCCCTAGAATGACATGCAGCTCATCGTAGAAGCGGCATGTCTGGGGCTCTGACCCGGAGTGGCTGTTTGCCTCTTTGGTTTTTTGGTAGGCTTGCCTCAGCGCCTTAATTTTCATGCGGCACTGCTGCGGGTCCCTGTTGTAGCCTCTGTTCATCATGCCCTTGGAGATTTTTTCAAATATTTTGGCATTTTGTCTTTTGGAACGGAGTTCTGATAGTACGGATTCGTCTCCCCAAACAGCGATCAGATCCAGTACCTCCCGTTTGGTCCATGCTGGAGCTCTTTTGCGATTCTGGGACTGCATGGTCACCTGTGCTGATGAGCTCGCCACGCTGGCCAATCAGGAAACAAAATTCAAAAGTTCCCAGGGACTTTGCTGTGTACCTGGCTAGTGCATCTGAGTTGAAAGTGCTGTCCAGAGCGGTCACAATGGAGCACTCTGGGATAGCTCCCGGAGGCTAATACCGTCGAACTGCGTCCACTCTACCCCAAATTCGACCCGGCGATGTCGATTTCAGCACTAATCCCCTCGTCGGGGGGGAGTACAGAAATTGATTTTAAGAGCCCTTTAAGTTGACAAAAATGGCTTTGTCCTGTGGACGGGTGCAGGGTTAAATTGATCTAACGCTGCTAAATTCGACCTAAACTCGTAGTGTAGACCAGGGCTAAGATGTAAATCAGCAGAGCTCCACTGAAGTGAAGAAATGTTTTGCTACTAAGGGTATGGCTCCATTGCAGCGGGGAGCTGTGATTCCCAGCATGGGAGACAGGCTTGTGCTATTTCTGCTCTCACTAGCAAGCTAAAAATAGCTGACTGGATTCTGCGGCCTGGGTGGTGGCTCTGGCTAGCCACCCAAGTTTGGACTGGCTTGGACTTGGGCGGTTAGCCCATACCACAACATCCACACTGCTATTTTTAGTGTAATAGCGTAACCCACACACCTCCTGGGTGTTGTGTTCTGTCCCATCTAGTGGCACTGGGACCACTTAGAGAGAGAGAGAGAGAGGCTCATGCACTAAGCTCCAGAGGTCCCAGGTTTGATCCCGCCCACCGATGACTGGGATCTGTCGGTGTTACAATAGCTTAGACAGATTTGCACTGGCTCAGTTCATCTGCACTGGGAATCGGACCTGTTAGGTGCTGTATCCCGAGTTCTAAGGGAAGAGAATCAGGCTCAAAGTTCTTAATTTAAAAAAAGAAAAGAAACTTAAAGGGCAAGGGCCCTGTACCTTTGCATCTCCTGAAATATTATAGGCCTGATTCTCATTAAATTAAATCCCGTTTACACCACTAAAGGGGCCTCAAAATGGGTTTGAATTACCCCCACTTTAAGTGTAAAGGGACTGTACTGTAAATAAGAATCAGCCTTCTATAGGTTTTAAATCTGTGTATTTATCCAGCCATATTCCCCAGCAATTTACACACTACGTTGAGTAAAATGTAATAATTGGATCTTCAAGGAGATCTCTTTAGAGAATAATTACACTCTGTAATCTTAGTTATTTGGAGATATAGCTGATGAGATCATATGACTATCTTTGGATGTGCATAGACTTCCAGCTTCACCTTAGCTCAAAAGAGTTAAGGATAATTATACACGCAGCAGAGAATAAATGAAGTGAGGTAACAGTGTTAGTTCTTTTCTGAAAATACCTGATCAAGGAAGCCTTGGGCAAAGTAATTATTTCAGAATTCTCATTCTCACCAATTTAGTTATGGAAATTAAATCACAAAGAGCAATGTATACATATTACGGATCTGAATTTAAAACCATAACAGTAGTGTATGAACTGATAGCTTGTGATAACCAACAAAGCCGTTTGATTACAAGAGTGGAAAAAAGTAATCTAAAACTTATTAACACTGTAATTATTAACACAAAATGTGAAATTATTGTCTTGTTCTGAAATGAGCAAGAACCGGACCAGGAGCAATGCATGTACAAGTTATAAGCACACACCAGATAGTCAGCTGGTTCCATTTGGCAAAATAATAATGATACTTAGCTTTTAATCGGTAGATCTCCAAGCACTTTACAAAGAGGCTCAGTATTGTTTTACATGTGGGGAAACTGAGGCATGAAGCAATGAATTGACTGGCTCAAGGGCACCAAAGAGGCCAGTGGCAGAGTAAGGAATAGAAACCGGGCCTCCTGAGTCCCAGGTATGTGCTCTATCCATTAGACAACACTGCCTCCTATTGACTTCAATACAACTCCACCCATAGGCACCAGCTGAGGACTTGGCCCATTAAGTTATGGAAGACTAAGGACTTGTTTACCCTAGAAAGTTTTGCCACTTTAACTATACCAGTATAATTAAAGTGACCCCTCTACCGGTGTGGACACAGTTATACCGGTATAAATGTGCTTAGACCAGTATAGCTTATTTCATTTTGGAAACCCAAATAAGCTATATCAGCATAGAGATGCCTTATATTGATATAACTGCATCTACACTAGAGCTTTTATGGGCATAACTGTTTGAGCAAACAAATCAGAACCCTAACTGACATAGTTATGCTGGTAACTTTTTAAATGTAGACCAGCCTACAGTGGAATCTAGAACTAACAGAATTTTTTTTCCAGTGGAACAACTTTTCTTTGGAAAATGCTGATTTGATGACTTCTAAACATTTCACAGGAATTCATCAGTTTAGTCCATTTTCATGGGAAATTATCAAAATGTTTCATTTTGAAATAAGGTCAAAGCGTTGTGTTTCAACTTTATCATTTTGACGTGTGTGATATTATAATTGTGTGCCTATATATACTGTATATATTGCACTTATAATAATATATATAATGTAAAAGTCAAAATTATTATTATTGAAACAAAACATTTTAATAAGGTTGAAACAAAGTAGTTCCAGAATATTTCTTTTCATGAAAAATTCCAAATTGACTTTTTGTCCCAATTTGGGATGAATTCAAATTGTGGGGTCTTGGATTTCCCATAGGATGGAAATTCTGAATTCTGATCAGCTCTATTGGGAACATTAATAGTCCATTAATCCTAGCAGCTAATATAAATTAATTGTAATGGCTGAAATTATAAATACAATATCTTCAATAAAAATAAATCCCAAACTTGCCTAAACTTGTCTCCTGGGATATGGGCTATAAATTGTTTGGCAACAAATATCCTGCTTGTTTTCCTGACCATTCTTCTTCTTTTTTTCTTTTATTAATGATCTGGAAGAAGGAGCAAAAAGCACATTAACTGCATTCATGTAGGATACTAAATTGTGCGGTTTTACAGTCCCCAAAGAGGAGAGAAAAATAATACAAGGAACCTGATTGTCATTGATATTGAGACCTCTTTACACCACAGTAGAAGGGCCTTAATGTGGGTATACATTAAATCTGCATCCACTTTAAGTCCCATTTACACTACCAGAACAGTAAGAAGTGGCCTTAGTGTAAGCTTGGTCTATTCTTAAAAGTATGGTCGGCATAGCTGCAGCATTCACAGGTGTGAAAAAGTCACACTCCTGAGCAGTGTCGTCATGCTGGCGTAGATGCAGCTAGGCCAGTGGAAGAATACTTCGATTGACCTTGCTACCACTGCGTGGGGAGCTGGAATGCCTACAGCAAAGGAAAAACCCCTTCTGTCGTGGTAGGAAGTGTCTGCACGATGGCGCTACAGCGGCATCGCTACAGCGCCATAGTTGTGCTTCTGTAGCACAGATATGGCCAAAATGAGTATCACTGCGAGCGAGACTGAGGTCCTATTCCTACAACAAGCTAATCACCTCCTGCACTCTGCTAAGTGCCCTCCACTCCTACGAAACTATGGTGTAATAGGAGGAGGTGCTGAGAATCTATCACTCCCTTTGAAGTCAACTCAGCACCTCCCCAAGAGATACCCCAAAGGTATGTTTACTGAACCTCACTATTTTGATCAAATTCTGGGTACAGTAGTTCTATGTCTGGTACTCATATGGCCCCCATTACTGTAGTATCTGATCACCGCACAGTCTTTAATATAGTCATCCTCACGCTATCCCATGAGATGCTATTACCCCCATTTTATGGATGGGGAAACTGAGGCACAGAGATACTAACATGATTTATCCACGATCATATGAGAAGTCTATGGCAGTGCAGGGACTTGAATCTGGCTGCCCTAAATCCTAGACTAGTGCCCCACCGATGGGGATCATCCTTCCTACAGATAATTAAAATCCCAAAATTATCAACTTTCTCAGCTAGGCATCAGGAAAAACTATTTATTACAATCCCGGTGAAAAAGTGAGATATAGCTGAAATGTGAGGCATGCTCCTTTTGAAGGAGCTGTTTGTACATCTGGAAGGATTTTGACAAATATGCTTTTTTTTTTTTTTCCTCTGGGCCCATCCATGTAAATTGATGGCAGCTGCCCAGAGGAATTAAGATGGTCTGAAAACAGGAAGAAAGATGATTTTAAGTGTGATGAGGCCATAAGCTGTAACAGAAGCCATCCATCATTGTCACATAAAGAAGTTACTCTAGTCTGAGGATCTTCAGTCAGGGCCGGCTTCAGGCACCAACATTCCAAGCAGGTGCTTGGGGTGGCAATCTACAAGGGGCGGCAGTCCGTGTGTTTTTGCCGCCCCAAGCAGCGCGCCGAATTGCCGCTGCGGACGGCGGGGGCAGCCCGTGTGCCGTTAGGGCAGCACGCGCGTTTCCATGGCGGCGGCAATTCGGCAGCAGCTTCTATGTTCAGCTGCCCGTGGCGGCAATTTGGCGGCTTCTGTCTTCCGTCTTCAGTACTTTGAATTAGGCCATACTGCTTTCCCTGCCAAGCTGATTGTGTCCAGCTCAGCTTTATCTGCGCCTCAGATGAGGTTATCCCATTATGACAAACACTGATCACGTCTACTGTTAGGCTTTGAATAGCTCTATTATGGCTACCTACGTCTGCTTCGTGATTAGTTAAATTACATCTTAGGAAAAGTT
This sequence comes from Platysternon megacephalum, assembly GCA_003942145.1. NCBI lineage: Eukaryota > Metazoa > Chordata > Testudines > Platysternidae > Platysternon > Platysternon megacephalum. The sequence goes on from QXTE01000072.1 coordinate 6,091,751, forward strand.
CCAGTGCTGCTTCCTTGTGTTCTACACTGAAGCGATGAGGAGGATAAAGTGCTTTCCGGATTTTACTCAGGAGAATTTTTGAAGCAGTTCATTTTAAATCACTGCATTAAAAGTGAAACAAAGCTGCGCTCCAGTCGGAAACGTGGGTACTTTTGAACAGCAGGGTCTCTGATGCCTTTGAGGGTATTAAAAAAATCCCACCTCTCATTTAGAAAATATCTCCCCAAAGCAGGCACTTTACAGGAGAGCAGAATGAAAACAGAATTATTTCCTTTTAATGTGAACTAAGCTACAAGCTTTCAAACATTAAAAATGGATTTTGTTTTTATCCCCTTGCTAGGGGCAGCTTTTCAAGCTCTTCTGTATGGGCTAATCTGTTTCTTAACTACAGAATTGTGCTAATAGAAAAAAATCCTGGCATCACATCATCACAAGGTTAATTACCTCCATGCCCATCTATAGGTACAGAAGATGGCTGCAATCTGTGCATAGAAAGTCGGTAGTAAGCAATGTGCAGCAGAGGGAGTCTTTCAACATCATAAAACTGTGCATAAAGTGACCGCAATATGGGCAGGTTTACATTTTCATGAGTAACTCAGAATAACTTCAATCAACTATCACACTGATGGCCCTAATCCGGCCAAGCTCTTAACAAGGAAATTTAAGGACTTACTTAAAATGATGCTTTTATATGGTGTTTCCCGTCTCTTGCTTGGTTACACACCCTTGAGATATTTTCCCAACAAAATATCAAATTAAAGGGGAAACCCCACAAAAAAGTGTCAAGCGTGGAACCAGGCTCTGTGGGATGGAAACACAGCCAACTAAAGCATACTGAGAATAGCCTTGATGAAAGGGTTATATATTGAGTTAATTGATTAGGCATTGAAAATCTCTTTGGCTATTGGTGCGATCCTTGTTTATTACTGAATTTAGGCCTAGACTTGATCATGGGGGGTGGTGCACAACTGTATCACCTCAGGAGTAGCCTTCAGGGATATTGTGCTTGAGAGAAATGCCCCCATAGGGATACATCTTCAAAGGTACTTGATGTTCCTCCGCTCAGTGGTGCAACACCTAACCCCTAAGCAGCCTGCTAGTGGCAGAATCCTCAGTCCTGAGCGAGGTGCCCAGGTTTCCCAGACGATGAATGGGGAGAGTTAGGTGCCTAAGAAAGGGATCTTCAGAAGCCAGCAAGCTGAGCTAGGCAGGAGAAAAGTGCTGAGGAGAAGGGACTTAGGCACTTAAGCAGCTGCCCTGGTGTACCTGGCTGCCAGGCTACAGATAGGTACCTCCATCCACAGGATCCTCAGCCACAAACCCTCTCTTGGAGTTAGGCCCCTAAGCCCTACAAGACCTGCTTAGGTTGCTCATATTCTAGCAGCTGAAACCATCTCTGTCTCTGGCTCATGCTCAAAACTTCTCTCATGCTAGCTAGCCCGACATGTCCCTATGCCCTCAGCCACAGCTCTACCCATTTCCCCTCTTTTCCCTGCATCATGGAGGGTGGCAAGGGGCACATTGCCCTGCCTACTCCTGCATATTCAGATCAGGGTGTCCCGTGTAAAGGGTTCTTACTCCCACGTCACATCCCAGCTCTACATGTGTGACCATTATTTAATTGGCTCGATGCTGCTACCGTGATGTCTGTGTACCACCGGAGTGAGCACAGGTGCATGACAGAAATGAGGGAGCGGGGGGATATGCCGGGGGAGTTGGTCCATTCTCTCACAGAATACATGGGGCTCTGCCGGAGGCTCTGAATGCTTCACCTCAGATGATGTGCAGTTCAGTTTTAAAAATGCAGACTACTGCACAAGGAGTGAATTGTTAGCAGATTTGCCAGCCGCCTGTCAGAGGGGGGTTACTTCAAATATGCTGCCAACAGAAGAAGCGATGGATTAATGTAATGGTGGAATCAAGAAGCCAGTTTGAAGTGCCCTAATAAGTGGTGTAGTCCAGAAGAGTGATTTATCCCTAGATACAGAAGCTGGAGGCAGAGGAAAATTTGATGACATGGTATTTATGAGATAGTAGTTAACATTCCTCATTAGCTCCCATTGTCAGCTGAAAGTCAGCTTTATAGGCAAATGCCCCTACAGCTGTTTTTACATCAAAGGGTTTTTTGCTACCCATCAGGTCTTCCCCACGCATATGCACTTCTAGAGTAATTGAACTTTGCGAGAAGTCTAGTATTCGTCTCTCCTGTAAATTAAGTGAAAACGATCAGTGCTCACTTTTGTTTGGCTGTCATGCGTGTTGGCAACAGTCCTCTCAAACCTACCAAGGAGGAGAGAAACTACAATCAGTTATCAAATAGGAGGCAGTGTATCCTAGAAGACAGGGCACTGACCTGGGAGTCAAGAAATGTGGGTCTCTCTGCTGGGTGACCTGGGGCAAGTCACATTGGCCCAGATCCTGAAAGGGATTTAGGTGCTTAACTCCCATTCAATAGGGGTTAGGTGCCTAAATATCTTTGAGGATCTGGGCTTTCATCTCTCTGTGCCTCTGTTTCTCCTCCCACTCCATCTTGTCTATGACATGTGAGGCAGACACCATCTCTCACTGTGTGTTTGTACAGCACTTAGTACCATTGGGCTTCCAGGCTCTGCTGTCATAAAAATAATGGAGTTTCTCATGACCAAAGATGGTCATGAGAAATGGGTGAACCAATCCAGTTAAAGTAGCCAGACAACCACATCTTTCAATCTCAACACAACACACATTTTGGATGCATCACTGAGGAGCCCAGCACCTTTGCAAATCTCTGCTTAGGCCATGACTGCCACATTGCTTGCATACTGCATAGTCTGGGCAGTGCAATTGACTCTGCAGACCATTGTCTCAGGCATGCTAGCTCTGGATTATGCCCCTGAAGCATCCATGTGTAGGAGACGATGGATTTTGTCCTTGAGTATGGAAGCACCTCTTCAGAGGTGGAGGCGGGGAAGGTGGTGGGATCAGGCTGCTGGTTTCTGAAGGCTGTGGTCTCCAGAAAGTGTGTAGATGAAATTACCATGTGAAGATGAACTACTAAGAAATGTACAGTAGCAGGTAAAGAATATAATGCATTTGATTCAAAACAGAGTAACTGAGGACAAGGGAGAGCTGTTGGTCACAAAGATTTCCATAACAGTGTTATCCACTCAGATACATGATTCGTCATTTTTAAATTAGTCTATTTATGTTATCACCCCAGCACAATCTATTAAAAATTAACGTCACTGGAGTACTCATAGTCCTGCTGCTTGGGCTTTAGAAAAATCACCGGCTTATTTATATAAGACAAGGAAAGTCATAGGTCATTATTGTTTATGTGTATTGTAGTGACACCCAAGAGTCCCAATCATGGACCAGGAAACTATTGCACTAGGCATTATACCAGGGATGGCCAAACTTACTAACCCTCTGAGCCACATACGACCATCTTCAGAAGTTTGAGAGCTGGGGTGCGCCTGCCAGGGCTCAGGGCTAGGGTTGCCAACTTTCTACTCACACAAAATAGAACACCCTTGCTCTGGCCCCTACCCCTACCCTGCCTCCTCTGACGCCCCACCCATGCCCCGCCTCTTCACTGAGGCCCCACCTCTGCTCACTCCATCCCCACCCTCTCGCTTGCTCTTCCCACCCTCACTCACTTGCTCATTCTCACTGGGCTGGCTTAGCGGGCTGGGGTGCAGGGGGGGTGAGGGCTCTACCTGGGGGTGTGGGCTTTGGGGTGGGTCCAGAAATGAGGAGTTCAGAGTGCAGGAGGGGACTCCGGGCTGAGGCAGTGGGTTAAGATGTGAGAGGGGGTGAGGGCTCCGGCTGGGGGTGCAGGATCTGGGGATGGGGCCAGGAATGAGGGCTTTGGGGTACAAGAGGGGGCTCTGGGCTGGGCGGTGGAGACGAGGGGTTCAGAGTATGGGAGGGGACTCGGACTGAGGCAGGGGGTTGGGGTGTAGGAGGAGGTATGGGCTCTGGGCTGGGGGTGGGGGCTCTGGTGGCTCATTGACCCACAGAAAAAAAAATCAATTGTGGGCCACTCACCCACCGGGGGGCGGGGGAGAGATTCTTGGCTTCCCCTTGCAGCAGGGTGAGCTGGCGCTTGTGGCTCCAGTGGGGGGAAGGGTGAGGGGGCGCAGAGGCTCAGGGCTTCCCCTCGCAGTGGGACAAGCTGGTGCCACAGCTCCAGCCCCATGGGGGGGTGCCGAGACTCAGGGTTTCCCCACCATAATGGGGCGAGCCAGCGCTCCTGCCCTAGGGGGAGCCGCAGGTCGGATGAAATTAACCATGGGGCCAGATCCGGCCCGCGTGCTCGCGTAGGAGCCAGAGAGGGGACATGCTGGCTGCTTCCTGGGAGCCGCACGGAGTGGAGGCTAGTAGGGAGCCTGCCAGCCCTGCTGCATGGCACCGCCAACTGGACAGTCAACGGCCCGGTCAACGGATCCCTTTTCGACCAGGTATTCCGCTTGAAAACCGGACACTTGGTTACCCTACTCGGGGCTTCAGCCCCACGGAGAGGAGGGTCTTGGGGCTTCAGCCTCACGGGAGGCATCTGCCAGGGCTCGGGGCTTCAGCTCCATGGGGCGTGCTTGCTGACGTCCTGAGCCCTGGCAAGAGCACCCAGCAGGGCTGAAGCCCTGAGCACCCCACCCGAGTCTGGTAGGTGGAGAATAGGGGGGAGTGTGAGAGGCTTCGTGAGCCGCACTTTAACTGTAAAAGAGCCACGGATTGGCCACCCCTGCACTAGACAAACACACAACAAAAAGTCCCTGTCCCAAAGATCTTCAGTGGGTAAACAAACCCATCTTCCCTTTCGCAGCAGTTCTTGCGAAGAAAGGCAGGGTCTAAGATTTCTTCTAGGGAAGTCTGCTGGAATTGCTTGTGGAGAATAATTTCCACGTGTTGTATTGTAACTGGCCAATAGTCCTGCTGCTCTCCTTCTCTTGTTCCACTCAGCTCGCAGCCCCCATTAGTCACAGAGGACAATGCTGCTTTCTGATTGCATTCCTGAGCATGCCACACCCTTCAATGACAGCCTCAGGGGTTTAAAAGTGGAGTGGTATACTTCTCTCAGTATGGAGTCTGAAGGTTGAAACCAGATGAGAGGCAGGTCAAACAGAGCCTTGTTGTGTTTTAGGAGCGAATTTATTTTCTGGGTCGGACGTGCTATCTTTTGCAGTGGCAGCTGGAGTATTAGTTTGGTTTATGTTGCTTTGGGTAGTATGGTGTGAAGTGGCTAATGTAGTTTTGTGCTTGGTTGCTGTTAGGGTTTAAGGTCGTCTTGGTGAAATTGTGAGTTTGTTGTTACTTGAAGATGGTAGTTTTAGCTTTGTGCAAATTTCATGTGGTTAGGGTAACTCATTTTGGTATCATAAAGCTATTGCATCTTCTGGGGGGGCGTTCTCTTCAGTGGCAGAAGTGATTTGCATAGTTAAGTAAAATGATTTTGGATTGGCTGTATGATTGCATTAGCCCTGTCTGATGTATTCTACTACTGGTATCTTGTAGGGCTGCTGAACCGAAGAGTTCAAAAAAATGAAACCACAAGCCCTGCAAATACCTCAGTCATGACTTATAGCACTGTTGCTAGTGGTAGCACCTGCTAGGTGAGGAGGAGGGGTGTGTATTTATATTGTGTTTCTTGTTTAGCTTTACTCCGTACCTCTGAGAGCTGTATTTGTTTTTGATGAGAAGGCAAAGTCAGCAAACCTGGAAAAAGCTACCTTGCTTAATAGCTGTGTGACTGGATACTTCCAGCTGTACTTTTCTCTTCATCCTCTGGACGGGGGGGGGGGGGGGGGGGGGGGGGGGGGNGGAAGGCAAAGTCAGCAAACCTGGAAAAAGCTACCTTGCTTAACAGCTGTGTGACTGGATACTTCCAGCTGTACTTTTCTCTTCATCCTCTGGAGGGGGGGGGGGGAAATTCATTTTTACGACCTGGATTCATGATGCTGTCCTGAAAAGAGCACAGAGAGGAGGGGTTAGTATAAAAGTAAAATGAAGAGATTTAACTATCGGTTCTGGTTCCAGAAGTGACCAGACCAACAGCACCCAACTAGCAAAAACGTTCCTATTGCTAGAATAATTGCTAGAACGTTCCTATTGCTGGAATAATTGTATTCCAGGGATGGAGAATTAGACTACTTATGATAGCTGCTTTCTATTGTAACTGGGAGTTAGGTTGAGGTAGATGTAACACCTTGACTGTGGTCGTGTAGTATGTAGGTCTCAAGGCTTAACTAACTACAGATATGAGCAAAGGGTAAGCAATATTGCTCTTCTATATCTGAACATGGAACAGGGGAAGCATAATGCCAGAGAAAGTGATCCTGGGGAAAAAAAGCGGGGCATAAGAGCTGAGACTGATGTCTCGGCTGGAGCTACAACCAGCTCGCAGGCCTGTCTACATCACATAGAAACTGAGTGTCAATGGTGGGAATGGGGATGAGCTTGTGGGGGAGGGAACTTGAGTGGGTTCAGATCCTGATGTAGGAATAATGGCAGAACTGGATATCTAGAAGCAGATCTTGGCTTAGCCAGTGCATGTATTCATAACAAGGGTTGAAGAGTTTCTCTGGGAATTAAAGTGATCCCATTACAGTTGCAGCAGGTCCAGCGAATACACCTGCCTGTGAAGGACTGGGGGAGAAGCTGCCATCTGATACAGTAACTCCTTAAGAGTCCTTTTGGAAGGGGAAGATGATGTTGGGTGGAAAATGTCACACACTTAAGTTTATTAATTCAAATTTCTATTTCAACCAAAAAATACTCCTTGTGAATGATTACTGTGCCTTCTCCTGGACCATAAGCTGATCATAATGGATTTCTCCTGTGAAGCTCTGACTACCCCTTACAATTTCACACATACTACACACATCCCAATTATATATTCATTAGTTCTCTTCCAATGACTATTCATATTCATTCTCTCCCAATCACCATTAAGTACTATATATATGGAGATACACCTATCTCATAGAGCTGGAAGGGACCCCGAAGGGTCATCGAGTCCAGCCCCCTGCCTTCACTAGCAGGACCNTATATTTATTCTCTTCCAATCACCATTAAGTACTATATATCTTGCGCAACTCCTACAATAAGCATGTGTAAGGTTCAACTGGTTTGCTGTCCTTGCTATTTTTATGTTATTTCTCTTTTCTAATCGCTTTTATTACTGATTATACACTGGCCATGTGTATTTGACCTGGTGATTTTGACCCTTTTCTCTGTATGGGAACTTTAGGACTTTCCAAACGTCTTGGCAGTAAATCTTCTAGATCTGTTGTTCTTCAATTTAAACTCATCCTGTTGTCAAAGCATCACTCTGATAAGTTGCTATGTGGAATAAACACATCACTTAAGCAAGCTTATATTTTTTAAAAGTGCCAAAAGTCAGCTAGTCAGCATATAAGCATCTTGGTATGTTCAAACTGATGCATCAGATATGACCCTTATAACAAGTCTCCAGAGGGGTGACCCTTTCACTGTTCCAAGAGGAAGAGTAGTGGTACACCTGAGCTGTAGAGCATTAGTTGTGGAGTTGAGGTTTCCAAAGAGAATAGCATCCAGTGTTGGCTGGCAGTACGTATTCTCAAAAGCTAGTAGTATTCTAGCTGTTGGTCAGAATTAGGCAGAAGACAAATTATTGAAGTGTATTGGTCAAAGCTCTAGAAAGTGCCCTGAAGGAATGATTAAAATACCTCTTTTAAAGATGAGCACATGCTGGTCTTGTCTCTCAATTTGAATTAAACCTCAGTTCTTGGAGTTGGTGTCAACTTTCTTCTCTGTCCTCTTTCTGTAGGTGACTTCTGATAACAAGGAGTTGGTATCTTCCATGCAGGCTACAGTTTGCAGTGCTGTCAGTGGGGCAAAGCATTCAGTAGACATGGCCAAAGAGGTTGTCCACAACAGTATAGAAACTGCCACAGCTGTGGCAGGCAGCAATGTGAACAAACTAATGGGATCAAGTATTGGTCAGATACTCATGAGTGGCATTGATGCAGTGCTGAAGAGGCCTGAAGAGTCGATTGTCCACTGTCCCCCAATGACAGATGAGAGTCTAGGTAAGTATACATTTTCACCTTCGTTAAAAACGGGAAGTGAAAATTGCTTTTTCCCTAGTTCTGCTAAACATCTTCCTGTGTCAGATGGGCTAGATGACCCAGCCTTTCCACTAGGTAAGGAAGATAGCAAAGGGCTCTACTTCAGAACACAAACAAGCTAATCCTTGATCATATAACTCTAGGCTACTGGATTCAGGCTCTGAGCTGGCAAAATGCCCATCAAATCATAGTTTTATCTTTGGCCTTTTAAAGCTGAGGTATGACAAATCAAACTGCAACATGTAACAGCACATCCCTTAGCTGGCAGCAAATGGCAACCTTCTTTGTTTCATAAAGCAAAACCGTTCAAGGCTCAGCCATGTAATGCACACTCTGCTAAGTCTGAATGACTGATTGCAGATTTTGATATAATTGGTTTAAAGAAATTCCAAGCCGGACCCACATTTTAGTCCAGTTGACTTATTTAGCAGATAGCCTCTCCTTTTAATTTGAGCAGATGGCTAAACTTATTTGTTCCCTTCAGCTAAACTTGCAGCTTCTTTGGAGGGATCAGAAATGGCTTCTGTAGAGCAGCAGAACCAGCTGAGCTCCAGCACCAAGCTTACCAGCATTCCCTGGCCAAGATGGATCATGTGGAGCAAATGGCTCAGCAGGCCCTTTCCCAGCTTCAACAAACAATTGACTTGGTAGGAGAACTTTATCTTCTAAACTTTAAAGCATTTGTCTCTGGCTGCCGCCTATTTATTAAAATGCATTTGAAATCCTGTTCATCTGATTGCTTTCTAGATCTAGTACAAAGGTGTCAAACGCAGGGACTGGTGGCAGCAAGTAGACTGCTTACCAAACTTGTGTTCCACATGATGTTCAGGTTCTTCAATATCAAAAGCATTCAATCTTAATTAGGGCCGACTGAAAACTTTCTTCTCAATCACTTTTAATGGAAATCTGGAGTTTTGACAGTGAATTTTTAACAGACTGCATCTCCTTTTATGGAAAACTTTGATATTTAATAGAAAAACTGAACATCCAAAACCAAATCTTGATTCAAAAATGGTATTGCACTGACTCATGGGGAAGAGAGTTCAGATACCTTATGCTCCTAATCTTTGAGCCAGGCTCTCTAGCTGGAAAACATATCCCATGATGCACTATGGCCAAGGACTCCTATGATGCCCCCCTCACCAAAAGGGGATAAAGAATGCATCATAGAGATGTAGAAAGAATGAGATCATAAGGCACCCAAACTGCAGCTCCTAATGAGGCACTGCAACAGTATTTCTGCACTTTTTTATTTTTCTGGGGTTTGTCCAAAAAATGTTCTGTTTTTTGGATATTTTCTTTGCCCAAAAGCTGGAACCTTCCATTTGGGGGTGGGGGGGGGGGGGAAGGGGGGGGGGGGGGGGGGNACACCTAAAAATAAAACTCTGCGCTTTTCAGTAGAATGAATTTGACACCTTAATTTATCTGCTTTCTGAGGCTAATCTAGTTCTTTACAAGTTGACTTGTGTCAGTCTGTGCTACCAGAGTGTAGTGAAGAAATTGCTAAACCTTCAATGTTGCTTTTCATACATTTTTTGCCTCTCTCCCAGATCAAATATGTCAAGCAGGGTATAGATAAGACGAATTGTAATGAAGAGGCAACACTGAGCCAGAGCAGTGGGAAGCCCAAAGGGAATGAGGCCAATGATGCTGCTCAGTCAGAGGTATCCTTCTGACCTTTCTCCAGCCCTTCACTCAGAGACTTAGGTGATCTCTTGGAATAAGTGAAACCATACTGTTCACTGCCCTAACTTGTGCTAACCTGATTCTTCACAGCAGATGAAGTCTCATACTCTGGCTATGTCCTGTACCACTATCCAGCAGCTGCTGTCCATCTGTCTGACCCTCATGCCCATCATCCATGGCCTTCCCACCATCATTCAAGACAAAATCCAGAAGGTTTATCACAGTATGGAAGAGCTTCACATTTGCTTCTCCTCTGCTGCTTCCTTCCAGGAATTGTCCCATGAAGTTCTAAACTAGTCAAGAGAAGGTGAACAAGGACTCTAGCAGCTCATTCAGAGACTTCTTCTTTGTGATGCAGAGCATTCCGCTCACATGACTTATGGGAACCTCTTCATCCATTCACATCTTCCAAAAGATCAGGAGAGGATGGGGAACATAGGGTAGTCTTGCAAACATCTGAGCCCAATAACGATACCAGAGGTCCTCAAAAACCAATTACCTTCTGTTCCTCCAAAGCTTTCTCCTTGTAACTTTCCCTCTTCTTAAATGGCGATCTGAACCTATATCTCACTTGCTCCAGATGGTGCAATGAAGCAAAATCTGTCATTTTCACCGTATATGAATCAAGATGTTTTCCTTGTGAGGAACTTTGTACTTGAGAATTCTTTGACTATTTATGTGGTGCAGCGTATGACTGAAGTTCTCTGGGAGTATCTGCTCTAATTCAGACCTCCACTATATCTGAGACTGTGGAGCAGGGTTGCACTGACAGAATATAAATGATTCTTACCTAAATCTGATTAGAGAATATCCACAGGTGTGTTGCCTCATCCTTGTTGGAGATGGGCAATTCAAAGAACTTATTGGACTATCAGAACACACTGTGCTCTGGTCCACCCCAAGGTTCTGTTGAAATTTTAGTTGTTTGGACTAAAGATTTCAGTACAGAGCCAAACATAATGCAAACCTTTATCCCAACTTTATTACAAGCTATCGGATATTGTTCCTGTCTCCACTGGGGGGGATGTCTTCTGGCTGACAATGGTAGCGGAGAGCGGGGCAGAAACTGAGTCTCAAAAGAAAACCTGGTCTGACTTCACTTCAGTAGTACAGGATTCTCCTCTGGGCATTTAAAGGTGCCTGCCTTTACCACCATCCAGTATACAGCCTCTAGATCACACGTCATGCTTACTCTGACAGAAACAGCAAACTAAATGTACCACCTTTTTTTAAATGGTAGCTTTCATCTCCAGCTACCCAATGGTGCCTAGTCCACTGAAGTATTGTATTTTCTAACCACTGTCTCTTTACAATAAACTCTAATAGCTTGAGTGGTGGTTCTAAAACTCATTACATAAGACATCTGTAATCATCCAGTTACATTCCCTATTACTGTAAAGACTCTTGGAGAAGAGATAGAAAAGCTGGCATGCTTCTCACTTCCAGCCCCATGCAAACGTCTTTTTAGTATCTGGATTTAGATCCTTTCCTAGAGTACAGACTTCCTCATTTTGATAAGGGTGGAAGAAGATTCAATCCCTTTCTAATCTAGTCCCTTGTATCTCCTCTCTGAATGTTGCAGCTTCTTCTGGTGCTCTACTACTTGGGAAAAATAATCTGAGGTAGATTTTCAGCTCGATAGCTAACGAGCTTTTTCATTACTACTGGCTGAGACTTGAGTTGTACTCTTTTTTGGGGGGGGGGGGGCAGTCTTCAGGTGAAGGAGGGTTCACTACACCACCCCTTGAAATTTGTTAAAACTCTGTCTCCAGTAGGCAGAAGCTATAGCTAAAACAAAGATTAAAAACATAACTATCTTCCTACCCTCACTCACTTAACTGTAACTAAAGTTCCCTAACTATTTTAAAATGGAACAAATTTTTTAACATTCTGAAAGGAAGACATGGGATGAATAGCTACTGACATGAAAAGCAGGCCTTGCACTTACTAAGCACATGATTTAAGTAGCATTAGAGTGTCTTTCCATGAGATCTACAAGACTTCTCTAAGTTACTAAAGGAATAAGTGACCCTGTTCTCATTACATCCCCTGTTTTACTCTTAAGTAGGCAGAAATGGATTTTTAGGTACACTGTAATAAAGGCATTTTTCCTTGTGAGGGAGACAGGCAAAAAAAAACCCCAAACCTTTCCTCTTTTATGCTGTGAAACTCATTCTAAGTTTTAGGCTTAGTCTTCCTTTTTACCTCACTATAAAACTCCAATCTTGAATTAACTGGTAAGCCTGGGGGAAAAGAATCTTAACTTGTCTTTATTCCTTATGATTTGTTCTAGCATGTGTGTTTCTTTCAATTTGTTTATTCAGGGTTTACACCACCTTAGCTGTGTAGCTAAAATTCTTCATACTCCGTCTAGTCTCAGTCTAATATTTATAATTCATTAAATGGTTAACTTTACCATTACATGGGGTGGATTTTTTTCAAAAGAACTCAATTCTTGGGTAACTTTCCCCCTTTGGTGAGGGTAGGAGATAGGCCAAGCTGTGGGGGCTTCTAGGAAAACCCATTGTAACTATCTGGTTTTGAGCATGATGAATGAAGTGGGCTCTCCAATGTTAAATGGATTTCCTCTCTTCTATCACATTACCTTTTGGAGCGATGGAAAACTATGTGCATGTAATAGATAGAGGCTCTAACTCACATTGGGGGACCATTAATTCTAGGCGTTCTACAAATGGTCTGTCCTGGAAAGATTTCAACTTAAATAAACAAGGCAAATAGATGGGGGTGGGGGGAGAGACAGGGCCGGCGCAACCCATTAGGCGACCTAGGCGGTCGCCTAGGGCACAGCTATTTTGGGGGCGCCGGCGCTGCGGCCGCCTGTAGAAATTTGGGGGCAGGACCTTCCGCCGCCGCTGTTGGGGGCGGGATTTCGGGGGCGGGACCTGCCGCCGCCTAGGGCGCCGGCAAAGCTGGCGCCGCTACTGGGGAGAGACTCAAAGGCACAAAAAGGGAAAGTGAATTGGTCAGGGGCAGAATTAGGAACCGCTCACTTGACTCCTGTTTCTTGCCTCCCCTGCTAGGCCATGCGGCCACTCAAGAATGAAGGAGGCCATGCTCCCAACAAGGTGGCAGTTGAATTAATTGTTCCTCCTCTCAGATTTTTTTCCCCTCTAGAGTGATTGTTTTTTTAAAGTATGGTAAAGATTTACAATAAAAGAGGATTTATTCTAATTGTATTGAAAATGTATGTATGTAAATCTGTTACAATTTCCTGTATGCCACAACAGTGCGGAAGCCTTCGCAGACAACTCAAACTTGTGTTCATAGAATGATAAATTCCCTTTCCTTACCCACATGTGTTGCTAAACCGTGATACTGCTCATCATCAGTCTAGATGTAATTTGCTCATCACTTGCTTCTCCAGAGAATGCAAAGCCAACTGTGTCATCAAGCCTGCATGACATTTTCCATGATGGACTCTGTCTTTTGACCTCTGGACTTTCCCAAACAGCCCTCTTGAGTTTCTCATAGGGCAGTCCCTGCTCATAGGACTAATTAATTTCAGAAGGTTAATTGTTGGCTGAACTAGTCACTTTGAGGTTGTGGTTTTGAAAACTGAGGTATGTGAGTGGAGGGCTGAGGTGCTATTTTCAGAATAAAGGAAACAAGTCAGTTGGCCTGCCTTTGTTCCTTGTTAGCAAGAGTGGAGGAGAAAGCCAGACCTCTGATGACTTCTCTAAGGGCTGCTCTTGCTACCTGCAGCATCCCTCTGTACCTGTCTCCCTTGGGCCTTGAACCAACATAGTGCTCTTAGCAAGATCCTTTGTTATCCCTGAGAACTGGATCAAGGGTGTGGTTTTTTGTTTGTGGTTTGTTCTGTTTTTGCTTTGTCTCTCTGAGGCACACCGCAAAACTCACAGACCAGAGGGAGAAGGGACTAAGCTGATTTTGAGCCAACATCACAACCGTGCGATTCTGGGCTGAGTTACCCAAACTGAGCCACCTATTGTCAGCAGGATCTGCTACAACCCTGCCCCAACCCACTTTCTATGTTGAAGTATGGGAGGAGGGGGAAGGTTCTCCCCTGGCCATATCAGAGATTTTTACTGTCCCTTTCTGCTGCTGCAACCGTATCAGAGTTAGAGGGAGCATTCCTCCCCAGGGCTCTCCATCAGTCCAGTGGGATGTCACTGTTGGAGCAGATCAGAAAATTCCATTTAACAAATATGGTGTGTGTGTGTGTGTGTGAAATTGGATCAATATTTATGAAAATTCCTGTTCAAATACATTAATTAAAAACTTAGAAATGTTGTTTAAAAACAATTTTAATTTCAAACCTTCCCCCCATTTTTAATATTACCTTTATTTTTGTATTTCGTGACATGGCAGTAGAATCAGTGCATCACAGGACATGCCATATTTTGATGTGACTTGACATGACATAATTACATGCTATTACTGACATACTATGAAATAATATGATGTAAAAATAAAAAAACCTCTCTCCATTCCCTCTTTAATTGCCAGTTTGCCCCTCTCCAAAAAAAAAGCCCTTATGTTGTGGTTTTGAATGTTTAGCAACAAGGTTCTAGCCATGCCATCATTGTGAGCTGGTGTGTGGTTGTGACATCATCGAAAAGATCCAATCAGAATGTTNTTGCGATTCTGGGCTGAGTTACTCAAACTGAGACACCTATTGTCAGCAGGATCTGCTACAACCCTGCCCCAACCCACTTTCTATGTTGAAGTATGGGAGGAGGGGGAAGGTTCTCCCCTGGCCATATCTGAGATTTTTACTGTCCCTTTCTGCTGCTGCAACAGTATCAGAGTTAGAGGGAGCATTCCTCCCCAGTGCTCTCCATCAGTCCAGTGGGATGTCACTGTTGGAGCGGATCAGAAAATTCCATTTAACAAATATGGTGTGTGTGTGTGTGTGTGTGTGTGTGTGTGTGTGTGTGTGTGTGTGTGTGTGTGAGATTGGATCAATATTTATAAAAATTCCTGTTCAAATACATTAATTAAAAACTTAGAAATGTTGTTTAAAAACAATTTTAATTTCAAACCTTCCCCCCATTTTTAATATTACCTTTATTTTTGTATTTCGTGACATGGCAGTAGAATCAGTGCATCACAGGACATGCCATATTTTGATGTGACTTGACATGACATAATTACATGCTATTACTGACATACTATGAAATAATATGATGTAAAAATAAAAAAACCTCTCTCCATTCCCTCTTTAATTGCCAGTTTGCCCCTCTCCAAAAAAAAAGCCCTTATGTTGTGGTTTTGAATGTTTAGCAACAAGGTTCTAGCCATGCCATCATTGTGAGCTGGTGTGTGGTTGTGACATCATCGAAAAGATCCAATCAGAATGTTGTTGGTCTTGGGCAACACACGAAACATGGATCCTTAAGCCTATAATAAGAGATCAATAGAGAGATGATGACATGAGAGAAAAAAAGAAGACATACTTTATGAAGGAAAAAAATCATAGAGTGGAGTGAAAAAGAGAGACAAGAAAACGAAATAACATTTACAAATTACCTCTAGGTAAAACATTTACAAAACCTTTCAACTTGTTTAAGTCTCCTTATTAAGGAGATGTTGGTAGTGACACCATAGTTAAGGATGAGTTGAGTTTTGTACTTTAATCAAAGATTCAGCCTCTCTTTTTCATGTAAGAAAAGTATAATGTGGACTCCACAGAATTACTCTTTGAGTACAGAACCAGTTTTTGGAGAACTTACAAATAATATGGGTTGGCTTGATACTTCACTTTAACTGGTGAGCATTATGTAAAATAAATTGTTGCGTACTATTTCTGTTCCCTCCTAAGAATGCTGATCTCAGGCATTACTCTCTAGTGGTACTGTGTGAATTAATTCTTAAGGCATGTCTATGCTGCAGTCACAGGTAAGAAACCAAGTGGACAGCTATTTTAGACTTACTTCTGACAAACAGGAGGAATTGGTTGCAGACATGAAGGTGATCATGAATGAAAGTGATCATGAAATGGTAGATTTCATTTTTTTAAGGAAAGGAAGGAGTTCAGGCGGCAGAATAAGGACAATGCAGACTTGAACAAACTCAGAGAACTGATCCATAAGGTCCCATGGTAAGAAAATCTAAGGGAAAAAGGAGTTCAGGAGAGCTGGCAGTTTCTGAAAGAGACTATATTAAAGGTACAACATCAAACTATCCCAATGTGAAGAAAAGACAGGAAGAATAGATGCCAATATGAAATTCTACAAAAAGTAGCAATTCATCCATATTTCGAAAGAGTAGAACAAACATGTAGGCATTAAATCAGAAAAGCTAAGGCAAAAAATGAGTTACACCTAGCAAAGGACATAGAAAGCAAAAAGAATAGGTTCTATAAATATATTAAGAGCAAGAGAAAGATGAAGGAAAGTATAGGTCCTCTAGTTAGCAGGAAGGAGAGTTAATATTGGACAACACCAAGAAGGCTGAGGTGTTGAATGCCTGTTTTGCTTCTGTCATCACTAAAAAAGTTACCAGATGCTTAGCACAATTAATATTAAGAACAAAGGAGAGGGAAGAGAAGCCTGAATAGGGAAAGAACATGTTAAAGAATATTTTGATAAATTAGATGTCTTTAAGTCAGCAGGGCCTGATGAGGGGATATATGGTCTCTGGACTATGTCATACTTAGAGGCCAGGTGCAGTGGTAGTACAAAATAAAGCAATTCATCCCATTATTCTGGCCAAAAAAAGTTGGGTCAAACAAGTCTACCATAAACTCATCCTACTGATTGGCCTCTTTTTTTTTTCTTTCAGTAGATCATGGCATCCTCAAATGAAGCATTTAAATCTGATGGCAGCTTTTCATCCATAGCCGGGACAAGCAGTGAGGATGTTCCAGTGGCAGCAGAGGGATCTTCAGACTCAAGATGCCCTATCTGCTTGGAGAGAATCCGAAATGTGTCTTACTTAAATCCCTGCTTCCATGGGTTCTGTTTTGTTTGTATACGGGAATGGTCGGAAAGGAAAGCTGAGTGCCCGCTCTGTAAGCAACATTTCCATTCGTTCTTCCACACTATCAAGGCTGACAATGATTTTGAGGAATATATTCTATCCATGGAGAACAGATCCTCTGCCATGTTTGAGGTAAGGTCAGCTTCTGCTCAAAGGCCTGAATCTCCACCAGACCATGGGATCCTGCATGATGGCTTTTCAGGTCCGCCATCTCGAGTGAGGGAGAGAGCAATTGATGAGCTGATGAGACAGTTTGCAATCAGGAGACCATCTCACCCTGGGGGAATATCATTGGGGCAAATACGGGAGCAGGTTACAATTAAGTTCAGGAGAGCTCTGTATCGATCTGGAGTGTGGGTGAGGAATGGCCAAGCTGGAGGTTTCTACCGGGATATTTCAGCAGCTTTTTTCCACCGCAATCCCTCCCGCCTCCACAGATTAGTTCCATGGCTCAAGCGTGAATTACGAGTACTGTGTGGCACTCATGTGTCTTTGGTCAATGATATACAGCATATCATCCTGCACAACATGACTCATTATGATCTGGAAAGTCAGGCCTTTGCTGATATCTTACAACCTCACTTGCTGTATTATACTAATCACTTCCTTCATGAATTCATTAATTTTGCCCGATCTCCATTCAACATTAAGGCATATGACTGGCGAGCCATTTATGATATTCCCTTTCTTCTTCATGAAGAGGGATACCAGTTTTATTCTTCATTTACTACATCTTCAGAGGAGGAAGAGGACTCCCAAGATGAAGATGATGGTGAATCAATAGCCAGTAACGATGATGAAATCCCAGGATCAACTTGTTCCAGTTTAGAACAGGCTGTTGATGACTTGGTCTCCACTCTTGGTTCCTCTGATGGAGAATTTGTCAGGAGAGACAATTTACAGAGGTTGTTTCAGACGCACACACACTCGGATGAGGCTAATAATCACTCTCCTTCAGACAACTGCATCATTTATTTACTCGCTGAGAGGATGGCCAACACTTTTGAGCCATTCTCCAATACTGCAGAGACTAAACACGATGGGGAAAAAGAGGAAGAGAAGATGCAGCCTATAAGGGACCCCGGCTCTAGCAATAGTCATGGTGCTGGATGTTTGACTGTTTCCAGTGATGGCCAGTTTGATAATCAAAGACATGAGACACTGTCCGTACCCCAGCAGATTCAGCCTGAAAGCGAAGTTGTCCATATCACTGAGCATGTTCAGTCAGAAGCAGAAGAAATAGATAACAGCAAGCAGATTCAGGCCAAAACCGAAGAGCCAGTTATATTTGAGTTGATTCGGTCCAGCATAACAGAGACAGTTAAGAGTGTGCAGCTTCTGTCCCAAGGAGAAGAAATTGTTAACAATGGGGAATCACCCTCTTCCACAGACAACTTTCCAAGCAGCTCCACTAAAAAAAGGGACAGTAGGTGCTTCCCATGTATCAGAAGATCATAAATCCCAGTGATAAAGCTGTGAGGAAACTCATCATGTTCTTCTCTGGTTGAGATGATACTCACTATAATCAAACTGATAAATTGTTATATTTGAAAAGCGTGTGTTTAAAATATTATAATGGGAATCTAGTGATAAGCTAGAGAAAACATTCCTGATGATCACACCTTTCATTTAATAACTAATATGCATATATCTGGTTTGTGTTATGGAGAGAGACAAGATTGGTGAGGTAATATCTCTTATTGGACCCACTTCTGCTGGCGAGAGAGACAAGCCTTTGAGCTGACACAGTGCAGACCTGAAGAAGAGCTCTGTGTAAGATTGAAAGCTTGTCCTCTCACCAACAGAAGCTGGTCCAATAAAAGATATTACCTCACCTACCTCGTCTCTCTAATATCCTGGAACCAACGTGACTACAACATGTGTTATTCAGGAAGTCAGTTTACATGATCACAAAGAACCGTTTTGGCCTTAAAATCTCTGAATCTATGCCTTTTCATCCTTCCTCTCATTTACTGCCTAGATGCTTGCAGAGTCAATTTTGCCAACCAGTCGGATCCCTCCTTTCATAATGCACACTTTAACGGCATAGGAAGGAATATCTGTTACCAATTCTTAACCTAGATTGCAAGAACCTGAAACTGGGACAAATGTTATTCTAGTTCTTTGTGTAGTAATTCTCCCTCCCTACCAAAAAATGGTGAAATTTGAAATTTCCATGTAAAACATGGAGGCGAGAGGGGCTTTATTTACTCTTTTTACATTTTTCAATCAGCTCTGTGTTCACTTTGACTATTTGCTTTTTAACATGCATGGTGTGGGGTTAGTCATGTAGGCCCGGATCCACAGAAGGGAAATAGGTGTTGCAATACTGAGAGTCACAGGACCTATCTTTTAGGCATCCAGAAAATCACAGGAACACTGCGATCCACAAAGCTTGAGTTAGGTGCCTAATCTCCTATACAATGAATGGCCAGAGAGACACCTTAGAAAGTGATTCACAAATCCAGCATGTTAGGCAGAAAACCGCCTAAGCTAGCCAATGGGAGATGCTGACGAAAGGGGTGTGTGCTAAGCCCCGCCCCTCTCTTAGAATTCAGCATCTACGTCCAGGCTGCAGGGAGGCAGCTGTCTTCGCTTGTGATTCATGAATTGGGGGAACATAGGCATTCAGCCACATAAGTTGCATATGGGGCCTGATCAGAGGCTGCTTAACTCCACAGAGAACAGCCCAGGTCCTCCCTTGTAACCTGTGGTTAGGGTACTCAGGTGAGATCTGGAAGCTCCCTCTACCTGATTTGTGACTTCTCAGGTGAGTGCCCTACCCACTAGGCTATTGAGTCATTCTAGCTATTTATCTGGCCCAATTAATATTTAACTATTCAATTATTTAATTAGAGTGGAACAACTTCAATAGGAGAGACTGAGTATCAAACTATTCCTTAGCCCAGTGGGTAGGGCACTCACGTGAGAGGAGGCTGATTACTGTTCAGATCCCTTCTCCTAACGAGATACAGAGGGGACATGAGCTGAGGAGCGGTATCCCACATTCCATGTGAGTACCCTAACCTCTAGGTTACATGTTATAAGGGAGGTGCTGTGGAGTTAGGTTGCCTGTGAACAGACCTCCCAGATTGGGCCCCACATATGATTTAGGTGGATGAACATATCTTTTCCAGCTCATGGATTGCTCTGGGGCTTAGGTGGGAGATGAGCCCTGGGGGGCCTAGAGCAAGGCAGCAGTGTGCATGCTCAGAGGGTGAAACACATGTGCATAGGGAACTTTTATTGCAAAAAAATAGGTGCCAAGAGACTAGGCATCTACAGGATTAGGCAGCTGCTGGGTGGGAGTGTTATGGTTCATAGCGGTGCCTAAAAATGGGATTTGGGGACCTAAGTATTTTTGTGAATCCCACCCTTAGTACATTTGGTATTCTTTCTGCTCCCTGATGGAGGGACAGAAAGGTGGAGTTTTTTTAAATGAAAGTACTGTGAATAAGAGAGCAAAGTTCTGTACAAGTATTCAGGTGAAAAAAAATATTTGTGCTAAAATGCTTGTTACTTCCAAGATCCATGAACATTTCACTATCGTGCAGCTATTCAGAAATAAATAATATGACCTCCACAAACGTTAGAGGACCAAGTTCATCACCCTGGTTTTTTTCCCCATCACACTTTGATCCAACTCTGTTCATTACACAGGACAGCTTGTAGGAATATATCACTGTAGTAATTCATACTACAGTTTTAGTCAAAAGAAGTCTACAGGAAGCCTATTGACCTCTTTTAATGATCATGAAATCACCAAATAAGGAGCTTATAGCTGTAACCCCCAAGGAGAGCCAGCCAGGGCAAGGGCAGGACTGGCTGTGTGGAGAGCTGTCAGGTCCCTAGAGGCCTGTTCTCAGGGGGAACCCTGCCTGCAGGCCTGGGACTCACCAGCTCCCAACACAGCTAGTCCTGCCCTTCCCCTGGCTGGCTCCAGACAGACTCCAAAATGGCTTCTCCCCTTTCCTGAACTCCCTGGGAGGGGCATCTCACTCCCTATTGGTTGCTGGGCAGACTCTAGTTTGCCTTGGCTCCTCCTCCCTGAGCTGCCAGCAGACAGAGCTCCAGGAATCTAGGTCATCTCCTTGGGGGTTACACAGCTGATAGCAGCTTTTCACCCACCATTGGAAAGAATAATTTAAACCAGACTGTACCAGTTGACATATCTTCAGACTCTAAATGCTCCATCTGCTTTGAGAGAATACATGTTGTCGATATTTTAGACTCCTGCTTTCATAGGTTCGCTTTACTTCTACACCTAACAGAAAGTGGCATGTCCATTTTGTAAGCAGCATTTCCATTTGTCCACACCAAAAAAGCTGACAGTGAGTTTGACATTCTAATTTGGAGAAATCCTTCCTTTCCCCAATCTAAAGGAAGGGAAGGTCAAACACCAGCTTCTGCTCAGAGAACCATCTCAACACAAGGGAATGGAACACTGACTGCATCATTAAATTATGGGATCACAAACTCAACAGGGAGTTGTTTATTAGCTGATGAAACCATTTGAAGTAAGGAGAGTAACTAACACAGCAATAATAGCCCTTGGAAAATTTAAAGTCATAGTATAATTCAGTTCAGAAGATCTCTGTATCACGTGGGGATGCTTGTTAAAATATTCTTAATTATGGATGCCATAGAATTATTTCTGCTATTTTTCCCCCTGCAAAAACCCAGCCAGTCTCAACAATGTAATCCCATGGTTATGATGGGAAGTAAGGTTATTGTGTGATAATCATAGACGGTTGGTTAACAGACTATATTAATTTAGCTGATGTGTTGAGCCAGAAACTTGTCAATATCGTACAGCATCACTCACTTCATTATGCGCTTCATTTTTTTACATCTGTTCACCAGTTTCATGTAATCTCCCTACAGCATAATGGGGTATGATTGGACTGCTCATTAAGTGTCCTGTCGTTTTCAATGAAAATTCAGATTCTTCCATCTCTTCAACATCTGCAGAGGAAGAAGTTTTACGGAATAATGTTCATGCATCCAGAGCCAGTAATAATTTACATGGAACCTCAGGAGCATCAGATTTCAGTTCAGAAAAGGTTTTTTGATGCCATATTTCTTCTTTGGAGACTTCAAACGAAAAGCAAGGGAATAACTCAGAGATCTTGTCCAACTCTGATCCAGAATCGATCTAGGTGTACTTATGGCCCGATTACTGTAGTCTCTGATCACCTCACAATCTTTTAAATATTTATTCTCACAAAACCCCTGTGAGACTGGGTGAAAGACAGAAGTTCTGTTTCATGAAGAATTTTGAGATTTCAAAATTTGGCTTTGTCACAAATAGGTTCAAAATTCTCCATGAAGGAAAATTCCAAATGATGTTTTGGGTTAATCAAAATGTTTCTTTTTCACAAAACTGGATGCCTTTTATTGATATTGTTGCCTGGTTTTGAGTGTGTCTTCTCATTATTTGATGCTGTAGCAGTTAGAGTAGCAGTCAGGGCATTAGAACTTTGCCTTTTTTGTTTGTTTTGTATTATAGTATGATTTTTTTTTTTTTTTTAAAGGAAGTCATTTCAAAACAACAACGACGAAAATCACTGTGAAAATGTGGACATGGGATGTTTTGACATTGTTGGAACTTTTTTCTGTTTTTTTTTCCAAACTGAAATTCCCACAAAATCAACTTGATTGTGCAAAGTGTTGTGATTTTTGACAGAACTCCATATTCTGACAATATGGCTCCATCAAAAGTTTCTCTGACCACATCTAACTATTATGCCCATTTTGCAGGTGGGGAATTTATGCACAGAGAAAATAAATGGCTTGCTCAGGTCACAGAGCAAGTTTTAGCAGTGCAGGGAATTAAACCTGGGTTTTCCACAGCATAGACTACTGCCTTATCCCCTGGACCATCAAATAACGTCAAGAAATATTGTACCTCACACAACAGTGTCAATAACAATCGTGCAATGCCACCACCAGCTACAAAAGCACAAATTGATGTTCCATTCTCCAGTGCTATGAGCCTAGAGATGTTGTTTATCTTTAGCACCTCTGTGATGAAGAGAATGAAGAGATGCATGTAGCCCTGATATGGAAAACAACCCTGAATTTTGGGTTTTCCCTGAAAGCACGTGTTCCTAAAGTATTTTAGTTGTTTTATATATAGTTTTACTTGGTATTCTCAAAGCTATTTTGCCTTCCCTGTAACTGAATGCTGTTTGTGGACTGCAGCCAAAACCACTCTTGTCACCTCTCCTTCCACCAACAGACATTCCCACTAGAACAGAATCCATCACAAAAGCAAATGTTATCCATAGGTCCGGCCGCCTTAGAAGTAGCCATGAGGTGAGGGCGTTGTTTGATCTTTGTCTCTGGAACAGAGCGATCTCTCATGACTGAGAGTGGGACTTCTTAAAGTGCCTCAGGCCCAGATCCACAAAAAGTATTTATACTTCTAACTTTCATTGAAATCAATGAGATACACAAGGTGGGTGAGGCAATGTCTTTTACTGGACCAAATTCTGTTTGTGACAGTGACAAGCTTTTGAGCTTCAGCAAGCTCTTCTTCAGGTCTGGGGAAGGTAACTGTTAGAGGGCTTTCCCTTCCCCCCTCCCCTGGTTTTTGTCACGCAGACAGAAAGCAGAAGACCAGAAGTCCGAAGTGCAGGCAATGCGATATTTATTGGGGTTAGTTCCAAGCAAACGTGTCCGTAGCTCTACACGCCAGCAGTCTGTTTCCCAGTGTTCCGTTCCCAGCTCTGACACTCCAGAGCGTTTACCCCGTGCCTCCCTTCCCAGCTCTGATGCCGCTGAGCCTTGCCTGTGTCCCCATTCCCATTTTCCCCATTCCCCCCTCCTCCTTTTTAGCAGGCCCAAATATACCTGCAATGCACGCCTACAGTCCCACCCCTTACAACTTAGGGTCATGTTCCATTTTGGGTCTGGGGTCTTCGTCCTACCTCTTTTGTACCCCATGGGAGGAGTGAGATTGTACTGCGGTCAGGGACAGGCATTTCTTTGGTCTTTTAGTGTTTTATACTTTTCCCCCCAAACCTCTTTGCCCCTCCCAAGTGGTTGCTTGACCTTGCCTTGAGATAGGGGTTGAGGCAATCTTAAAGTGTGCTCTTGAGTAACACTTTAACCGCTCTTATCTGTTCCCATTGTACTAACAAATCCATCTGACTAGGCAGAAGCAACATACACAGTCTTTGTCCTTTGTTTACACATATTAGTATCCAAAAAGTCAAACCCAAAATTCTATCTCAGACTGACAAAAAGGCTTATATGCTAACAGTAATGAGCATGTCTAAGCTAAATAAAACGACTACAAGAAACTCATGAATCAAGACACGCCAAGAAATCTGTTATCTATAGCCAGGCACCCAGATACTACAGAATTTGCTTCAAAGAGAAAGTCTGGGATACACACTTAAAACCGCCTTCACCAAACAAGGACACTTCACCAGAGAAGTAGATCACATCATGGAACAGGCCACCCAAATACCCCGGGAGAACTTACTTCAGTACAAGGGGAAAAGCCCACTGACGTCACACCACTAATTGTCACCTACCACCACACACTGAAACACATTTGGGGTATCATCAGACAATTACAATCCATGTTTAATGGGGACCATGTCCTGAAAGAAATCTTTCCCAAGCCTCACCGAGATCATCATCAGAATCACACTCCCCACAGACCAGGACACTCCAACTCAAAGCAGTACCAGACCCTGCCAGAACAACTGTTGAAAAACCTGCAGACATATTTCCATTGCTATGATGATCAATACCCACCGCAACACACCTTTCGAGATCCATGGATCCTGCACATGTCTATCTCAACATGTGGTGACCCTCTTTCAGTTCATCAAATCCCCCAACAACAATGATGTGGGTGAAACCAGACAACTACTTTTCTCCTAAATGAACTCACACAGAAAAATGAAAGAAGGGGAAAACACCTGTGGGTGAACACTTTTTCACAAACCAGTGATTCTGTCTGACCTTTCAGTCCTTGTCTCAAAAGGAAACTTGTGCAAGACCGTCAAAAGATTAGCCTAAGAAATTAAATTAATAAATCTGCTAGATACTGGATTTAACAGACACTCTGGTTTTATGGCTCATTACTACAATTTGTAACACACCTTCTGCCTGCTAAGCCTTAATTACCCACTTCAGTTAAAGTGGTCTCCTATAGCATGTGTGAACCCCTTATGCTTAACAATATGTCCCAATTGTATTTGGCTTAGACACTTTGGTTACCTTCCCTAGATCTGAAGAAGAGCTCTGTGAAGCTAAAAAGCGTGTCCCTTCCACCAACAGTAGTTGGTCCAATAAACTATATTTCCTTGCTTAACTTATCTCTCTCATGCCCTGGGACTAACACAGCTACCATAACACTGCTACAATAACACTGCAAATATTAAAATCAGTGGAAGTTAGACTCCTAGCTACCTCTGTGGATCTGTGCCTAAAGAGCACATGTCCCACTGAGTTTCAATTATGTGTTGTTGTTTCTTTAGACCTCCTCTCATTCAGCACATACTTAATTTTAAATACGAGTAGCCCCAGTGAAATGAAAAGTAAAGTTAGGCATCTGCTTAAGTTCCTGGGTGAATCAGGACCTGACTCCTCACAATTTATGCTGAAGAGATCTAAAAATCTAAATTAGAATATTCTTCCCATCCAAAATTTCCCCATTTCCCCCCATTGTGGTTGTAAAGTACTTGTTTTCCCTGCAAGTATCTGCTCAGAAGTGATCTTGCTGTTTATCTCTCTCTCACACATGAGCACATACATTCTCAGTTTCCCCTCCAATGTTGTTTGGGTTATCTTCCCCTTTGAAGGCTACTAAGCTAAACAGCACAGACTCCCCATGGACCGATTTCATTTCTCTCTTTCTGAAAAAAGAATCTCAAGCTACAAAAATCTGATTTCAGATAGAGCAAGGACCAGCTTCTTTCAAGAAATACAATGTACTCTGTGGTTTGGATTGAGTCAGAAATTATCTGAGAACAGATGTGTGTGCAGACGTTTGACACTTCTGCTTCCACTGTGGGATGAAACAGGAAAAAATAGAGAAGCATTTAAAAATGCTTTAAAAATTATACGAGTATCTTACAATTTCAAATAATTCAATTTGAAAGACGGGTGAAGATTCAGGACAGTTCTTATTTTATCAGGACTAGTTTAAACAACTTTTCAGATTCTCTCATGCTTATTGTTAGCACTTAAATGTGGTTGGATTTTCATGCTGGCAAATTTTACTAATTTTTTCTCTCTCATCTCACATCCATATTATTGCCAAAAGATTTGATCTTACTAAATGTCATTACAATGCTTTTCAGATGAATTAATGATTGGCAAGTTATTTCAGAATATTACCATTAAATCCATAAACTTTAAATACTGTATATTAAAATGCTAATCCAACTTTATTGCCTGTATAATTCTGAAGATAACAGCAAAGCAACTGGTTTGTCCTTTCTTCCATGCTTGCTAAAGTGTATATATATATATTTTTTATTAACTAGTAATTAACCTTTAGTAACTGCTTTATTATACCTAATTTAAATGCTTATTTGTGACAGCTCATTTGAAGTGTAAATACTTTGCCAGCCAGAATGACTTTCTGTTTCACAGAACTTTTCAATTAAACTCCTTGTTACGCAGGAATTCAGACTGGCGCTGTAAATGACAGCAATGCCTTGCATCTTAATATAAGGATTACTAGAGCGGCAGTTTAACTGATATTTAACTCCTCATTTGCATACATATTATTACTTTTAATGCTTATTACATTTAAGAGTCCTAGTGAAACTGTGATTGAGATTAGTTCTCTTGTGAAGCCATTCCTCCACTCCCCACCCCTGAAAGATTCCATCAATGTGGTCCCAAATTAGGAAACCCCTTAAGCATGTGCTTAAGTGTCTCTCTGTTAATGAGTGGGGGTGCTGAATGGAGGACTGTCCTGAACTGGGCCTTAAAAATTGCTCTATAAGCAGAAATACAATGTGCATAGTGCAATGCATTGGAACGATCTGAAACTTTTGTTCAACTTCACTATCAAATTTAATTCCATCATCAAAGGGCTCACTATAGAGAGGTTCTTCTCTATATTACAGGCCTTTTGTATGCTTGTTCTTACAGTCTCTAGATTAATTTTATCAATGCTGAAGTCTTTATTCAGGCAAAGTCTAGGTGAAAAGGAGAAAACAATTAGAAAAATAAGGCTCTTTTGTCAATGCATTTTCTGTTCTTTACTTCCCAGCTACATAAATATTATGATGCCCTGCCAGACTCAATATCATTGAAGAAGTGCATTTCCCAATATTTGTCTCTAGAGCAATCACATTTCAAATCAGTGTTGCCAATTCTTGTGATTGCATTGTGAGTCTCACAGTACGGAGTGCTTTTCTTAAAGCCCTTAGCTGCTGGCATCATGAAATTGCATGAGAATCTCAACTATTATTAAACAAAAATTGTAAGTTTCTAGCCCTCATAGTTGTAGAGAAAAGCTTGAAAAAATGAAGTGAATGCATCATAAAGACTCAGAAAGCTGAAGACAAATAAAAAACCCCCAAACATATACAATTTATTATTTTTTAAAAATCTCATTATTTTAAGCCAAAGTCAGAGGGCCTGGTTCATAATTTTTGAAAGTTAGGGTTTGGCAATATTGAGTTCAGAGTGGAATTTAGAATGTTTATTTATTTTTAATGGGTTTAATAAGGGTATAACGAGATATTGTGAGCGGGAATGTTCTGTAAGCTTCCAAAATGCCCCACCCACAACGATCTCCAGCAGGATATGAAAAGACAATGTTTGGCCAATAAAAACACAGATTAGGGAGGGGAGGGATAACTCAGTGGTTTGAGCATTGGCCTGCTAAACCCAGGGTTCTGAGCTTAATCCTTGAGGGGGCCATTTAGGGGTTGGGGGCAAAAATCTGCCTGGGGATTGGTCCTGCTTTGAGCAGGGGGTTGGACTAGATGACTTCCTGAGGTCCCTTCCAACCCTGATATTCTATGATTCTAGAGGCATCATATCAGCAGAACAAATCTCATGGGCTGATCAAGCATTTCCTGAACACTGTCTCTTCTAACTTAACCTTGCATGGCCTTGTGTTCTCCATACCAAAACACAAGTTGCCCAGCTTCCTCTCCAGACATCTGATTCTTTCCAAAACCACCCAGAGGGAACCCAACCTTTATTCCATTGTGATTGCAATTCTTAATGAAGTGAAGAAGCATTGACAGTTGTGGTGATTTTAATTAACAAATGACTCAAAATAAACTTTTGCCATCTGTTCTGCTTGCTGATTCGGGCAGCAAAAAAGAACACATTTTACAAATACATCAGCTAATTAAGTAAACTGATTGGAAATTTGGGGATTTACTCATACTATCTTCACAGCTGGTGAAGGATTAACCACTGGCTACAAGAGTAGATTTACTTTATTTAAGATTCTTCATGACTAATCAAAGACACTTTTGCATAAATTAAGACGAAAAACAAATGTAGGCTAAACAGACCAAAAACAGATAGTTTCCAATGATTTGTTCACTCTATTTAGGATATTGCCATGTATTTAATGGCAACATATACAATGGGGTGAGTGAGCAGCAAGGGGTAGTTGGAGGATGGGTTGAATAGAGCCCTCTTTAGTATCCTCTGTATATGGCTGTTGCAGATAAAGGAACAAGACCACAGTTAACAAAGTACTATGCTATCAGCCTCATAATTACAGGCCTCAGACTTCTGCATCTGCTTAATTTTATGTGCATGAGTAGTCCCACTGAACTCAACTAAAGTTAAGCAAGGGTGCATAAGCCTTTGCAGAATCAAGGTCTTAGGTTGGAACAGGGACCGTCTCTGACTTTGCATCTGTGCAGCACCTCCCGATGCTGCTGTAATACAAATAATAATTAATCACAGAGCAGGATGCTGATTTGAAGGCCCCAGGAGTGCTGGCATCGCCCTTTGATTATAACCTTTCTAAAGACATGGGTGGGTGACAGTTTAAATTCCTCTCCTTTGCCCCCACCCCGAAAAGAATCCATCTCCCCTCCCCCCCCAAACTGACTGTAATCCCCTTTCGAAGCCATACAGCTGTGATCCAGTATCCCTGCAAAAGGCATTTTTTTAAAAGTTTCTGCAAATAAGCTGTGCGATTAGGAAGTATTATGGAGCATTGAACTTCAGTGGGACATGGGACCAAAATGAACACGATATGATTTATCTCAGTTATGCTGGATTTATTGAATAAATGCGAGGTGGTACCTTTGCAAAAGAAGTGGGACGAGGCAGCTAACTTGATATGGACAGCAATAGATTGGGTGTGTCTTTGCGCTGCACCAAGCTTACGTGTGATGTGCTGTCATCAGCCCTCCTAAGCTAAAGGGTATGGGCCTGGACCAATATGTGTCTGGGGGTCCGGGGGTCAGATCTTTAAAGGTATGGAGACACCTAAATGCAGATAGGCACCTAGTGGGGTTTTGAAAACTTGCCCCACCTGCTTAAGGAAATACGGTGGTGTGTCAGCAAATGACATACCTCCAGATCAGTGGGTATTCATGCTATGCTCTCAGATAAGCCAGAAAATACAGCTTTGACTATGTGAGGTCATTAAAAATGCTATGGCATTTCCCGTGGCCTTGATTGAAGGAAATATCGGTATTCAGGAAGCAGATTTAAGCATGAGCCACACTTAAAGGGCTGTGTAAAATCTTATAATCATGAACAAGAAGGACGGAAGGGCTGTAGGATAAATATGTATGATAAATATATGACTTCATATGTAACTGATACATGTCAAAGATACGTTCATCCTAGGAGAAACCAGAGGTGCCTCATTGGGACTGTCCAAGCCCCCGCAGTCCTGCAATGAGGCTCCTTTCCAGTGCAAACCTTTGCTCTGGTGGAACTCTACCAATTTAAAAACAGAGCTGTCCAGTATTTACTCACCGATATTTTACAGATAAAAGAGCGATCTCTGCTTGTTTGTCCTTCCCTTTAGTCAAAGCTTTGTACAAGAGGGGAGATAGACGTAACCTGGGGGATATTTCTAACAGCGTCTGAACCAGGAATCAGGAGTTGTGGATTCTAATCTTGCCTCTTCTGCTAACCTGCTACGTGACCTTGGGCTATTTAGATTGTAAGGTGTTCAGGGCAGAGACCGTCTCTTACTATGTGTTTGCACAATGGCGGTCCCAATCTCAGTTGGGGGGGCTCTAAGTGAGACATATTCCAGGTTCAGGAATCCACCACAGCAGATATCATTTGAGGATAGATGAACAGGTAATGTATCTGGGCAAAATTATATTTGTGGTCATATATTTAGCAATAATTGTCTTGTTAAAATAACATGGCTGGAAGTATTGTTGAATTCAATAGAATTTTCAATGGACGCAAAGTTCTACTCAAGTAGAGTTCCCTGAGAGGTTGGGGCCTTTTGAAAATATGCAACATTGGTGGCAGGCAAAGTGTTGGCTATAGTTACACACAGCTTGGGGGATATTTCTGTTTCCCATCTTGCAGATATAAAGAAATAAATGAATGAAAAAGCAATTGGACCTAACACTTTCAGCAATAAAATACACTCTAGCAAAAAATAGCAAAGCTTTTAGCTCCTCCACCCGTCTCAGAATGGTCACAGATTGTGATTAAAACATTTGATTTAGAAACGTTATTGCCAATAGAGGCAATGGGGCGATAAACATGATTAAATGTACCCATATGGAACACCATCAAATCCACGCCGCCAAAGCAGAAGCTCGAAGAGGTGCTGAATTAGTTGCGCAGAAATGTAGATTTCCAAAGATCATTTGCCTTTTCTCTCCTTGTTGACAGTAAAAGAAACCAATAAAATAACCAAAGCCATATTCTCTCCCTACCTTTCTATAGTGGTATAGAGTCTATTTTGCACATGGAAATTACAGTACTCCTACCATCAGCAGGAATGAACTTTACAACCATAGGATGTAATAAAGAGACAAATGTATTTCTGGAAAGTGAAAATATGCAAATATAAATGAGTTGGTGACACCTAAGAATCATGCCTTTCATTTGGCAGTGCAGATGCCTGAGCACATTACCTGGAAGCAGTAGGAAACTAATGTGTACCCTTTGAATTTCCTTAACATTGGGGGAAAAAAACTTGCTTATGGGCCATTTGGGGCCAGATCCATGGCTGGTAAAATCAATGGAGTTATGTTGATATACACCAGCTCTGGATCTGGCCCTTAGAACACAGCTCTGATAGTAGTGGTGTTGCCTGTTATCTGCTGGTACAGTAGTTACAAACTACCCACTGACAGAGAACAAGGGCAATTATGCTTACCTCTTGCACTGGCTTCTTAAAAGACAAAACAACATGTTTGTTTGACCATTAGATACAATGAGCATAGCCCCTTACATATCAACGTGTTCCTTGCAAATGATACCATAATATCTGATTCTATTGATATTCCAGATCCCAGTGGTAACAAATTGTACATTGTCTTTGGCACTAAATAAGGGAAAAATTCTGGTCCACCCATTCATATATGCAACTTTGTGTGGCCATAAATTACTATGGTCATGGTGGTTTCTAGAATTCTCCATGGCCTCAGTTCAGCAAAATACTTAAGCATATGCTTAACCACAACTGTTAATTTTAATTTCATGCTTAAGTCTCATTGATTTCAATGTGATCCAGGAATGTGCTTAAACTTAAGCATGTGCTTCAGTGCTTTGCTGAATTGGGGTAGATTCTGCCTATTTTAGACAGCAATTTTATGTGTATGCATTTTGTGTCTTCTTTCCCCCCCGCCCCTCACATATACTATACTCCACTTCTCTCTTGTGGATATGAAACATTTCTCCATTTCCAGATTCATTTCCTGAATAGCCTGCTGCTTCTGAAATAAAATAAAAATCTCCTGAAATTTCAGGAAACACTAATTCACATTGAAGTTCCGATTCACAATGCTGTAAAATATCTATATTCAGTCTCATGTTGGCATTAAATTTTTCAAAAAGGTTAAGGTCATGAATCATGATAGGACTTCTAATGAAACAGTTCATCATATTGAACATCTCTTTCTAAACCGCCTATTCTTCTTACACACATTGCTACAACTCATACTGAAGACCTTAATTCTGCAGATTAGCATAAATGGTGCTTTGTTGATGCAAACACTTTAATTAAAACAACCTTGTATATCATTTAAGAAAGGCCTTTATTGCACTTTGTTGTGTGTGTAAAGTGTTTGAGGGAACAAGGAATTCATACTGTGAAATGAGAAATCATGAACCAGGATTATGCAAAGGAATAAATATACATACTTAGGGCAGGGAAAAGATATGGGGCAGTGTAATAGGGTGTCCACCCCCCAGGGTTGGAAGGGGTTCAGGTGGCTAGGTAGACCGATTAACTCCACAGGCTGCATCTGGAGGAAGAGCCAGGGAGCAGGGATTGATTGCAAGCAGGCTCAGCTGGGCAGGAAGCTGGCAACAGACAGGGGCTGATACTCCCTGGGAAGAGGGAGATGTGTTTGGAGGCTGCTGCTGGGAAAAGGCAGCAGTCAGGCCCTGGGAGGCCAGTTTAGAGCTGGTCCTCCCAGAGAAAGTTGGGGAACCGGGAGTGGTAAGAACCAGTCCGGGGAAGGAGCAGTGAGGTCTGAGAGAATAAAGCCCAGAGCTGCTGGGCTGAGGGTGTTGGGACTGAAACCCAGAGCAGAGGGTGGGCCTGGGGTCTCCTACCAGCCACTGAAGGAGTGGTACCCGAGCGACTGCCTAGGACTGCTGAAGGAAAGACTTTGATTTACCCTGGGAGGGGGAATGCTGAGTCATGAAGAAGACACTGCAGTTCCTGGGAGGAGAGAGGAGCTGTAGACCTGAGAGAGAGGTGGTGTGATGGCACATGACTGCAGGAAGGAGCGTAGGCCTCAAGAGATACTCCCCAGAGTGCCCAGGAGGAGGTGCCAGGTAAGCGGTGAGTGGTACACCCCCCTGACAGGCAGGAAGTGCTATTTCACAGCTGGCACCACTGAGAAATTGGTAACATTGCAATGTGGTGAGGGATGCACACCGAGAACTGGGAGAGTACGTCTGCAAATTAGGCCCTGATCCTGCAGACACTTATGTGTTAATTTTATTAATGTGAGTTGATTTCAGGGAGGCTCCTCAGGGAAGTGAAGTTCATTGCATATGTAAGTGGTTGCAGGATCTGAGCCTTCATTTTCCATTGCAACAGTGATATGTTTTACATGAGAGTGAACATGCATTTTCACCCAGAATGGCTTTTCTTTTAGAGTAAGGCACGCAGCATAGAAGGAAAAACACCTAAGTTTCTGTGAAAGCCCCCCTGTAACAGGCTGTCTCTTAAAATGGCTTCCGGTCTCTGCAAACAGCAGAGTTCTTAAGTGTGATGTGTCCAGGTCACAGAAATCAAAGACAGAATAGCTGCATAGCTATAGACACGATGGTGATGGGATATGCTGCCCGTCACAGGCCCAGAGTGGTAGGGCATGTGACCCAACGAGAAAGCACCAAGACTCAAGGCTGGGGAAGCGGGAGTTAATTGACAGCCCAGAAAAGCAACTGGAGCTCCTCAGCAGGCCAGACACTCACCCTGGGGCTTTTATAAGGGAAGATGTTTGGTAGAGGCTCTCTGGAAACAATTTTGTGTAGCTGGGCCCAGGACAGGCTCATACCTACGTTCAGTTGGACTATGTTTTCTACCTGTTTGTCTTATTTCTGAATAGTAAAAGCTTTAATTCTAAGAAGAGATGGAACCATGAATAAATTCTAGGCTCTGTGCTCAGGTGTTGAGTAGTGAAGCTGAGTTGATTTACGCTTGCTGAAGGTCTTGCCTTCTTTCTCTAACAGCTTGAGTTGTAGCTTAGGAGGAACTCCAAGATGCTGTTTCTTCCTTCTGCGGGAAGCTGTAACACCACTTTGAAGAGGGAAGGCTCCCCAGAGCTGTTTATGGCCACACCCGTTACTCTGTGCTGGGGTAGGAGGGAAGAGTGGTTTTAGGAAGGTGGAAAAAAGGCGAAGAATCCAGACCATTTGTCTTGTTCAGGACCCAAGAACAGAGTTTCCAGATGTATGGTGAACTCTCCTCTTCCCCCAGCACTAAGGGATCGCTATTAGAGCAGTGCAGTGCAGTGCCTAACAGTGCAATTAGAAGGTTAACTTCAGGCACCTGCTTTTGAAAATGCAGACTACTTCTGAAGCCTCTTAACAAATTTTGGCTAGAGGTGAGTCAGCACAAACAAGTTACTAACCATCAAAAACTTCTTTTTCTACCACTATTCCGCTTCTCCAAATTTCTCCTCGAAAGCCATTTCTGCCAAAAGTGATGCTCAATTTGAAGGAGGGGTAAGAGTTAGACCTTCTCTATCTATTTAAAGTCAAAGAAACGTCTAAATTCAGAGTTGGTTATATGACTAGAGTATGTAACGTATGTTTTATCCAGCCACCTTCTCTCTCTCATTTTTGTTAATTGCTTGTGCCTTAGCTTACAATCTAATTTAGGATATGTGGGTCTGGGGCTAAGCTCACTAGTGTTTTCAGCACCTAGGGTTCTGTGCCTATAATCCCGACTGGCTCCTCTGATATTTACATTACAGCTAAAACTAATTAGTTTGGGGACAAAAGGGTGAATATTTTTAATTTTGTCATGATAACTGTCAAGCTTAAGTTTCTGCCAGCTACAGTGCTGCATGGTTTGTCTCACATTGCCACAACAGAATTCCTTACTCCCTACCCCACTAAATGTAAAAGTTTTATTCCCTCTTCCCGAAATACTTCTCTCTGAAAAAGAGAGAGTAAATTGATGAATATCATTTCAGAAGTTCAGAACAAAACAGCTTCTGCTGTGGAGGACTTGCTTACTTAATCAGTTCTTGCTAGTTAGTTTTTAACCTGCATTCTTTATAGAGATCTCCAAAAATTGCTGTTATCAATTTGCTTCATAAATGAGTATATGGGGTAGTAGATGTATTTAGAATGTGTAATATGTTGGGAAACATTTCACTGAGAGTCCCAAGATAAGAACTCAATACAAGATGATATATTTGCTTGCCATGCAGTCTATTTGATTCAATATTAATATGATGTCAGGACATTGTCAAATCTGAAAATCGTGACCTTGATGCTTGTAACTTAATCTCTAGACAATGAGTTTGATGGATTGAGCAATCAATAATGAATCTGAGTGAATGTGTGATGTCGTGTCCCCCCTGCTGCTGTGCGGCGTATAACTAGAAAGCAGCTCTTACGTGGCCC
This sequence comes from Platysternon megacephalum, assembly GCA_003942145.1. Taxonomy (NCBI): domain Eukaryota; kingdom Metazoa; phylum Chordata; order Testudines; family Platysternidae; genus Platysternon; species Platysternon megacephalum. Next base: position 6,126,739 of record QXTE01000072.1, read on the forward strand.
TAGAGCCTACTCTGCATGTTGTACGGCACTTATGACTCTAATGGAAACCATGGTGTTTGCTACATTGCAGAGCTCTAAAAATGCCAGTGCCTATGGCTCTCAAGAGGTTAGTAATATTGTGCTGGCTTTGATAGGAAATGAATACCGCTATAGATGGATCAGATTTGCCAAGTCTTGGTGAAATGGATTCATATAATATATGAGGTACTGAAGAACCACAAAGCAGCCACTTGGATTTTCTTAAGAAGGTGTCCTTTTTATTAATGTAAGAAAACAGACTTAAAACTGGTAGAACGGGAGGGAAGATCTCTTCTGCACAGTCTGAACACACTTAAGTACAGGCTGGGTGCAACCACAGACTGTCCCCATGTATTATGCACAATAAATTCAAAGCAGCTCAGGTGGGCTCCAGGTTGTGAAATGTGTATCTGAATATCAATTGCTTAGGGCCAAAACCTATCCTCTTAAACAGGTTATAGAAACACAAGGTTGTCATTCCAGCAAATGGCATGATAGATGGAGATGGCAGGGCCTAGTTTGTGTCCTATCACTCAGCCTTCAACCTGGAGGGCTAGTGGATGATTTTTTGCCTGGTCCCTTCCCTTTGACCTGTCTGGATTGAATGGCCCTACCAGGAGTAAGAGTTCCCACTGGCATAGCTCTCAAGGTCACTGGAACACACAAATCTTCCCACTCCATCAAGGTGCAGTCCCCAGGGAAGGAAGGAATGCATCTGTAGATATTGAGCTGTATATGCTTTCAAGTGTCCACTATAATTGTGTGTCTTGGTTCAGTTGGCTACCAAACTTGAGTCAGTTTGGAGTTAGCTTCCAGAGGTGGTATGCATTTACAACTCCTATATCTAGCCTGGGGTGCATCCAGAGTTCGAGGATACACTTAAAAATGTAGACTTGGTTAACACCTCATATGAAGCACATTCAACACTACAGCTGCTTTTAAAAAAAAAAAAAAATCAGTAAAACTGGAAGCTGCGGTGTGAGGTTTTTCTCTCCCAGTTGTCAAAGTTTTGATTATCCACAATTGGCCAGGAAATCTGAAACTTCTTTTCACTTTTCCTTGGATAATTACATTTTTTGGATTAAAAAAAATCCTCAGACTTGAAATTTGGAAAACTTCCCCCAGATCCATTCAATATCCCCTTCCTTTGCAAGCAATAACTTTTACCAAGTTCACAGAAAATATAATCACTAACACATGCAGACTCTGAGGTAGTCCTAAGTCTGTCTTCTGAGTAGAACTCAGTGACAAGGTAGGACAGACTGCTGATCCTATGCATGTTTTTATCCTCTGACTTGGAGATGAGGAAACATGAGGAAAAGCAAGATGGTTCCAACAGCTGGTGTTACTAAATGCTAAGACTTGGATAACTTAATCTATTACAGACAATAAAATGATTTATGACTTAATGGTTTTATGCAATTACACCATATATAATGGGATCAACTACTTTTTCATGACCCTGTGACAGATATGGCAATTTCTTTCAATATCTTTTGGTTCCGAATGGACTCTCCAGGGATCAACAGACAAAGTACTTCTGGTTAAGTAGCCTGTATGAGTGTGCACTCACCAATTCTATATCATGCAAACTGCTGTCAATGATAGCTTCTGCTGGTTTCCATGTTGACTCCTTCTGGTATGACTTCCATGCAGTTCTGCTGACAATCTGGCTTTCAGAAATTTTACTCTCACATAGACAATTGATTAAATGAGTTTTCTATGTACAAAATTGTGTCTCTCAGAATGTAGATGGCATAAGATACTCTTCTTCCAAACCTTATTGAAGCCAAATCATGCATTCTGACCATTCACATGGACAGTTTTATCTCTGTACAAACAGGGTCTCTTTCAATAGCTCTACTGCAACTTATTTTGCAGTACTGGGAAGTTGTTTCAATACAGAGATTTTTTTTTTAGCTCACTTGGTTGCAGTGGATTTTTCAACTTTACAGACCACCACTTCTGCTCTTGTCAGATGTGTATGTGAGGTCATAGTAATACAGTGGTAACTGTTGAGCTTCTCTGAAATTCAGCAGCAGCCAAAGCTGAGATCCTTTTTCAGTCTGAGAATCCTAACAAGAGGCTTCTGATCTAATCCACCTTGAAACTTGAGGAATTTTCTTATCTCAGATAGAATTCTCAGAGCTTCCCTTCTTACCAGAGGATGGATTTTTACTTATAAGGGTAAAGGAGTTAAAGTGATTCTTTTCAGCCCCAACTAACCCTCTTATGTCCTATGATTGTACCTGTATCTACGGTTGGTCCGTCATATCCTAGGAGTTCTCATTTGAGATTGGAATCTACTAACAAACTTGCACTTATTTCTGATACTTACCGCTATAACTGATACGAGCTGCTTGGTCTGCTTGAATACCCATATCAAAGTGCAGTTCCTTCCTTAATAAGGAACACTCCTTGTAACTTTAATGTGTAAATATTCTCCCAGAGCAAACAGGGATCTCAGTTCTCTGATACTCCAAAATACAGTTCTTTGGGCACTATTTCAGTTTTCTATGGGGTAGGTTTAAAACAATAGTCTCTTAGCGGAGCTGTTCCATTGCTTTGGATAATTAAATGCTGTGTTCTCTAGTCTAAGCATATTATTTGTATGGCAGTAGTACCTAGAAGCACAAGTCACAGAGTAGGACCCCATTGTGTTAGGTGCTGTACGAACAGAACACAAATAGTTCCTGCCCCCAAAATCTTACAATCTCTGCATAAGAAAAGAGACAACAGGTGACTGGAGAACAAGGAAACAGTGAAGTAATACTCGTCAGCATGTGGTCTCAGCACACCAGCTGCCTATTTTCCAGGCATCCTGACAAAGAGAAACTTAAGGTGACTTTGTCAATGTTTAAAAAGTGCTTCCCCCCCTGAAAGGCAGCATGAAAGGTGCTTGTTTTGAGTGGGGTGGGGAAATCTTGGTGGCTAGTGTTCATAGAATCATAGAATATCAGGGTTGGAAGGGACCTCAGGAGGTATCTAGTCCAACCCCCTGCTCAAAGCAGGACCAATCCTCAACTAAATCATCCCAGCCAGGGCTTTGTCAAGCCTGACCGTAAAAACCTCTAAGGATGGAGATTCCACCACCTCCCTAGGTAACCCATTCCAGTGCTTCACCACCCTCCTAGTGAAATAGTGTTTCCTAATATCCAACCTAGACCTCCCCCACCGCAACTTGAGACCATTACTCCTTGTTTTGTCACCTGCCATCACTAAGAACAGCCGAGCTCCATCCTCTTTGGAAAACCCCTTCAGGTAGTTGAAGGCAGCTATCAAATCCCCCCTCATTCTTCCCTTCTGCAGACTAAAGCCCAGTTCCCTCAGCCTCTCCTCGTAAGTCATGTGCTCCAGCCCCCTAATCATTTTTGTTGCCCTCCGCTGGACTCTCTCCAATTTGTCCACATCCTTTCTGTGGTGGGGGGCCCAGAACTGGACTCAATACTCCAGGTGTGGCCTCACCTGTGCCGAATAGAGGGGAATAATCACTTCCCTCAATCTGCTGGCAATGCTCCTACTAATGCAGCCAGGGCCGGCTCTAGGTTTTTTGCCGCCCCAAGCAAAAAATGTGATGCCCCAAGCTCCGAGAGCACAACTGCCCAAGCAAAAACAAACAAACTGGCTTGTGCTGCCCCAAGCACGTGCTTGCTTTGCTGGTGCCGTTGGCACACTGCTGACTCCTATACAGCTTCTCATCCACTGTAATCCCCAGGTCCTTTTCTGCAGAACTGCTGCTTAGCTAGTCAGTCCCTAGTCTGTAGCGGTGCATGGGATTCTTCCGTCCTCAGTGCAGGACTCTGCACTTGTCCTTGTTGAACCTCATCAGATTTCTTTTGGCCCAATCCTCCAATTTGTCTAGGTCACTCTGGATCCTATCCCTACTCTCCAGCGCATCTGCCTCTCCCCACAGCTTAGTGTCATCTGTGAACTTGCTGAGGGTGCAATCCATCCCATCATCCAGATCATTAATGAAGATATTGAACAAAACCGGCCCCAGGACCGACCCTTGGGGCACTCCGCCTGATACCAGCTGCCAACTAGACATGGAGCCGTTGATCACTACCCGTTGAGCCCGACAATCTAGCCAGCTTTCTATCCATCTATGGGTAAGTCATTTAATCTCTCTGTTGTCCCATCTGAAAAATGGGCATGATGACACTGACATCCTTTATGAAGGGGGTTGATGGAAAAACACTGTAAGAGCTAGGTGGTGGTGGTATTTTTATGTATTAATAGGAATATATAACAAATTGGGGGCTAAACATCCTAAAGCAAAGCAGGAATTAAGGAGGGCCACTGCATGAGCTGTAACTAGACTCCGTCTATCACCTTAATTCATGCTGGTGTTGAAATATTTGGGTGTGCATCAGCAAGGGAGTTGGGCTGTGATTCAGCAAAGCACTCAAGCTCATGCTTAAGTCCTATTGAAGTCACTGAATTGTGGCCTTGATACCCAAACTACTAACCGGTTATTACAAACATTTTAAATATTAACCTGAATACAGAACTGTCCTGCCAAACTGTATTGGCAATATCAGTTGGACTGGAATTGGGGTGCATGAATGGGTGACTCTAGTAGCAATCTAACAGTATGTGGCACATCAAATTACATTCTGAATTTTCTGGTGGTGTTGATTGAAGGTGTCTGATCCTGCATCATTTAGGTCAATCAGAGCTCTGAATGGGTGCAGGATCAGGCCCCCTCTGAACATTAGCAGTGACTAGGTCATGCGGTAAATGTAGAAAAGCCAAAATGAATGGACTAGCAATTGTGTTCTTCGCTGGTCACTGCAGCAAGACTCAGAATCAATTGCAACCTTGCACTTAATCTGTATGTGTATTATACCTGTACTTCTGTTTTCATTGGGAAAACTTTTAAAGGAGTTCTATTCCCGATGTTTGGTCAACATATTGATTTGCTGAACATCTGGCCCCAGTCATGAGTACTGATTTACTCTTTCCACCTGGTTCCTTGTCATAAACAACCCCACACTGCTTCCCCTGGAACCTGCTACATTTCAAGGAGAATCTTGTTTAGAAAATTGTAGCTTTCCAGTCATCTCCCCTGAGAGGCATAATACTTGAGGAATTACTGTACCAGTATTTTGCCAAAACAAAACCGAGGCAAATTCTGATCAAAGGCCAAATGCCGAACACTTTTTATTAATCATTGACCCAATTTAGTCATTCTGCTGTTGAAACAAATTCTGCAATTCAAAGAGAAGTTATAGTGAGTGTTTATACAGCTCACCAAAATACCCTGAGACCTGTAAGACTCTAGTACTAGGCTGAAATACACCACTTGTCTCTATCTTTTAAATAGAAATGTGCAAATGTCATTGGAAAAAATAACTGAACATACTCTAGTCCCTGAATGTCTAAGTTCAGACATCTAAACATCTTTAAGGTCTTAAATGTTTGTATATGTTTTTGATACTTCTGTTTCCTCACTGGGACCCGGACTGTAAATGTTGCAAGAGACTCTGCTTTCTGGTGCCTGATATTCCAGACAATGTGAAATTCTGTGCATTTTAGGTCACTAGGTTACCAGTGTCTTCCCTGGAGCCCTTTTTCTGCTGCTTACCCCCTTCTCTCAAATCCTCAGATTGCCTGCTCTTACCCATCTCAAGGCAGGGAAACCATAATTTCAAAGTATAACCAACCCCAAGTCTTCAATAACCATGAAGCAGCTCCATAAAAATGAGTAGTTTTAAAAGGAGACTTAAAAAAAAACAACCCCAAAACCCTCCAACCCCCTCAAAACTACATTGTGTTGTTGAACCTTTAGGATACATATTTTCAAGCATTTTGCTGAGCCAATGAGGGTGAGAAACTTTTTTTTTTTAAATTGAAGTTGAGATTCTCAGGTAATAGCATGACTCCAGGAGTTGAGACTTGCAATATTTTTTATAAGTCTTGCAGTAGGATAACAAAAGTTCTGAACAGTGCTTTATAGCTCTCCTTGGGGCTTCATACAGGACTTTCATCCATTTGTCAAGCCATGAGACACATTCACCTTTCTTCTTCCTCCTGGTTTGTTTTTGGTCATATTTTGTTTTGTCTGGTTTTTCTGGCTCAACTATGTTCACTTGTTCTTTCAAATTATTGAGTTTTCTAGTTGTTTTTTTGTTTTTGGTTGTTTTTGGGTGCTTTACAAAACAACAATGAATTGGCAGATAAAATATTAATCAATGATTTAAAAAAAAATCAAATATTTTGAGCTACTGATTCCTCCCAGAAAACATGGAACAGTTCCGTCTACCTCCTTTATATTTTCAGATTATCTTGCTTTCATGTCGCTGTTTCTATGTCAACCAGTTAAGCGTTCATATCTGCTTTGCTCTTCTCCACTTTTGAAACATTCTGGTGCTGCTCCTTAGCAATGGGATTGCCGCATGATGTATGTGTGCTTGTTTCTTGGGGAAAAGTTCACATAGTGCGCGCATGCACTTGGATCAAGCCTGAAAGAGGCGGTCTGCTGTATACATTGCTTGCGTATTGGGAAGTCCTTGAAGCCATTTGCCATTTCAATGCGATCAGCATTATTTCCAATAAATGGTGCCAGAGNAGTAATACTCGTCAGCATGTGGTCTCAGCACACCAGCTGCCTATTTTCCAGGCATCCTGACAAAGAGAAACTTAAGGTGACTTTGTCAATGTTTAAAAAGTGCTTCCCCCCCTGAAAGGCAGCATGAAAGGTGCTTGTTTTGAGTGGGGTGGGGAAATCTTGGTGGCTAGTGTTCATAGAATCATAGAATATCAGGGTTGGAAGGGACCTCAGGAGGTATCTAGTCCAACCCCCTGCTCAAAGCAGGACCAATCCTCAACTAAATCATCCCAGCCAGGGCTTTGTCAAGCCTGACCGTAAAAACCTCTAAGGATGGAGATTCCACCACCTCCCTAGGTAACCCATTCCAGTGCTTCACCACCCTCCTAGTGAAATAGTGTTTCCTAATATCCAACCTAGACCTCCCCCACCGCAACTTGAGACCATTACTCCTTGTTTTGTCACCTGCCATCACTAAGAACAGCCGAGCTCCATCCTCTTTGGAAAACCCCTTCAGGTAGTTGAAGGCAGCTATCAAATCCCCCCTCATTCTTCCCTTCTGCAGACTAAAGCCCAGTTCCCTCAGCCTCTCCTCGTAAGTCATGTGCTCCAGCCCCCTAATCATTTTTGTTGCCCTCCGCTGGACTCTCTCCAATTTGTCCACATCCTTTCTGTGGTGGGGGGCCCAGAACTGGACTCAATACTCCAGGTGTGGCCTCACCTGTGCCGAATAGAGGGGAATAATCACTTCCCTCAATCTGCTGGCAATGCTCCTACTAATGCAGCCAGGGCCGGCTCTAGGTTTTTTGCCGCCCCAAGCAAAAAATGTGATGCCCCAAGCTCCGAGAGCACAACTGCCCAAGCAAAAACAAACAAACTGGCTTGTGCTGCCCCAAGCACGTGCTTGCTTTGCTGGTGCCGTTGGCACACTGCTGACTCCTATACAGCTTCTCATCCACTGTAATCCCCAGGTCCTTTTCTGCAGAACTGCTGCTTAGCTAGTCAGTCCCTAGTCTGTAGCGGTGCATGGGATTCTTCCGTCCTCAGTGCAGGACTCTGCACTTGTCCTTGTTGAACCTCATCAGATTTCTTTTGGCCCAATCCTCCAATTTGTCTAGGTCACTCTGGATCCTATCCCTACTCTCCAGCGCATCTGCCTCTCCCCACAGCTTAGTGTCATCTGTGAACTTGCTGAGGGTGCAATCCATCCCATCATCCAGATCATTAATGAAGATATTGAACAAAACCGGCCCCAGGACCGACCCTTGGGGCACTCCGCCTGATACCAGCTGCCAACTAGACATGGAGCCGTTGATCACTACCCGTTGAGCCCGACAATCTAGCCAGCTTTCTATCCATCTATGGGTAAGTCATTTAATCTCTCTGTTGTCCCATCTGAAAAATGGGCATGATGACACTGACATCCTTTATGAAGGGGGTTGATGGAAAAACACTGTAAGAGCTAGGTGGTGGTGGTATTTTTATGTATTAATAGGAATATATAACAAATTGGGGGCTAAACATCCTAAAGCAAAGCAGGAATTAAGGAGGGCCACTGCATGAGCTGTAACTAGACTCCGTCTATCACCTTAATTCATGCTGGTGTTGAAATATTTGGGTGTGCATCAGCAAGGGAGTTGGGCTGTGATTCAGCAAAGCACTCAAGCTCATGCTTAAGTCCTATTGAAGTCACTGAATTGTGGCCTTGATACCCAAACTACTAACCGGTTATTACAAACATTTTAAATATTAACCTGAATACAGAACTGTCCTGCCAAACTGTATTGGCAATATCAGTTGGACTGGAATTGGGGTGCATGAATGGGTGACTCTAGTAGCAATCTAACAGTATGTGGCACATCAAATTACATTCTGAATTTTCTGGTGGTGTTGATTGAAGGTGTCTGATCCTGCATCATTTAGGTCAATCAGAGCTCTGAATGGGTGCAGGATCAGGCCCCCTCTGAACATTAGCAGTGACTAGGTCATGCGGTAAATGTAGAAAAGCCAAAATGAATGGACTAGCAATTGTGTTCTTCTCTGGTCACTGCAGCAAGACTCAGAATCAATTGCAACCTTGCACTTAATCTGTATGTGTATTATACCTGTACTTCTGTTTTCATTGGGAAAACTTTTAAAGGAGTTCTATTCCCGATGTTTGGTCAACATATTGATTTGCTGAACATCTGGCCCCAGTCATGAGTACTGATTTACTCTTTCCACCTGGTTCCTTGTCATAAACAACCCCACACTGCTTCCCCTGGAACCTGCTACATTTCAAGGAGAGTCTTGTTTAGAAAATTGTAGCTTTTCAGTCATCTCCCCTGAAAGGCATAATACTTGAGGAATTACTGTACCAGTATTTTGCCAAAACAAAACCGAGGCAAATTCTGATCAAAGGCCAAATGCCGAACACTTTTTATTAATCATTGACCCATTTAGTCATTCTGCTGTTGAAACAAATTCTGCAATTCAAAGAGAAGTGGACTAGTGAGTGTTTATACAGCTCACCAAAATACCCTGAGACCTGTAAGACTCTAGTACTAGGCTGAAATACACCACTTGTCTCTATCTTTTAAATAGAAATGTGCAAATGTCATTGGAAAAAATAACTGAACATACTCTAGTCCCTGAATGTCTAAGTTCAGACATCTAAACATCTTTAAGGTCTTAAATGTTTGTATATGTTTTTGATACTTCTGTTTCCTCACTGGGACCCGGACTGGAAATGTTGCAAGAGACTCTGCTTTCTGGTGCCTGATATTCCAGACAATGTGAAATTCTGTGCATTTTAGGTCACTAGGTTACCAGTGTCTTCCCTGGAGCCCTTTTTCTGCTGCTTAGCCCCTTCTCTCAAATCCTCAGATTGCCTGCTCTTACCCATCTCAAGGCAGGGAAACCATAATTTCAAAGTATAACCAACCCCAAGTCTTCAATAACCATGAAGCAGCTCCATAAAAATGAGTAGTTTTAAAAGGAGACTTAAAAAAAAAAAACCCCAAAAAACCCTCCAACCCCCTCAAAACTACGTTTTGTGTTGTTGAACCTTTAGGATACATATTTTCAAGCATTTTGCTGAGCCAATGAGGGTGAGAAACTTTTTTTTTTTTAAATTGAAGTTGAGATTCTCAGGTAATAGCATGACTCCAGGAGTTGAGACTTGCAATATTTTTTATAAGTCTTGCAGTAGGATAACAAAAGTTCTGAACAGTGCTTTATAGCTCTCCTTGGGGCTTCATACAGGACTTTCATCCATTTGTCAAGCCATGAGACACATTCACCTTTCTTCTTCCTCCTGGTTTGTTTTTGGTCATATTTTGTTTTGTCTGGTTTTTCTGGCTCAACTATGTTCACTTGTTCTTTCAAATTATTGAGTTTTCTAGTTGTTTTTTTGTTTTTGGTTGTTTTTGGGTGCTTTACAAAACAACAATGAATTGGCAGATAAAATATTAATCAATGATTTAAAAAAAAATCAAATATTTTGAGCTACTGATTCCTCCCAGAAAACATGGAACAGTTCCGTCTACCTCCTTTATATTTTCAGATTATCTTGCTTTCATGTCGCTGTTTCTATGTCAACCAGTTAAGCGTTCATATCTGCTTTGCTCTTCTCCACTTTTGAAACATTCTGGTGCTGCTCCTTAGCAATGGGATTGCCGCATGATGTATGTGTGCTTGTTTCTTGGGGAAAAGTTCACATAGTGCGCGCATGCACTTGGATCAAGCCTGAAAGAGGCGGTCTGCTGTATACATTGCTTGCGTATTGGGAAGTCCTTGAAGCCATTTGCCATTTCAATGCGATCAGCATTATTTCCAATAAATGGTGCCAGAGTGAGATTAATATGTTTTTAAGAGTGGCATCTTATCGAGGATGAGTATACCATAATGCTCTGTAGGCCACGGAAGTTGCTTGAATTGAGTCCTGACTTCCAGACCTAATCATCCTGCTTCCCCTCTACTTTGTGTCTGCTGCAGTATGCTTCAACTAGGCAAAAAAACTATATAAAAGTATTATCACTGTGATCTGGCAAATTTTTACATCCACTTAGCCCAACTGTGAATAATTACATCAGTTGCCAGAAGAACCATTCCCAGATGGTGTTAGGAAAGTGGATAATGGAATAACTGTACTTTTAATTTAGTTTCTCTATTGAGGTACCCTGCATCTGACTAATCCCCAAATGTTTGATGTACCATTGCCTGGAACGTGTGTGTAATCGCTCACACCAGTGTGGTGTGGATGTAAGATTCTGCCAAATAAGCTACTTAAGGTGCAGAGCACTGGAGAATTGGGTTCAAAGCCTTATCACTACAGCTTTGTAACCATCAGCTTTTCATTAGAGGAGGGGTGTTGGTTTGGGGTTTTCTTTGGGGGAGGGGGGGTGTAGATGCTCTTTATTTAGGTAAAATAAGCTCAATATTTTTTTCATCCTTGCTCATAGTGAGGAATACCTTGCTCCTTGTGTTTCCATTCATTTCATGGAGATTACTTATGCAATAACTTACTTGATCTGAGTAAGAGCATAGTGATAATACCTAGCTCTTATTCAGTGCTTTTCATCAGTAGATCTCAATGGAGGTCAATATCATTATCCCCATTTTATAGATGGGGGGGCGGGGAAATGAGGCACAAAAAGGGGACATGACTTTCCCAAGTCACCAGCAGGTCCGTGGCAGAGCTGCAAGTATGTCCCAGGTCTCCTTAAATGAATAATAGTATTTTTTGTCGTTAAATGGTATTCTGAGAGCTAAAATGTTCAGAAGAACTAAAATCTTTAAAAACATTTTTTTTTTAAAAAAGAAGTTAACCCTTTCTCTCCCAACACAGTTTGTGTATTGAGAATGTGGTTAGCAAAGGCAAAAACATCTGTATTCTACTTCGTTATTATCAGACAGGCACTGTAGGTGTGTGGAGGGTGTAATTTAATTTTGGTGGTAGTTACTCTAATTATTACTGTACTTGGCAACCGAGTGCTTTTTAACAGCTGAGCGGCTACTTGGACAGCTATGGCAGTGTTGTGTTTTTGGCATGCGAGGTGACAGCAAAAACATGCTGTCGTGTCTATGACATATTTTTAAATGCACATTTCACATCATTATAACAATGACACTGTGCAGCATGAGGGATAGGGTCCCTGGTCACTTAAAATCACGGGAATACAAGGGATAGCAGTAGAAATTGTAAAAAAAGAAATTAAAAATAATTATCACTATCTCTGCTGCTGTGTTGTTGAATTCAGCAGTGTTTCAGAAAGTCACGATGTTGATTTCCAAATAAGACAAAATAGCCCTAATGTGTGTCAAGCACCTCTCCGTAATAACAGGTCTCTGTGTTAAAAGTAATAATGGAATAGAAACAATGGTTCTGAAACAATAAACCACCTTCATCTGAGGTACCACAGCTCAGACCTGCCACTAGATGTCTCTGTTACCCTCTCAGGACATTCCATTAGCTGTTATACAGGCTTGCTGCCTGTGGTGATACATCAAAAACGTCTCCAGAGAAACACGAACACATGCATAAGCTGCAAGGTTGCTTGGTGCTTCAGCAATTGTTAAAGCTACCTGATGTTTGTCGGTGTCAACATGGCAGTGTTTAAAAGCTCCTAATCTTAAGAGGGAACAAATCTAGCAACTAAACCTTAAGGATATGCAGCCAGCAATTACGATACAAAACTGGTCACTTGTGTTCAGGCTGCATTTTCAATAATGAACTAGTGGTTTGACGTCACCAGTCTTGCTGCTGCAGTTAAGGATGACGTGGCATTTCCATTAAGAGATGCTCACCCGTATCATCATTCACTGGTGACTTCATCTGTACATTCTTTAAAGATCCATAGCCTGTAATCCCTTCATTTTCTCCTTCATCCTTTGATCTTTCCATGTTTGGTACTTAACTGCCTAGATAGGCACCACAAAATTACACTAGCGAGCTCCTTGCCTGCTGGAGGTCCCTACGGTTAAGGCACTGTGGTAAGAGATGGAAGATGCAGTTCCACAATCAGCTGCTACCTTCTTGTGTTGCTTCATCTCTGCGCCTCAGTTGCCTGCAAACGGGGTAATACTTCACAGTATCACAGGGGTGACTAGAAGCTTGATTCATCAGAATGCAAGGCTCTTGGGCCCAGATCCTCAATGGTATTTCGGTGTCAATCTCCCATTCATTTCTATGAATTCGGTATCTAATACTTCTGCAGAGCTGGACGTTGACTACTGTAGAGATGGGTGATATAAATACTTAGATGGGTGGTCTGGCAGCTTTTGCAGAATGGCCAGCGTCTGTAGCTGGTGTTCACAGAAAACTGGTCCACAAGTTGGACTAGATCACTGCTGAAAGACTTGGGACCATCCACACTGTTTCCAGCTGCCAAAAAGCCTCGCCACAAATATCATGCTTATGGGGATCAAGGACAGAATGCGTAGGGGAAACTCTGTTTCTAGAGTTGGCCCTACCACTTCAGAAGTGAGGCACTTCAGGGAATGGACTGGGAAACTTGTACTTTTCTTGTGCCTGAATGTGGAGAGGTTCAGTCCACTGGGCTGATGTTCCAGCACTAGTCATGAGCTTTCAGCTCTCATTAAGAAAACTCACTGATGAGCAAGAAATAAATGTCTTCAGTTCAGTCAGCATAAAGTCAGACACACAACTGGACATAGGAAAAAAATGTGTGCAGTTCACTTAACTTAGCTATGCAGTTACCTCAAGAACATACAACTATTAGAAATGGGTGTGCATCAAGAGCCAGTTGGGCATCTTGAAGACTATTTTCAAACACTTATTTCCATGCACAGCATCTCTAACATCAAGCACAAAGTTGGTGCACAAAGTTGGTGCACAACTGCACACACATGGTGGGTGTTTCCTCCCGCTTATCTGAGTGTTGAAAATCAGGTCCTTAACATTCATGACCAGGAAATCCTGAGCAGCATACTCAACTGGTCTTGGATTTTCCACTCTCTTCAATCTCTATACAGCTACTCCTGGTGCGATTCTCTGCCTCTTTAACCTTCCCAAAGGCTCCAACAGCCTGTCAGGCTAAGAGGCTCCACTGTCTTCCATGGGCAACAGCAATGGTAAAATACCAGGAATATTGGAGTTACCAGTGTTTAAATAATCAGCCTCTGTCTTCAGGCACAGACATGACTTTCTGCCAAAAACACTGACTCCGGGATTCTGATCTCGATAGCAAGCTGGCCAGAAGCAACATAATAGCTCAGTTCCACCCACCTATAGGAAAACAGTTGCCATTTAAAGTAGAGATGGCTAAAATGTATCTGGCATACAAGGGGGAAGTGGCAGGAGTCTTTGAGGGAATGTCTGGCTTTCTGAGCAACAGCAGTTCAAATATGGATGTATTTCATAGCAGTAACTTTTTTGGTCCTTTTATTTAAGTGCGCATCAGAGCTTAAGTCCCCTCTCTAAACTTAGTTTAATATGCTTTAAGTGTAGCATGCATAGTATTACTATTTAAAACTCATTAGTTTTAGTTTATGCAAAATTTTTCACTTTTTTATTCACACACCCAAGAGTCTGATCTGAATTGTGTTCAAAATGGAAAATGGTAGTTGCCTGGAACCATAGCTATTGCATGACGGGTCTGAGAAATGTTAGTGTCTCGTGGCTTGGATGTACAACTATAAATCATCCCCTGGTGAAGCTAAGCATGGGTCCAGCGTCACTTGTACCTTTTTGGTTAGAACTAAAGGTAGGCTTGAATTATCACTTTGTAGTCGAATACTTCCTGAGGACCTTACTAAAAATGGGTCCTGACTGCACTAGGCTTTGTATTAGCACATAGTGAGAAACACCCTGTCCCAAAGAGCCTTTCGAATGAATAAAGGGGTTTGGCTATACATACCCAAAGAGCAGGATAGGGAAAAAAGTGAGGGGACTTGCCCAGTGTCTCTCAGCAGGTCACTGGTAGATCTGAGAATACAGCCGAGGTCTCCTGATTCCCAGGCCTGCATCTGAACACACCTATGAGAGAACTTCAGTTCTGGTCTTCTGCATTGAGGCCAGTTTAACAGAGGAATTTTGTTGTGGCAGTTAGGCTCCTAAGATTCTCTCTGAATCCAGCCCTTGCTTCCTTACTCTCTATTGGGTTAATCCAAAACCCAGGGTCCAAATAACCCTGACCTTTGGAGAAATTCAGTAGTGGATCAGGATCTGCTTGTGAACCTAGTAGGTTGGACCCATCTCTGAATACTACAATAACATGATTTAGACCAAATCCTGTTCCCCTTAGTCAGACAAACAGTACTGCTAAGTCTTTGAAACTAAGAGCCTGCATAAAGCGAGCAGCTTTTAGCTCCCAAACCCACAGCATATTTTAGTGAAAACCATACACCACAATTCTTATGTCATCTGCATTGATACACCTATATGGATAGAAAAATGACTTTCAGCAGATCATAACCTTTCCCCTGATACCTCACACGGCCTGCTTTACATGTGAGATCACCATTGTATATAAATGAGGAATATGGGGGTTACAGGGTGCTCCCCCAAGGTAGAGAATGTCAAAGGTTTTTACCTTTTTGACATTCAGAAAAAAACTTTAAGACATTATTTTGGCAAAATATCTTAGAGGCCTTTCTTTGACATCTTTGTTCAGCAGAAATCTACATCCTGCTTTCAGCCATCACAACTCACCCCGAGAGCAGCTTCGTCGTCTGTCTTGGAATATATAAAAACAAACTTCAGACTTGACAAACTATTGCAAACGTAATTCTGAGTTCTCTGATACCTGAGAGGTAACACGGCTCTCTTAAATGACGGTCAGCAGAGAGTTACAGGTTGCTCAGGAGGGAGGGTTATTCTGATTTATGAGATTAAATGGCAAGAAAATATGGTAGTTGTAATTCTTCATATGTCCCTAACTACATGACCCCAATGTAGAACGACACAACTTTCTCAGAAAATAAAATAAAGGTTCTGATTCCTCATTTACACCACAGCCCTCTCTCTGACACTGTAAATAGGCCTTGAAGTATGTGTGTGTTACGCTGGCAGAGTGGTGCAGAACGGAGAGTTTGCTGGAAAACAGAATATCCCTCCTGCAAAAATGCTTGTTTTATTTATTTTTTTTGGGTGGGGGGGAAGAGAAATGTACTGAATCAGGATAAAGAGTCATGTACTCAAAATTTTGGGCAGGAGAGAAATTCTGTTTGAGAGAACCTAAATGGAAATTTTCAGCTTCCTGCTGGCTCTTGTGTGGGCTGGCTATCCTGCCTGCCTGGCTTCTGTTGAAACGTTCAGCAGAATTGACACATTCTCATGAAATGTATTGACTCCAAATGACAACTGTTGCATCAGAAAGTCTTTCCCAGCTGTCCTAGAGAGGCCATGGTGTAAATGAGAATCTGGCCCAAAGCCTCTTCTTTTTCATCCAAATATTCCATTTCACAAGCTGTAGAATCAGGACTACAATTGATATATATTCTACAGTATTTCATGGCATGATTCCATCCAGGACTTGTCCTATTTGTTGTTAATTAGCCAAGTCATTCATATCTTATAGCAACGTAGAAGGTGTCTGTCTGAAATTGTTTATTTTGAGCTAGTGCAGAAGTGTCACTTGCAGCTTTGAGACTCGATTCAAATTACCTTCAACTGCCTATACGCATTTGAACAAACAAAACTGAAGTCAAGCTGTACGTTCATGAGACTTTCAAGTTTGTTCAGTGTTTGTTCAGCCTTGAGACTTGTCTCTTGAAATCCTGTGTCAACAATGAAAGGATGTCTGGTTTCATATCAGACTCCTACAAGTGGAAAAAAAAAAATCATGTCAGAGATATCCTTGTTCAAATCCCCTTATAGTACCTTGTTCACTTAATAGGCATTTCTCAGTATCCGTGTAATAACACTGACCATACTTAAACATAAATAATTAATTCATTAATGCCTTTCACCTGGAGCTGATTGTCATCAAATGCCAATTTGTCAAAACCGGAACGTTGCGGGAACATTAGTGCCAACTTTTGTCAGGAAGTTTCTTGGGTCTACGATGGAATGTGTTGGGTCAGAGACCCATCTCAGAGTAGCCAAAAGCCTGCTGATTGGGAGACGCTCCTTGGTTGTAGTAGACCCAGGTTCAAATCGCATCTCTGCCATTCTCCCACATCCTAGGTGAGTGCCCGAACCACCAGGTGATTGGCTGTTCTTGGGTGGCTTTCTCGGTCTCTCCTGTTGGAGTTATTTCACTTTGTAGCAATTAAACATGCATTGGAGCCGGGACTTTAACCTGGGTCTACTACATTTCAGGTTAGTGCCCTAAACACTGGTCTAGAGAGGCAGTCCCTTGCTCTCTGGCCCAATTTTTTTCAGGACAGGAAAACTATTTCCTGCTCAGCCCTACTTTCACCTGAAGATCCCAGCACACTACAGAAAGGTGGGAAACATAACTATCCAAACTCTAAAGAGGGAGGAACCAAGCCGAAGAAGATCCAGACTTCAATAGGGCTGTGTTTCCTTACTCTGTTTCATGATCTGGCCTAAATTTATTTTCCCAAGGCCATGTGTCAAGTTGATCAGCAATATGAGAATAGAACTGAGCTTTTCCACTATAAGAGTGACCCTGATCACTGATCTCCCCTATGTCTCTAACAGGGCACAACCTCCACTCTCATCTTCTGCACACACACCTCACCTCTTAGAGACTCTGTGTTCCCTCACCACCTTCACAGCATTGTCCAGCAGCTTATTTACAATAGTACATCATCTTCTGCTACCTAGGTCAAGGATAGGAGAGGAAGGAGATCTCTCTTGGAACGAACTCTGAGAGTCTGGCTTGCTCACCCTCTTTCTGCATGCCACCTCTTTCCTGTTTCTTTTCTCCTTTCTGATTAGCCTTGTAGCTCTCTCCAGCTCATCTCCAATCTATCAGTTAGGCACAGCTACTGTCTTCAGGTTTACTCCCAGGCAACTCATTGGTGCTCTGTCAATCTCTCAACTCCTACCCCAAGCAACAGACTTTTGACCCCCCCCCCCGCCTCCCCCCAAAAAGGGAGAAGTTCCAGAGACTCCACAAAATCCTCTAGGGATTGCACTATTGACTTTTGCATGGAAGCCACTCAGATTCTATGGTGATGGGCAGCAGCATAAAACATAAATGTCCAGTCCCGTGTCATAACCATTAAACAATGCTGTCTCCCTGACAATGTATGGATGCAATAATCTATGTAGCAGGTCTGTGCCCAGGTCAATATTTCTAAAATAGGGCTAGATTGTGGCAAAAATAGCTGCACCACCCCAGAAACCGCTCAGCGAAAGGACTTTGCCTTTGAGGCACAACACCCTCCCTTTATTCCCCTTGCTCTGATGAGTTGCTGTTGGCCTATCCCACCAGTAAATTAAGATACCCCTTGAGCTGGCTTAGATGTGCTGGTCGGTCGAGTTGAGCAACATTTTTCAGTGGAAACTTCTTTTTGTTCAACAATAAATGCAGGTTTGGTAACACATTTTAATGAAGCTGACACAAATTCCTCGTTTTGGAGAACCAAATGGCTAATACTTCTTAAACAAAATGTTTTTGTTTGGGTTTTTTGTTTGAAATAGTCATTTAAAGCTTCCTTCCATTTATTAAAATTAGGGTGACCATATGTGCCATTTTGGCTGGGACAGTCCCCTATTTAAGTCCTGTCCTTGGCATCCAGACATTTTGGGGGCAAAATTGGGGATTTGTCCCATTTCTGCTTGCCAACTGGACAAATGCCCAGTTTTCCCCCAAAAAGCAGGGCATGCCCCCCCCCCTCCGGGGGGGGGCACAGAGGAATGTTTAGAGGCAAGTAGTAACATTTGGGGAGGAGCAGGAGGCTGGCCGATGTGTCTGCTATGCCCCGCCCCTCCGATCAGGGAACGATGGGGTATTACATGCTCACTCTGCAGTGAGCCCTGCATGGCCCTAATTCAGATTCTCTTTGCTGGTCGTGCCATGGAGCTACGACACATGGGCCCTGGGTCCTACTAGGCAATCCAGCTGGTAAGCGCCCTACCGAGTCCTGCAGCATCTGCTTGTGCCGGAGCTCCGTGTCCTCCCCACCCAGCTCCGTGTCCTTTGGGGCTGGTCCTTGGAGCCCTCTCCAGCCCACCCTGCCCCAACCGGCTTCTTTCTTTCCCTCCCCAGTCTACCTCCAGTGGCCCCCTTCTGCCACAGCCTGGTGGTGGCGCAGTTTAGGGAGGGTGGTTGGGGGCACCTGCCCCCCTGAGTTTTGTGCCACTGGCCAGGAGCAACCACCTGGTCCCCCATCGCTCACTCCTCTTCCCCCTCACCTCACTGGATGGGAGTTGGCCCCCCTCTACCAAAATCTAAAATGGTGGCTCTGCAGCCTGGCCTTCTCCCACCTCACCAGGGCTTGTCTCCGGAGTTTCCTTGGTTCCTCCCACTACCTGGAGCCTCCCTCCTGCCCCTCTGCTATCCCAGCCCCCACAGGGGCATCACACGGCTAACCTGATCCTAGTCCAATAGCTTCACCTCCTGACTCCAAGCCCAAAAGTTCGTTCTCTCTCTCACACACCCACCCACACACCCTGCTTTGCTGTCCAGATCCCAGACAATCCTCAATACTCTTCCTCCACTGCCCCCTCTCTGCTACTTGGCACAATTGGGGGCATGGAGGAACGTTGGGGGGGGGGGCGGGCAAGCAGTGACACTAAGTGGCTCAGACCAGCCCTGCATATCCCGTTTTCAGTTTTGGGAAATATGGTCACCCTCATTAAAATCCAAAACATTTCAAAAGGGGTCGAATTAGACACAAAACACTTTGACTTTGTCGGAATGAAACGTTTCATTCTGCCCGAAGCATCTTTTTTAAACTTTCCAAAATTGCCAGCCAAGCAAAAGATCAGTTATTTGCCCAAGTTAGTGCCTTGGAGTCCGGAGCCATGGCTGTGTCCAGTCCTTGCCCACTGCTCTAGGTAGGCCCTGCAGTGGGGTAAGTAGGGGGGTTCTTACTCGCCTGTGAGTCTCTTGCCCATGGAAACTGTAAAAATGCAGCATTGGTACGTTGTTCAGGGATTAGCATGGTGAGGTCCTGTCCATGACTGAGGCTCCTGCGTGCTATGGTGACACGTTCATTATTTGTAACACTGAATCATACATGGGAGCAACATACTCCCATCCCTACCCCAAAGTATAAACTCCGGGAGCAGAAGTGGCCACTGTGGTGTACAAGATTGGGCCAGCAATTGGGGAGCAGGTAGGATCCGCTCTCCTCTCCCCACCTTCAGCCACTGTGGATTTCAGCAGATGCGCCCAGGCCAGGAGAAGGGCAGCAGCACGTGTGCCAGCTGTAGGGGTGGGGCATGGGGAAGAGACACCAGCAGCCGGTTGGGGTGCAAGGCAGCATCAGCACTCAGGGCACCAGCTGCTGACAGGGGAGGGAAGGGGACACAGAGCACCAGCCACAGAGGAACTCCTGTAAGAATGGCAGGAACTGCTATGACACCCCTTCCCAGGCTGGAACCATCTTACTCCCACCCCTGTCTGAGTGTCAGTAGCTCCCCTGGCTTCCCCTCTGTAACAGTGTACCCCATAAGGCTTTATGGGGGGGGGGCTCATAAATGTATGTATGATGTAACTGGAATAGGGTTTTGCTACATAACCTTTACATAGATATGTTACATGGCCTATGTTCATCCTAGTTGTATGCAGGCACCATTTGTGTGTTCAAAGTTATGAACATTGGCTGTATAATTGCTTGATTTCTAAGTGGCCTTAGTTAGAACATTTGATCACTTCTTGGGAAAGGAATGTGCAAATTAAGTGTTCAATCAGGGAGCACTTAACAGACAAAAGAGCTTGGAAGACTCCAATCCACATTAGAAGTCTACCTGAGGACGTTCAAGGCAGCATGTGGGTAATGGCTGCTACCTGCAAGTCCTGAGTCATGCATGGGCATGTGACCTGCCCATGTGATTCCGAATCTCCATTTTTGTGACTGGATTCTACAGAGGGTGAGGAGGGGGTCTCCACCCACAAGAGACAGTCTATTTAAACCCGTGGGAGACCCCTCCATTTTGTCTTCAGCTGGCTAAAGAAGGAGCCTCTCCACCCCCCCAGGACACTTGAAGGAAACTGAAAACTACAGGGGGTGTGAGTGATTGCTGGACCCAGGCTAAAAGAAGATTAGCCTGTAAAAGGGAACATTTTGGAACTGGTGAGGATCTTATCTGTATTTAGTGCAATTAGACATAGATTTGCGTATTTTATTTTATTTTGCTTGGTAACTTCTTTTGTTCTGTCTGTTACTACTTGAAATCACTTAAATCCTACTATCTGTATTTAATAAAATCACTTTCTACTTATTAATTAACTCAGAGTATGTATTAATACCTGGGGGAGCAAACAGCTGTGCATATCTCTCTATCAGTGTTATAGAGCGCGAACAATTTATGAGTTTACCCTGTATAAGCTTTATACAGGGTAAAACGGATTTATTTGGGTTTAGACCCCATTGGAAGTCGGGCATCTGAGTGCTAAAGACAAGCACACTTCTGTGAGCTGTTTTCAGGTAAACCTGCAGCTTTGGGGCAGGTTCAGACCCTGGGTCTGTGTTGGAGCAGACGGGTGTGTCTGGCTTCAGCAAGACACTGAGCTGGCAGGGAAAACAGGAACAGAGGTGGCCTTTGCACATCGGTTGACAGCTCCCAAGGGGGTTTCTGTGATCCAACCCGTCACACCCTCCCGTACCTCCACCCCCACAGTGAGCTTCCATTCCCCTGCTACCAATGGCCACTTCTCTGCTATTTTAAGAGACTCGTTAGCCCTAGTTTAACATGATATTGTGTAACACAATTCTCTCTTGCTGTTTAATCAGATTCTTATTTGTTGTTCAAGGCATTCGGACAGAAACTGTTTGCTCTAATAACTTAAATGATTCCTCATATTCCATAACTGATAACAGATCTTGCTTCAAAACAAGCAAAGAAGTCCGCAAAGCTCCTGAAAGCATGACTATCTTTTTTACAGGAGATGAGGCTTATGTTAAACGAATCAAATGACAAGCAGGAGCGCCGCCAGCTTTTCCGGTGCCCTAGGCGGCGGAAGGTCCCACCCCCGAAATGCCGCCCCCAACAGCGGCGGCGGAAGGTCCCGCCCCCAAATTTCCACGGACGGCCGGGGCGCCGGCGCCCCCCAAATAGTAGTGACCTAGGCGACCGCCTAGGTCGCCTAATGGGTTGCGCCGGCCCTGATGACAAGTGATTAAAAACAAACAAAAAGATGCCAGGGATGAGGCCCAAACCGAACTCCAGGAATGGGACATCCCCATATATTGGGGAAAGTTTCTGTCTGGGTTTGGATCCAAGTGGAGCTGACCAAAACTTTCATCCTCTTTCTCCCTGAAAAAGGGGGTCATCAAATGAACACTCTCGCATGGAGAAAATCTTTTTTTCCAGTTTTTTTGGAGGGGGGATTTTAATTTGAGATTTATTTTGATATATAAAATCCATCCACAGAATATATCTATTTATGTCCTCCACAGATTTATTTGCTTCCATGCAGAAAAATGACTTTCTGATGGGGAAGCCACAAGAGCGGTCATGCGACCCTCCCCAGCAGTGTTTCTGATGCCCGGGGCAGCCGGCAGAGAGGTAAAACACTGTGGGGTGGGACTGGGGAAGACCTGGCTGGCAGTTCCTACCCTGTGCCGGGCTTGTCTGCTAGTCCAGCTAGGCTGGGGAGGACAGGACTTCCTCTTCCCCTGCACAGCATCCGGGGCCGGGTCAGACCTACCTCCATGTTTCTCCTCCAGCTGCAGGAATCTCTGCAAACTCCCTCCCTCCCCCCCCCCCCCCACCCCCCCCCCCCCCCCCCCCCCCCGATTCCTGCACCCATCACTCCTCAGCTGCGGGGGGAGGGATCCCTGTACAGGGAGCTGCTCCCCCACCCACCCAACCCCCCTGCATCCAGAGTCCTTCATACCCAGACACTCCTGCCAATCCTCACCCCACCCCGTGCACTCAGAACCACCCCAATGAGCCATGCGCATCTGGATCCCCACCCCACTGAGCCCCACTTCCCCAGCATCTAGACCCCCCACTGAACCCCCCCATTCCCAGACCCCCTGCCGAGCTCTATCCCCCACACACTCAGACTCCCCCTGCTGAGCCCCAACCACCGTCACCTGAACCCCCTGCAGAGTCCCATTCCCGTTGCATCCAGAACCCCCCAACAAGTCTCTGTGCATCCAGATCCCCCACTGAGCTGCCCGCACCCAGATTGTCCCACACAGAACTCTCTCAACCCTTACCTGGATCCCGCAACACTAAGCCCCTCCATTTGGATCCTGCCTTGCTGAGCCTGCCTGCCCACACCTGGCACGGAGGGGCAGCGCCCTGGGGTGTTTCTGGGGCAGGCCCAGTCCTTGTGCTGTGTCAGGGTTGGGTGCAGCCTCACCACTGAGTCCATGTCCTGGGGGAGCTTCACAGTGATCTCCCATCTCTGCAGCCAGTGGCCTGTGCTCCCCAAGGCCATGCTGGAGCCTCCACATTTATTTGACAAATAAAATTTGCAGAATTTTTAATTTTTTAGCGCAGAATGCCCTCAGGAGTAACAGTAAATGTCATACTGGGAACTGAGTTCTTCCAATGTTCAAACTTAAATTACCAATGTTAATTCTAATTTTAGCTTCACAAGCACTATATGAAGTGTATATAAAGTACTGTATTGTGTGTGGGTTTGCAGCTATATGCTGATGTCTTCTGTGGCAGAGCTCCACCTACCCTTCTGTGGCTGCATTACTCTAAAGAGCTGTTGTATTGAATGTGGTGAACAGAGAGACGTCCATCGGCAGGAAATGCTGACAGTGCAGCAGAAGGCACTGTATTATCAGCTGTGCCCTACTTGAGATGAGACATTGAACTGAAGAGAACGTTCTTCTCTTTGCTGGTAGCTGTCCAAGTGCTAGTTAAGGATCTGTAACAGTCTCTTCTTTCTACATAGGAAAGCTTTATGGTATTTTTTTAAATAAGCAATCAGCAGGCTAGAAGTAAGGCATGTTTTTTAATACAGTGAGGGTAATTAACTAATGGAACTACTTATCTAGTGTTGTATGTTCTCCATTAGTGGAAACCTTTTTAGATCAAGATTGGATGCCCTTCTAAAAGATAATGCTCAAATACAGCCACAGCTATTGGACTTGAAGTGGGACTTAATTCAGGGAAGTTCTCTGAATATTATACAAGAGGTCAGACTAGATGATCACAATGGTCCCTTCTGGCCTTACAATCTATGAAGATATTATCGATATGTGCAATAAAACATCATATGAAAGACAATGCATAGGAAGAATCATTCTAGTGATCACTTTGCCGGATGATCGACAATTACATTGGAATCAGAAGGTGGTTACGATGGCGGATGCAAAATAAAAATCTAATGGAGCTCAAGAGAGGAGTGAGAGAAGTCTGTATAATGTCACCAACTTTATTCAATGTTGATAGTGTGTGTGATTGAAATTTAATTGAAGAAACAAAAGGCATTGAGATGAATGAAAAATAGGTGAATAACATGCTATGCAGATNATTACGATGGCGGATACAAAATAAAAATCTAATGGGGCTCAAGAGAGGAGTGAGAGAAGTCTGTATAATGTCACCAACTTTATTCAATGTTGATAGTGTGTGTGACTGAAATTTAATTGAAGAAACAAAAGGTATTGAGATGAATGAAAAATATCTGAATAACATGCTATGCAGATGACACAGCTGTTGGCTGATTCAGAAGAAGGTCTGTTGAAGTTAGTGGAGACTATATATGAATATGTCAAAGAAATAGTTGAATGTGGAAACAGAAAAACTATGATGATATGCAAGGGCCCTGGAAAAAATGCAGGATTCAAGTGACTGATGCAGCAAGTGAGAAATTATTGCTCCTTAGGAAACATTATTATAGAAGATTTGGATCCTGAAGTCAGCAACAGAATGGCAAGAGTGAAAGACCATTCTGGAAGAATAAACATGTAATGAGAAGAGAAATAAATCTGAAGACTAAATTCTGACTCTTTAACACAGACCAAATGTAAGATTTTTAAATGACAGATGTGAAACATGCACATTTTTAAGCAATTGATGGTAAAAAAACTACAATCCTTTGAATTACGGTGTGTTAGAAATCTGAAAATATCATGAATAGACTGTGTAACCAACTAAGTATTGTATATGTTTGGAACTCAGCAAATGCTAGTCAGAGATCTGAAAAGAGAAATGTGATTTGCAGGGCATGTTTTAAGGGTTCAGCAAGAGATGCATGTTTACAGGCACTGGAAGGGAAAGTTTATAGTAGAAAAACATGATGCAGAAAAAGATCTTGGATGGACAATTTGATATGCTGGGTGGATCAAAAGGACTATTAATTAACAAAGGAATTAGCAGAGGAGCCTACAGAATGGGCTGCCATGGTTCCAAACCTCCAGTAATGGAGATGCCATATAAGAAGCCCTCACCCAAAGACGCAATGGCTGTGGAAAATGGAAAATGAGTTCACTTGACAGATGTCGTATAGGATCATTGCTGTCCATCAGGACACTGCAGAAGGGGAAGGGTTCCATGTAGTGTTCTCACAGAAAATAACCCTGATGCAAGGTGAATCTTCACGGTAGAGACATGTCTGTTAAGTGTGGCATCAGTGATTCCAGAGGAAATGTCAAAAGGGAATCCAAGCCCATTGCTAATTTGTGTGTGTGTGTGTTTGAATAAGCTTCATAACGTATCTTTAACTTCTCAATAAAAGAAACCAGAATACATCCTTATATGAACCAGCTACCCCAATTGGTCTGTCGCAGCGCCAGACTATGAGCGCCTTACTCTTATTAAGCACTTAAGCAAGTAGGGCTACTGATTTCGTAGTGAGTAAAGGACTCACAATTTGACCCTACAATGGCTGTAGAACACCCCACAGAGTATCTGAGTACCATTCCGCTGCAGCAGCTGGAAAAACAAAATACATTTTTATAATTAGTTGGATAAAAACCCTTTAGAAAAATGAGCAATTTCTTCTGTTCTATAATTGTGCTGCGAATAAGAACAGATGTACTGAATTCCCTTTCCAGCTCTTACAATAACCATCAGGATTATGACGCCCTCTGTTTAGATGATACAATTTAGGTTTCATTTCTAAGACTCTGAGAGAAGACATACTTGTCAGACTCAGATCAATTTGCTCTTATTAGCGTTTGCCTTGTGGGGAAATTACTTTCCAATCCAAATGCCAATAGACTGAGCACCCATGACACCAGGAAATCCAGCAGTTGTCAGAAGCATGTGAGACACTCCCTCTCCCAAAGCAAGAAGAGGGTGAGAGATGGCAGTGTTAGAATATAGATATTCAGGCCTGCCTGTAAAGGTGTATACCTTGTTTTTATACCTCTATAACTAGCTAAGAATCAAAATCACAAGTCTGCCTGTGTCTGGGCCTTCTCTCACTGTGACAGTCTGAGGCCTTGTTCTTAAGCTAAGGCCTTTGGCTAAGCAGCAGGAGCAGCCATAAGCTGGGAAGCGAACGGTCACATTGAAATAAGGGGGTATTGGGCTGTTAGGAAGATGATCCTGTCCTGATAGTGCCCATCACCACCAGATAAAGAAACAGATCTTAAGATGGTTAAAGAAACTTGGTCTTCACTACCGGCTGGATCGGTGGGCAGCAATCGATCCAGTGGGGATTAATTTATCATGTCTAGTCTAGATGTGATAAATCGACCCCCGAGCGCTCTCCCGTCGACTCCTGTACTCGAGCGCCGCGAGAGGCGCAGGCGGAGTCAATGGGGAAGCGGCAGCAGTCGACTCACCGCGGTGTCTTCTCTATGGTAAGTCGATCTAAGGGGGGGAAGGGGAATACGGAATGGGAAACAGGGACACAGGCAAGGCTCTGCGGCATCAGAGCTGGGAAGAGGGACGGGGGGTAAATGCTCTGTAGCATCAGAGCTGGGAAGGGAACACTGGGGAACTATCGGCATGTAGAGATAAGCCCGACTGGTGTGAAGGGCTTCGGAATATGCTTGCTTGGAAACTAACCCCAATGAACATCTCATTGTCTGCACTTCGGACTTCTGGTCTTCTGCTGTCTGTCTGCGTGATGAGAACCAGGGGAGAGGGTGGAAGGAAAGCCCTCTAACAGGCAGTAAAAAGGGTGCCAAGTCTGTCCCATCTATGCCTGAGGGTGGGGTGGACATAACCTCAGCTTGGGATGGGGGTAGGGAACCAGTGGAATCTCTCCACATTTCTTGGAATTACACTGGATAGAGGAGAAGTATAGCCATGGCCAACTCTCGAAGCTTCCTCCTCATGCATGTGCTGCTACTTGGGGGGGAGAGGAATCTTCTCTGGAGCTGAGGGTTCCACGGGAAGTTATCTAACCCCCTGCTTGGTTGGCTCAAAGCACATGGACTTACCCTCTAAGTCGAGGGGCAATATTAGAATTGTATGTGTTAAATGCTGTATAAACAGTGGAATCCTTTTTTTTTTTTTTTTTTTTTTACTGGTATTGGGGGCGGGTAGCAGCTAACGTGGAAGTACATGACCTCCTCACGTGATCCTCCATGTGACTCCTCCCGGTCCCCATGCTCTTCCCATCCCATCCCCTCCCCATGTTACGTGGGGAGGGGGGGGGGCTCTGTCCTCCTCCCGCTGCGCCGGAGACTTCGGAACCGTGATGGCGAAGGGAACAGAACCCTGCAGTTCCTCCGGCGCGGCTCTGCCACCGCAGCCCTTCCACGCAGGTTCTCCTCAGTCTGTACAGCAGCCCCGTCGGAGGCCAGGGCTGGGGTTGGGGGTGGTACAGCCGCACCGGAGGAGCTGCTGCTGGCGTGGGGCCGCCCGGTGGCCCCACGTTCTGCTCCTTTCCCTGCTGCGGTTCCCAGGAGAGCTCTGCAGTTCTGGCTTCTCCCAGGAACCGCAGCGGGGAAAGGAGCAGAATGCCGGAAGCTCCTCCAGCCGCTGTACTGCCCTCAGCCCCCTCAAGCCCTGTCCTCCGTCGCTTCTGCTGTACAGATGGCGCAGGAGGAGATGCAGCTCTGTGGAAGGGCAGGGGGTGGGGCTGGGGGTTTCCCAGGAAACGCAGTGGGAAAAGGAACAGAACATGGGGCCACCGGGCAGCCCCATGCCGGCAGCTCCTCCAGTGTGACTGTATCGGCCCCAGCCCAGTCCTCCGGCGGGGCTGCTACGGAGGAGACCCTGTGTGAGCAGTACAGCTGCGCCAAAGAAGTTGCCGACGTGGGGTCGCCCAGCAGCCCCATGTTCCGCTCCTCCTGTGTCTTTCCGGTACACCGTAGCAGCTATGACTATCTTGCTGGTACGACATACCAGACCGTACCACCCTACTTGCATTGCTGTGTCTACAAGATGGGGGTCAATATTGTCAAAAGCAACAGGTATTTTTGGGGCGACAAACTAGAAGGATCCGACTTTTTTTTTGGTGCTTGGAACTTTCTGAAATAAATCCCCCTCCAAGGTGGACACCCTAGAACGGAGTCACTCCAAATCACTAGCCACTTATAAAATCTTGGCAATATTGCTTTACCCAACATTTTAGGATTTCTGGGCTATGCAGAATAAATCCTTAGCTAATCTTCCTCAGTTGTATCATATGCCTAATGATTGTAGCAGCTACTGCTACGAAGTAAGAAATCAGACATGCCTCGTTGATCTAAGGTAAACATTGGAAATACACAGAGGCCTTCTGGGTCCAACGAATCACTGCTGTTTTTCTCTTAAATGCTAGAAAAGGTACTATTAGTCCTAGATATGATAATCAGATCGGAGGTCATAGTTAATCTGCTGCCCACCTGTTTATCATAAATCCCTATTTTTCAGAGGCTAGATGTGTGTGATATAGAAACTATAAGACGTGGTCTGCTCCTGAAATATGGTATTGAGTTTCTTAACCATGGAAGGAATTAACCTTAAAAAAAATTGGACTTTTTTTTTTTTTTTTTTTAAAGGGAGTTGGATGCTGGGATTGGAGGAAATTTAAAAATACAGCCGTTTTGGTTAGAAAGCTGGCATGTGCTCCACTGTGAGAACACTGGGCCAAATTCTCCCCTCATTTAGGTCCAAATTCTGCAAAACACTTAAGCAAATGTATAACTTGAAACATGTTAGTGAGTGGAGCTAGTCTGGCGTGTAAGTTTAATCATGTGAGTTCCATTGGCTGACACGTTAACGTTACACATGTTTAAATGCTGTGCTTTGGATCAGGGTCTTAAACAGTTTTCAGAGTGGTATCTGTGTTAATCTGTGTCAGCAAAAACAACCATCCACTACAAAATGGGTCACTACAAAAACTAATTTCCCCCTGCTGATACTCTCACCTTCTTGTCAACTGTTTGAAATGGGCCACCTTGATTACATTGGCCTCATTAGCACTACAAAAGTGATTTTTTCCTCCCTTGGTATTCACCCCTTCTCGTCAACTGTTGAGAATAGCCCATTTCCACCTTAATTGAATTGGCTCGTTAGCACTGACCCCCCCACTTGGTAAAGCAGCTCCCATCTTTTCATGTGCTGTGTATTTATACCTGCTCCTGTATTTTCCACTCCAGGCATCTGATAAAGTGGGTTTTAGCCCACAAAAGCTTATGCCCAAATAAATTTGTTAGTCTCTAAGTTGCCACAAGGACTCCTTGCCGTTTTTATAACAAGGATAGAATTCTATATTAAATTTTATATGATGATTTAAAAAATATCCGTGGGAAGGAAACCAGTCTCTATTAAATTCTACGGGTGGTCAATAGTTAGGGTGACCATATTTCCCAAAGGGAAAATGGGACACCAGCTGCTCACCTGAGTCCCCTTCCCTCCCGCTCAAGCCCTGCCTGCCTCCCGGATGCTGGAACCCTCCCTCTTCCCCTCCCCTGCCAGAGCCCTGCCTCCCCCTTGTGCAGGACTGGCATCTCCGCTCTGATCAACTGNCGTGCTGTGTATTTATACCTGCTCCTATATTTTCCACTCCAGGCATCTGATGAAGTGGGTTTTAGCCCACAAAAGCTTATGCCCAAATAAATTTGTTAGTCTCTAAGGTGCCACAAGGACTCCTCGTTGTTTTTATAACAAGGATAGAATTCTATATTAAATTTTATATGATTTAAAAAATATCCATGGGAAGGAAACCAGTCTCTATTAAATTCTACGGGTGGTCAATAGTTAGGGTGACCATATTTCCCAAAGGGAAAATGGGACACCAACCGCTCCCCTGAGTCCCCTTCCCTCCCGCTCGACGTTGTTGCTGGTCGCTCAAGCCCTGCCTGCCTCCCGGATGCTGGAACCCTCCCTCTTCCCTTCCCCTGCCAGAGCCCTGCCTCCCCCTTGTGCAGGACTGGCATCTCCGCTCTGATCAACCGGCAAGAGCAAATAGGACAAATGCCCACTTTTGCCAAAAAAAAAAAAAAAAGTTGGGATGGCCAGAACAGGGCTTAAAAAAAAGGGACTGTCCCGGCCAAAATAGGACATATGGTCACCATATCAACAGTAACTATAGAACCTTACTGATTCTTTTTCATATTGTAGTATAGGACATTTCCATAAGCATACACCCATATTGCTACCTGCAAAGGCGTGTACAACAAGAATCAATACTAGTCCATGGAGTCACCACTGTGATACTGCTGAGCTTCTGGCCAGTTCATTCCCTCCCCACAGATAGCTGACAGATACCTACAGTAGCAGGGCAAAAATCACTGCATTACTGAGCTAAGGGGATCATTCTGAGAATCTCTCTCTCTCGTACCTATATTTACTACCAACAAAATAGAGAACAGCAGCAGCAGAAAATCTAATCTTCAGGGCTGTGAACCACACAAACTCCAACTACCGGTATCCTCCTTTACCAGCTAGCCCTGGGATGGACTTTTCTATGCTCTGATCAGTGTTCCCTGAACTGGGGATGTGGCATTCAGAGCTGCCCACAGAGGTAGCACAAATTTACGCTCCCTTTTCCACCTGTGCAGCACACTTCTTGCTGCAAGTAGATCTTGCAATGCTGGCTTTCCAGCAGACATTTTGCCAACCCCCAAGTGTTTTTAAAAACAAAACTCAGGCAGGCCCCACAATATCATGAGATTGGCCTAAAAATAACTCCTTTTGATTTGCCTTCTGGCTTTTGAACGTCAAGAGGGTCACATTTTCAAGCTCTCCTCTGCAGCGGTTCGCCATTGGCTAGGAATGTACTTTATAAATGAAGGTGAGATTTTCTTCTAATTACTAGCATTGCATGGAGAACAGTAATTCTGTTTTGTGGAGAGTTTCAAAATTTGGCTTTCTTTCGAGTAGGAATGAAAACCTAAAATTTCAAAATTCCCTGTGAAAGGGAAGATAGCCACAGGCCCATGGATCCTGGAAGTCCTGGGGTCCTCAGCAAACCCCCTGTTTTCTGAGGCTTGACAAAACAATACTATATCTGCTGAAAGACAAGGAGCTGAGCAGATAAACTGGGAGGAAACCAGGAAGGAGTCCATGGGAACTTTTGAAATCAGACAATCCCCAAAAGATTCTGATTTCACTAATTTTTCTTTGGAATTTATCAATGTTCTGTTGGAATTTTTTCCAACCCCTTCTAGTAATCATACGACTTCAGGAGCCAGGGCTTTAAGAAAAAAATGCCAAATATCACAAGATTTGCAATACAAGTTTGAGTTGGTAAGACTGCAACAGTGCCTGTGCTTGCTTCTTTTGGCCAGGCACCCTTTCATGAACCCTGTTAGATCATACAAGCATGTGGGAGATACGTAATTTACTTTGTAGGTGCACTTGCTGTAAGTTTCACTATTTTACGTATGCATATTTCAAATTACTAGAGAAACATCACACCAGTTGTCTCTGACAACTTCCAGGGCTTTGATTCTTCCTCTTCCCCTGAGCCTCTGGGATATTACTCACCCTCCCACTAAAAGTCGATGGAAGTGACTTGCATCCTATAGGGACAGAATAGAGGGGAGAATCCCTGGGGCAAATTTATCTATTCCTTTGCCTGATTCTAGTGCCTGACTCTGTCCGCCACTTCCCTACCCTCTACTCCCATACTCCTTCCTTCCTGCTAGTTTGGTGAATTTCACTGGCACAGATAAATTGCATCATGCCGGAATGAAGCTTAAAGGGCCCATGTCTGTTTGTATCGTGGTAGCACCTAGGAACCCCAGTCATGAACCAGGACACGTGATATTCGGTGCTCTACAAACAGAACAAAAAGACAGTTGCTGCCCCAAAGAACTTACAATTTGAAAACTGCATTAAAGGGGTTCTTGTTCTTTCTGCTCTAAAGCCAGCATATTCTTATTCTAGAACAGTCATATGACGTGAGAAGACACACATTTAAAAAAAAAAGCTTACAACAGTGTTTGTGTCAGGAGGTAGTTGTGTTAGTCTGTATCCACAAAAACAACAAGATGCATCTGAAGAAGTGGGGTTTTTACCCACAAAGGCTTATGCCCAAATAAATCTTTAAGGTGCCACCGGACTCCTTGTTGTAACAGTATTTGTAAGCTATAGTGTTTTGGACCGTTACTATAGAATACTGTAAACAATAAGGTGGGTAGTACTAGACATCTTAACATGACTTTCCTAGTTGCTGTTGTGTTGCAAAATATAACATGTAGAAATATTTCCTGTAGGGAGGTGCTTTAAACAATCCCCTTCTACAGGCAAAGTTTTTTTTTGTTTTTTTTTTAAATAACCCTTCTAATAAAAACTATCATGGGAGGAAGTGGAAACTGGAATAGGTCACAGTAAAAGTGACAATAATACATGTGTTGTAGACTATTTGCCTGAACAGAAAGGGTCGACAAAACAATAGTAGGTCTGCTGAAAGACAAGACAGTGAGAAGACAAATAGTTCAGGTGGTAAAATGCAGGTGCTGAAGCAGTCTGTGTGAAATATGGACCCAAAAAATAACTCTCTCAGTGGAAAGAGTCCTGAAAGTATAAACTAAGTTCTGTGTGTGTTGCATGAAGAGAAATATATTTAAAGTAGGGAGGGGGCTAGGTTTACTGACATACAACAATAGGACTGGGAGTCACTCTGCAAGATTATGAGAATATACTATGCGCCTCAGCATGGTGAGGGATACGGTGGATTTATGATGAGTACTTGTGAGCCTAGAGTATTTTAGTCTAGAGACATAAGTTACTAAAAAGATTGTACTTTTCCATGAAGAAAACAGTCTCTAACACTTAACAACGAATGTTATGTATACTTTTTAAATGTGTCTAATTTATTATGAGTAGGTGGAATGGACTTAACCGAACAAATGTGTTCAGAGAACGTGGCCCACATTGGTTTTCACTATTACCTGGAAAAAGTCAATTGCTCACATGTAACAGAGATCTAAGTAACAGCATTTAGATCCAGACCTAGACTGAAGATAAGCCCAAATTTGAGGAGTGGTGTTTCAGATCTTCTCATCATCCATCCACCCTAGCCACAAATTCAAGGCAATTTGGATTCTGGCCATTGATTCAGGCCACTATAGCGTAAATCAGTGCCTCTCCTTTACTTCAGCTGCACTATGCTAGCTTACCCCAAAGTGGTGAACTCATTAATGAGCTTGCTTTCTTCAGGAGAAGGTCTTGAGCAGTTTAAGATGGTACATTTCTGAGGTGCAAGGCTAAAGGGCTGGGGGGATTTGCTTGTGTCTCTGTACAGTTCATGAGTGGCTTGGAGAGAATTCATGCAACTTGGGTGTGTCTCTCCAGCTGGTGGCCGAGTGATAACAGCGCCTGGAGGGGTTTGCTGCTTGTTACTAGCAAAACATTATGAGAGACCGCCCAGGCTGGAGAGTTTAGGGGGCACAGCAGTTCCCGGTTGCACCTTGGGGCGGGGGTCTTGTCACACCAGTCTCTGCCTTTTGTGCCAGGTCTGCATCCATCTACAATCCATACATTTCTTCTTTCCTTTTCCCCACCGTAAATGTAAAGCTGCCTTGTCTACTCCATTATCTTCCTGGTTCTTTACATCCAGTCTCTCTTCAGTCTCATCCTCTTTCCACTCTAGACTTTGAGCTTTCACCTTCCTCCAAGTATCTTAGTTCTCTTTCTTTCCCTCATCCATGCCAACCTCCTTCTAGCTCTATTTTGCTTTCTTTTGGGTTCACCCCACTCTCTTTGGCTGGTGGTAGCTCAGTTCCAGAATTCCATTTTTTCCCCTGTGCTTCTCCACACCACTCGTGTTCTTTTGGCTACATTTGGATCATTGCAACTGTCACTCGATTGCACTAACACTGGTGCTACTGATGCTTACCGTCGCTTGGGCTTCATTCTCGCCTTCAACTAGAGTCCATTCTTTGGCCGGGGATCAGCTATTTCTCATGATGTCTGTCGGTCAAGCTGGAAAGGATAATGTTTAAAACAGTGGTTCTCAACCTGCAATCCACAAGCTGCTCGGGGCCCAATGAGCACACGGCTGTGGCCCATGTAACATCCTCAGGGCCATACAGGCAGTATTGGATGCAGGTCACACTGGTAAATAGGTTAAGAACCACTGGTTTAAATGAACTTAAACATCATTAAAACTATCAGTCCCGTAGAAGAAAGTCCTGGTCTGAGTCAGCTCCAAGTTCCTCAATGGCTTCCCTGCTAACTAGATAATGTATGCTCTGTCTCTTTTTGTAAAATTACTCAGAAATCCAATCGAAGGTTGAATACTGTTGTATAGGAAGAAACTGTTTCTGTATACTTCTATTTCCTAGACCCATCAGAAATGAATGTGACACTGGGCATGACCTCATCAACAGGAGAAAGAGCACTCTTTTTGTGTTAGGAAAGTTCATTCCAGGTGCAACAGACCATGAAAAACTGGTACACAAGAATATGAACAAAATGAAATGAAGTATAAGGAGGTACAGAGAAAACTCTCGGAGGGAAGGATCCTGTGAGGTGCTGAATCCCTGCAGTTCCCACTGAAGTCAAGCAGTTCTCAGCACTCCTCAGGATTTGGCCCGGTGTGTGCTATTAAGTGACACTGGAGAAACAAGTGCCTATTGTGAATGATCTAATGTAATGGCTGCCTTCTTGAGTGACATACCAGGGAGTGAACTGGGGAGCTAAAAATGTGAGCTGCTACAGTGTGAACTAAAGTTCTTGAGCTGGAGGTCGTATCTGATGCCTGAAGGAAATGAATCTGTCACCGAGGGGGACCTGCACACTCACCAGGAACAAAAATTAGCAACCTGTGTGTGTGGGTTAAGCAGTAGCGGCGCCAGCTCTTCCGGCGCCCTAGGCGGCGGAAGGTCCCGCCCCCGAAATGCCGCCCCCAACAGCGGCGGCGGAAGGTCCCGCCCCAAAAATTGAACGGCCGGCCGGGGCGCCGGCGCCCCCAAAATAGCACCCTAGGTGACCGCCTAGGTCGCCTAATGGGTTGCGCCGGCCCTGGGGTTAAGTCATACCTGTGGCAGTCTGGGAATGGTAAAGTCCCCAAACAGTGACTGACTTGGACAGGGACCCTAGAATTGCTTTCTAGACCCATGGCAGTCAAAGATGGAGCTTCTTTCAACCCGTCTGCTGCTCCCCTTGTCTATAATCATTTTTGGAGGGGAGAGGGGTATCTTTGACCCAAACAGCACCACTACATTCCCTGGTGAGCTCCTTGTCAGTCAGCAAAAGGCTTGAGGCCCCTTTAGAAATTTCTTCAGCCAGGAGGGGAGGAATCTCTGCTTTCTGAGACATTGGGGGGCTTGCTGAGTGTGTTCTGTGCTTCCCTATGCATCCTTTACAAGGGCCTGAAAGCCATATATTGCCATTGGGATGCTGCCTTTGGTAA
Source organism: Platysternon megacephalum (assembly GCA_003942145.1). Taxonomy (NCBI): domain Eukaryota; kingdom Metazoa; phylum Chordata; order Testudines; family Platysternidae; genus Platysternon; species Platysternon megacephalum. The sequence goes on from QXTE01000072.1 coordinate 6,162,049, forward strand.
TGATCTAGTAGCTAAGTGGGCATAACTCCCTGTCATATCCAAGGATAAATAGCTCCAAAACAGGATGTGTCTTAATGGCTCTGGTATTTGGGAGGTTTGCAGGGGTTAAGGAGTCTCTGCAGTCACTTCTAAGCAGAGGCAAGCTAGAACATTTAAGGATGAAGAAGCCCTGCCAAGGCATCTCTTCCATCTCCATTCAACTTGGCTTTAAGCTTTCTGTAAATAATTCTGAAGATGGATGTTAGGTGTGAGAAGAGGAGCTTCCACCTTTGGGAGCAAAAGCAGATGCTGTGGGCCAGATTTCCCCCTTTTGTGTGTAAGAGAGAATTATGGGGGATACAATACCTCAGGGAAATCTACTCCATGAAATGAGAGAATGCAGATTACACCTTCGCCAGCTGTCCGACTCTAATATGAGCAGCAACAGGTGGGTGAGTTTTAGGGAGCTGAGACATTCCATTAAAGGAGGTGACTGTTTACCCAAATACAGCAAAAAACTTTTGCGATGATGCTTTGAGATTCAACAAATAACAAGGAGCCCACTGTGCTATATTGACAGTCTGTGATGAATGCCAGCACCGTCCTTAGGAATTGCCTGGTCCTTCCTTTCTCTTGCTAGTGCAGGGCTGCCTCCCTTTTTCCCCAGCATAACCTTTCTGGGGCTGGATCTCTCTGGCTTCAGTTGTAAGCTTCTGCAAACTTTAAAGTTGTCATTCTGTACCTGGCAGCTGCCTCTCCCTTACTTCCATCTAGAATGTTGTTACTCATAGTCTCACACCTACAAGCTCTGGTGTTAGAGATCTCTCTATCTACTCTAGGTTTATCCCTGCTTAAGAACAAAGGCATTTGAAGGGTTTGAGGGTTACTGTCTAACAGAAGACTTGTCCTGTTCAAAGACTGGCTTAGTGATTATACTGGAGAAATAAACATATTTCTTATATAGGGAAAGTGGCCTACAGTTGCACAGAACTCTTTCTAACATTGCTTTAAACATCCTACACTGCTTTGCTGGTGCATACCTGTCTGCTCCGGAATAGTTTGCTTTCTTCTTTCATCTGCATGTAGAACTTGAACAGCATAGAATAATTGGGAGGAGAAGGGGAAAAGCCCAAACAATCTCAGGGACTTTAAGGCTACGTCTACACTACCCGCCGGATCGGCGGGTAGCTATCGAATTATCGGGGATCGATTTATCGCGTGTAGTGTAGATGCGATAAATCGATCCCCGATCGCTCTCCCGTCGGCTGCTTAACTCCAGCAGTGCGAAAGGAGGAAGCAAATTCGACGGGTGAGCCGCAGCCGTCGATCCAGCGCCGCGAGGACGCGAAGTAAGTAATTTTAATTCGATCTAAGTTACGTCGACTTCAGCTACGCTATTCTCGTAGCTGAAGTTGCGTATCTTAGATCGATTCCCCCCCCTAGTGTGGACCAGGCCTAAGTCACTGACACGGGATCACTCAGAAGGAAGTACAATAAGAGTAGAGGTAAGTAAGCATACCAGGTTGGCAGTAGGACCTGGTACCACTAGTTACCATGGTTACCATGCAATAGAATGTCAGCACACTTCGTGAGCTCACCTGCGTGTCACTAACTCTAGCTTTTCAGTTACAGTGGATTCATACATTTAAATATGTATGGGGTGTGTAGGAACAACTGTGTGTTTCTGCTCCTCCTACAAGACTCCCCCTGGCAGAATATTAACATCTCAATGGATTCTTCACAGGGGGGCCATTTCAGTTTTTGGGGAGGGGGCAACTTTAAGAGTGGTTCCAAGGGTTACTTAGGCACCTGAAAACTCTAGGGTTTTTTTTTGCAGATAATTTAGAAATTAGCTGATAGCAGCACTGTATATTAGACCCACTCAGCTCTAATACTAACATGTTCTCACATCCAGTGTCAAGTCACTTAAGGGACACCGGTTAGGTTTAAAATTTTAATGTCTATTCTTTGTTACTAACTCTTGGATACAGCAACTGAAACAATTGTAGAAAAATCTAGATGACTTTCTATCACTTTTTTTGCAGTTCACCAAGCTGGGAATAGATCATTTAACTTTGGAAACATCCTACTAGGGCAAGGCTCTGTGAGTTTGTACTGCACCTGCCTGGGGTCTAGCGGTGTTACCTCGCTACAAATAACAGACTAGAAACGAACCTTAAACAAGAGTGAAACTGACACTTTCAAGTCATTTTCACAGTATTGCTAATCCCAAACGTTCAAAAATCATGAATCAGGCTCTCCAAAAATCATGAGATTGGCTTTAAAATCATGAGATTATGTAAAAATAACAGATTTGCCTTCTGCTTTTTGAGCCTTTAGGGTGCACTGGGGTCATATTTTGAAGCTTTCTCCACAGCCACGAGGACTAGAAACTTCATCTTTCTTTAAGAATGAAGGCTGAAATCATCACATATCCACTTGACTCCAGGAGCTGGGGCTTTAAGAAAACAATTGTCATGAGACTCATGACAAAATCATTGGAGTTGGCAACACTGCTTTTACTTCTGTTTAAAGGCCAGTTACTTTCCAGAAGGCTCTTAAACACAACACTACAGTGACTGAGTTGCCGCTCTCACAGGAGAATATTTAAAACCAAACACCAAGACAATTCTATATTTTAAAGTTGAGGAAAAAACTACTGAGATTTCTGAGGTATATCCAGGCCACTGCAGGCAGGAAAGGAAAATAAACAGGCCCAAGGAGCTCTGGGCAGCTCTTCCTTTAGAAAGAAAGTGGGAGGGTCAAATTCTCTAGTCCTTAATCAACTAAACCTCTATTGCCATCAGTGCCTTCACTCATAGAGGAGGAGGTATAGCTCAGTGGTTTGAGCATTGGCCTCCTAAACCCAGGGTTATGAGTTCAATCCTTGAGGGGGCCACTTAGGAATCTGGGGTAGAAATCTGTCTGGGGATTGGTCCTGCTCTGAGCAGGGTTGGACTAGATACTTCCTGAGGTCCCTTCCAGCCCTGATATTCTATGATCACAGTGACCATGTGATAACATGTATGGTCAATAACTCCCTGTACACTTCATATTTAAATATCTGAGCCATCTTATCTAGCGCTGCACATCCTGTATTCATTGGCTCAGGGACTGGATTTTCTGGCATATTCTGAACAGTGCTGAGCACACAGATGGTGCCTAGTGAATAATGCAAATCATGACAATAATCATTGACTTTAGGGACTCTGTGGATGCAGTTGCTGTTCTTTGTTCTGTGTGACCATGTGATAACATGTCATGTCATGTGACCACAGTGACCATGTGATAACATGTATGGTCAATAACTCCCTGTACACTTCATATTTAAATATCTGAGCCATCTTATCTAGCGCTGCACATCCTGTATTCATTGGCTCAGGGACTGGATTTTCTGGCATATTCTGAACAGTGCTGAGCACACAGATGGTGCCTAGTGAATAATGCAAATCATGACAATAATCATTGACTTTAGGGACTCTGTGGATGCAGTTGCTGTTCTTTGTTCTGGAATTGGCCTGAATACAGCGGAAACCCTAAGAATTTGAGGCATAAACACATTTGATACTTATGACACTTTCTCATTCCTTCCTTTTCTCAAACGCAGAACAGAAAATGACTGAACAAAATGGCTTTTAGTTGAAATGTAAAAGTGCACAGTAGCCATTGCTGTACAGCCCAGCGTGGGGCAGAACCTGGCACCCCTTGGGAGTTAAGTGATTGCCTCTCCTCTGACTCTCATTCTCCATCCTTCCTAACCTCTGTGCTGCTTTTCATGCTGTCAACCATGACATTTATCCTGGGACCATTTGCTGGAGTCTCAGAGAACTGGTTTTGCTCCCATCTATCAGAGTCCTCCTTTTTTTTTCTTTTTTCTTTTTTTGGCAGCATGCAATAGAGAGAATGGCTGGTCTGCTGGACAGGGAGCTAGCCCTGAAAGTCCTGGGTTCTACTTCCCCATGGACTTCCTGTCTGACCCCAGGCCATTGCTTTAAGGACAGAATTTCAAAGGTTTTTAGGCACCCAAAGATGCAGCTCGATATCTAGTGGGGTTTACAAAGCACCAAACCTTCTAAGTGCCTTTGAAAATCTGACCCTTAGTCTGTGTGTGCCTCAGTGCCCCATCTGTACAATGGGGATAACAGCATTGCTCTATCTCACTGAGGGGCTGGGCGGAGAAATAGGTTAGACAGTTTACAGTGTTGCCGGCCCCAAAAGGCCCGAGGGGGAAACAGGGGGTTTGTTGCCCGGTGTGCTTCGCACCAATGAAGACACCGAGGTGGAGAAACAAAGCAAGTTTATTCAAGAGCTCTGAATAGGCGCTAGGAGACCAGCATGTCTCAAATCAAGCGCACAAATACAAACAAGTTTTCCATTTTCTACTCCAAGCTGTTTTGAGTAAGCCTTTGTTTCATTTCACTTTTACCCCTCCCTTCCTGACAGTAGTTACAGTAAGCAGTACAACTGTTACATGTGAGAAGACTTTTAGTTCTCACTAGTTCTCATGCTTATCTGTGACCTTGCTGGCTTAGACGCAGGCAACCTACTCCTCCTTCTTCCCCCATTCTTATCTCTACTGCCTTAGCTAGAAGAAGCAACACAACAGCTGTGCTAGAAAAGTGCTGACTTCGATATTTTGCTTTATTCTCAGGGCAATTAGAATGGAAGTAGGTGACAGTTCACAAGATGGAGTAACTGTGGCTTCACATAGACCCAGAGCAAGAGAGCTTTATCGGCCCTTAGTTACCTAGGGTGATGTCTAGTGACACCAACAACAGTGTGAGGCGCAGCCTCAGATACCATGGTGATGGGGCCACATAAGTACCACAAGCAGAGTGGGAACTTCTCTATACACTGCTAGCCCTTCCCTGGGTTTGACCCCTTCTTTTCACCAATGCCCCCAAACCTCCCCCTTTTCTGAATGTAACCTGTGCTCAGTGCTTTGCTGTATCTTTTCTCTGAGACACTGCCCCCGCCTCGCCCCCGTGTTCTCTTTTACAGGCTAAACTTCCATATCCTTAATTTAATCGCCAGCCCTTTCTTATCTTAATCACCCTAAACAAAATACTGACTCCATGCCCCAGGGGCACCTCTCCTCTGCAGAACTTACATGTCACACTAATGCTGGGCTGTAGTTAAGAGCTCCACTTGGGAGCTTGCACACCTCCTGTATGAAACTTGGTGGGGGGGCTTCTGCCCTCCCCTGCTCCCCCTAATTGGTGCCCTTGGTTCTTCATTGAACAAATGTTTGAATGACGAATTAAATGAAATGGCTGACTTGCAAGTAAGTCATGCTAGGGAACTCCCTGGGTTTGTATGTGTATTTGAATGACAATCTCTGCTGTCTAGCTGCAATTATTTAAAAGGTTATGCCATAATGTGCACACTTATTTGATGTGATCTAGTAAATATCATGCTACTGGGGACAGGCAGCCAAACTTCTCAACAGCTGGAGTTGCTGCATGTCTGGGGTTTCAATGTACATCTGTTCCTAATAAAAGTGCTACTATATAGTACAGTGAAGGCTAGATTTACAAAGGAAATTCAGTATTGTGCTGCTCAGCAACAAAATGCCTAACCTTTAGTCACCAGCAGCTCCCATTGGCCTGGAGCAGCGAACCGCGGCCACTGGGAGCTGCGATCGGCCGGACCTGCGGATGCGGCAGGTAAACATACTGGCCTGGCCCGCCAGGGGCTTTCCCTACACAAGCGGCGGAACAAGTTTGGGAACCACTGACATAGAGGATAACAGCGTAATAAAGTGTTACCAGTTACTATATCAGCTCAAGTGACAGAGGTCTGGATTGCAGCTCTAAAGGTCTGCATGAATAGTTTGTCAAAAACTATCATTTTCGTTTTTTTGAAACTATTCATGAACTTGACACAAATTGGCACCATTCACAAAATGGCCAAAGGAAGAGGAGTGGTGGCTATGGTCCCCTTATAACTGTTAGCTTATTGGTTAGAGCACTCATGTGGGATGTGGGAAACCTGTGCTTCAAATCTCCCTTCTGTCAGCTATGGGGCAGGTATTTGAGTCTCCCTCCTCCTAAGCGAGTGCCCCTAACCACCACGCTACAGAATCGTTTTCTCTCTTGCTACCAATGATTTTGACCGAAAACAGGATTTGTTGAGTCACTGACATTTTTGGCTCGACTCAAACCAATATATCTTTATTTTTTTTAATTTTCCAGAACTACCAGTGATCCAAAAAATCAGTTATTTGCCCAGCTCTAAGCTATAGCTACACACCCAGGGGCCTGGAGCCGATTTGGGGCACTGTTCGTCTGTATACAGATGATGCCGTCATCGACCAGTGAGAACTCTTGATGCATGTACAGTCCCTCTCACTCCAGCCCATGTAATAGCAGCATGCAAATTAACTGGGTGAAATCCTATCACCTATGCTAGGCAGATGGTTAGAAGAGATGGTCATAACAGTACTCTTGGGCCTTCGAATCGCAGTCTCTGGTAGAGTTAGCGCTGATGTCACAGTGACGCTGTTCTATAATATTCTGAGCAGTTGAGTTGGCCCTGACAACAAGGATAACCGAGCTCTCTGCTAGATTGAAGCATTTGATCCATCTGGTTAAATATTGATACAAACAGGTACGATGGCCACATCGGGCTTCCCAGTTAACCCTGTGCTCAGCACACAAAGGTGGTGGGTAAAGATTCATTCTGTGAGCCCCCAGCTGGCACTGGCAGGGCACTGCTTATGGGCAGCTCCCAAGCCCTGGATCCTAGGACTGGCACTAGAAGAAGGTTCTGTTTTGTGGGGCGTTGTGTCCAGGGTATGGTTGGCTTTAAACTAGCCAGAAAAAAATACAGAGCACTGTCACAGGCTCTTTACACCAGGTAGTCTGTATATGCTATGTCTTGTTTAGCCTAACCAAACGAAGGCTGAGGGAAGATACGATTTCAGGGGGAACTCTGTGAGTTGATCCTTGTAGGTTTCCTCCTCCAGGCTGTTGCCCTACAGGCACTGCCGTAAGAAGGCATGCTCTATGCAGTATTATATTAACTTCCTGGAATGAATGTCTCCTAACTAAAATCAGGAGGGGTGAAAGGCAGATGAGCTAATTATGGGGATCACCAATGTAAAACACAAAACTGTTCTGAACTTAGAAATATCAGATTTAGCATTTAGAGGAGATGTACTGGTTTTAATCAGACTTTTATGCAAATATGACTTTTCCTAAGGAGAGTGATCTAATTATTCTACATAACGGGACAATCCTCATTAAAAGATCACTGGAGTCTTTCTGGAAACATTATTATCTCCATTCACCTTGGGGGTAACCGATCTAGATAACCTAAACTTGAACTTATGCACAGTTTCATGGCTATGGTTAGCCCGATATGTCACAGGAGCATGTGTTATTGGCTCGAAAACAATAGATGAATGTGCAACCAAGCTTTAAGCAAGCAAAATGCGCTGTGTAACGTGTTTACTCCTCAAAGTGTGACCTCTGTTAGAGGTGTTTTATAGGAGTTACAATAAGGAGTTTGTTTCAGGGATCCTGTGATTATGGTTGATTTTCGGCAGGTAATGTAGAGTTGCTGGGGGACGTCTATTTGAATAGATCATATGCTACTATCTCATAGTGTGAATTTAAACTTGGACCAAAATGGTGCCATGGCATTGGATGGGTGTCCATTATTATTGTTGTAAATTGAAAGTCGGGTTTCATATAGTCATATCTAATATACAGCAGATTGGCTATAATTTGTGAACCCTCCTGGTAGAAGGGAATGTTCCACTGGGGTAAAACCAGAGGCTCTTATGCCAGCTCCTCTGTTACGGGGAGCATGTTCTGGAATGGAAGGAGGGAGGGGATGGGTTAGAGATCTCCTCCACTATATCAGTTCACTTAGACTGGTCTAACTTGCATTAGGGCTATGGTACCTTGAGAATAAGGGAGCAATACCTGCCTCCCTGATGCCCTGCATTGAGCAATACTAGCCTGATCGTCATACTCACCTAAAAAACTTCAATAGCACCTTGCTCCTTTTTAATACCTGGTCTTGAGATGTTCTGAGCATCTGCAGCTCCCATGGCAATTGGTGGGAGCTTCAAGTACTCAGCACATCCCTGGATCAGACCCTTAAAATGCTAAACATAAGTGCAGAAATAAGAACCACCCATGGAAAATCTTGGCAGAGAGGAGAAACATGCATGGGATTTGGCTCACTGTAAAAGCTCTAGTTACTGTCACTACTTATAGTACTTACTACTTGACAGGCAACATAGATGGGTTGATTATTTCATGTCACTAGGGGTGTATACTCCTGGTCTAGCCATCTAGTTGCATCTAGCTTCCAAGAGTCTCAATTCTGGAGACTTTTTGGAGGTGTTTTATCGTTATGCTGTGTTTGATTTCCTTTCCCTCTTATGTGGGTGTGAGGGCCACATCTCAGTGCAATTGTAGATCCAACAAAGTACTATATCATGGGTATGTTGTGTGATTGTTTCCTTGTACTGCATCTTTATATATAATGGGGCCAGATTCTCAGCTGCTGTTCATTAGTGTATCCCCACTAACTTCAAAGGACTGACACCTATTTACACCAGCTGAGGGATCTGGCTCAACGATTCTTCCCAATGGTCTCTGAATGGATTCTAGATGTTCCAGAATGGGTGAGATGCTCTTCTTTGTCCCTCAATGAAATGCTTAGGTTGCTTTTTGTTTTCTGTGAAGAAAATCTAGGATGAATATCCCCATGAATTTTTTTGTGTGTGGCACTCCATAAAAGGAGCCATTCTTCATTGTATCCCCTTCTCCTCTCCACCTATGTCCAGCATTCTGTTCAGCTTTCATGTTTGTCTTTCTCCCAGAGGATAGAGGCGACCTTGTCTGGATGAAGTGCAAGCTGGTCTCCATATTGGAAGAGAAGGTTAAAGGACTAGAGACCCAAGTATCAACCCTGCGTTGCATCAGAGAAAATGAAGACTTTCTGGAATGAAGCCAGCGTTTGGTTCTGCAGGCACAGCATGCTGAAGAATCAGAGAGTGCAGGGCAGAATGGGGAAGAAAAACCAAAGACCATTTGGGGAAGTCCTTCCACTGGGAGGGAATGGGCAAGGATGTTTCTGCCTATGTCCAGTCTTGTGAGATATGCCAAAGAGTGGGAAAACCTCAAGACCAGGTCAAAGCCCCTCTTCAGCCACTCCCCATAATTGAGGTTCCATTTCAGCGAGTAGCTGTGGATATTCTGGGTCATTTTCCAAAAAAGACACCCGGAGGAAAGCAGTACATACCGACTTTCATGGATTTTGCCACCTGATGGCAGGAAGCAGTAGCTCTAAGCAACACCAGGGCTAAAAGTGTGTTGCAGGCTTTAACAGACATTTTTACCAGGGTAGGTTGGCCCTCCAACATCTTTACAGATTCGGGAACTAATTTCCTGGCAGGAACCATGGAAAGCCTTTGGGAAGCTCATGGGGAAGTTGGTGAAGCAGCAATGGGAGGGGTTTACGCCTTCTCCAGGAACTAACATTCTGGACTTTGTAAACAACCTACAAAACACCCTCCGAACCTCTTTAGCCCTTGCTAGAGAGAACCTACAAGGTGCTCAGAGCAAAAAGCCTGGCATGATAAACATGCCAGAGAGCGTTCCTTCAAAGTAGGGGACCAGGTCATGGTCTTGAAGGTGCTCCAGGCCCATAAGCTGGAAGCGTCGTGGGAAGGGCCATTCACGGTCCAAGAGTGCCTGGGAGCTGTTAATTATCTCATAGCATCCCCCACCTCAAACCTAAAGCCTAAGGTGTACCATATTAATTCTCTAAAGCCCTTTTATTCCAGAGAATTAAAGGTTTGTCAGTTTACAGCCCAGGGAGAAGATGACACTGAGTGGCCTAAAGCTGTCTACTATGAAGGAAAAAGTGATGGTGGCATGGAAGAGGTGAACCTCTCCATGACCCTTGGGCGTATGCAGCGACAACAGATCAAGGAACTGTGCACTAGCTATGCACCAATGTTCTCAGCCACCCCAGGACGGACCGAACGGGCATACCACTCCATTGACACAGGTAATGCTCATCCAATTAGAGCCCAACCTTACTGGGTGTCTCCTCAAGCTAAAACTGCTATAGAACCGGAGATCCAGGATATGCTACAAATAGGTGTAATCCGCCCCTCTGACAGTGCATGGGCATCTTCAGTGGTTCTGGTTCCCAAACCAGATGGGGAGATAAGTTTTTGCATGGACTACCGTAAGCTAAATCCTGTAACTCGCCCAGACAACTATCCAATGCCACGCACAAATGAGTTATTGGAGAAGCTGGGACGTGCCCAGTTCATCTCTACCTTAGACTTAACCAAGTGGTACTGGAAGGTACCGCTAGATGAATCCACCAAGGAAAGGTCAGCCTTCATCACCCATGTTGGGCTGAATTTAATGTGCTCCCTTTTGGGCTGCGAAATGCACCCGCCACCTTCCAAAAACTCGTAGATGGTCTCCTAGCGGGATTGGGAGAATATGCAGTCACCTACCTTGATGATGTGGCCATTTTTTCGGATTCATGGGCAGAACACCTGGAGCACCTCCAAAAAGTCTTCGAGGGCATAAGAGAGGCAGGACTAACTGTTAAGGCTAAAAAGTGTCAAATAGGCCTAAACAGAGTGACTTACCTTGGACACCAGGTGGGTCAAGGAACTATCAACCCCCTACAGGTCAAAGTGGATGCTATCCAAAAGTGGCCTGTCCCAAAGTCAAAGAAACAGGTCCAATCCTTCTTAGGCTTGGCCGGATATTACAGGCGATTTGTACTGCACTACAGCCACATCGCCGCCCCACTGACAGACCTAACCAAAAAACAAAACAAAACAGCCAAATGCAGTTCAGTGGACTGAAGAGTGTCAAAAGGCCTTTAACCAGCTTAAACCGATACTCATGTCTGACCCTGTGTTAAGGGCCCCAGACTTTGACAAACCATTCCTAGTAACCACAGATGCATCCGAGTGTGGTGTGGGAGCAGTTTTAATGCAGGAAGGACTGGATCAGGAATTCCATCAGGTCGTATTGCCCAACGTTCTGCTCCTTCCAGGGTCACAGCCCAGGCTCACTCACAGACGCTTTCCTGCTACCCTGGAGAGGTTGCCTGCTCTACCCATTTCCCCCGTTCCCTCTCGTGCACAAGGTCCTGTTCAAGGTCCACAGGGAGTGGGCAAAGGTAATTCTGATAGCTCCAGCGTGGCCTCGACAACATTGGTACACTACACTACTGGAGCTTTCGGTGGATGCACTTGGTCATGTTACCTCTCCTCCTCCCCGACTTACTGTCTCAGGACCATGGTCACCTCCATCACCCCGACCTGCGGTCCCTCCACCTCACGGCTTGGAAGCTTCATGGCTGAACCCCATGGAACTTCTGTGCTCAGAACAAGTAAGGAAGTCCTTCTCGGCCACTGAAAGCCCTTCACTAGAGCCACGTATCTGGCCAAGTGGAAGAGAGTCCCCCCCTCCAGGTGCCTATATCTCTCATCTTGGAGTACCTCCTGCACCTGAAACAGCAAAGCCTGGCGGCAGGGCCGGCGCAACCCATTAGGCGACCTAGGGCGCTACGGTCGTCAGCGGAATTTTGGGGGCGGGACCTTCCGCTGTCGGGGGCGGCATTTCGGGGGCGGGACCTTCCGCTGCCTAGGGCGCCGAAAAGGCTGGCGGCGCTCCTGCCTGGCGGTGTCCTTCATGAGGGTTCACCTTTTTGCTATCTCGGCCTTGCACGCAGGATCATCTGGTCGATCCGTCTTCGCCAGCCCTATGTTTGGTCATTTCCCCAAAGGTCTGGACTGCCTACATCCCCAGATCAGGCAGCCTGTCCCTGAGTGGGACCTTAACCTGGTCCTCTCCAGGCTCATGGGGCCCCATTCGAACCACTGGCAACTTGCTCCCTCATGTATCTGTCATGGAAGGTAGCTTTCCTGGTCGCCATTACTTTTGCAAGGAGGGTGTCTGAGCTAAAGGCCCTCACCTCTGACCCACCTTACACGGTTTTTCACAAGGATAAGGTGCAACTCAAGCCACATGCCCAAGGTGGTGTCTCACTTCCACACCAACCAGGACATGCATTGTTGATTAAAGTTGGCCACGGTTATTTTAATGTGCCTTTCATGAGGCTGGATCACTTCTGATTTTGTGCAATAACAGGGTAAAACTAAATAGATGGGTTTGAATATATTTATTGTGAGTGACTCAAACGAGAACATCCACATCTCAACCTCTTGAATGTAGAATTATAGCTGTTACAACTTTCTGTACGACTGTAAAGAAACCGACCACTTCTGTTGTTAGGCCAATTGTGACCTTATTCCTTATGTGTCCAGTGAACAGCTAAGGTTTTGTGGAGGCAGAGGATCAGTGCAGTGGACTGGGTCACTGTTCTTTCCGTATGCTAGTGATGCCCGGTTCTCTCTCTCCCTCTTCTCTCACTGAGCTGTAGTAATTGAGTACCGTACTCAGTGTTTGAGACGGGGCAAGATAACCTATGCTCAGGGAGGACAAGGTAATGTTGGCTGGTGAGGCAATTGAAAGAAAAGGCAAAGCTTATACCTGACCCCTTGAGTGAGTGACCCATTGTTTCTTATTCAGGTGGACAAGCAGGGAGTTAATGGATACTCAACTGCTTTTGACTCTAGCCAAGACCACTTCTTTCCATCTGTATTCGACACGTATGGTGAGATGCTCTTTTGGCTGTGGACCCTGCTAGGATCATCCATGCTTTTGTCACTTTGAGATTACTGACACAGTGTGAACTAACGGGTAGGGCACTGGTCTGGAAACCTAAAGACCTGGGTCCTCGTGCTGCCACTGATGTGCCATGTGACCTTGGGCAAGTCACTTCATCTGTTTTCCCTGTCTTGTCTGTTTATATGGTAAGATCTTGAGAGCAGGGGTTCTCTTACTATGTTTTGCATAGTGGGGCTACAATCTTGGCTAGGGCCTCTTGCTAATATTGCTAGAATAATAATGTGATCTACAGAGGGCTTAGGGGGAGGCAGTGGGTACTATTCCCAGATCTGCCATTGACGTGTTGGGAGATCTTGGGCAAGTTGCTTCCCCTCCCTGTACATTAGTTCCCCCTGCTGTGAAATTGGTAGAATGATACGGATTTCCTATGTCAAGTTCTTGGAGATCTACTGATGAAAAGCACTGCATCAGAGCTAGGTTTTATTCTATGGAGTCTTGATATGTGCCCTTCACTACTGAGGTATATTCGCTTTCTTTGCAAAGCATAAGGGTTTTGAGGAAAAGCTGCAGTGGACTCTTGCATCAAGCACCCTTGAGGCAAATCCTTTCTAAACTTATTTATATTATGTCAACTTGTAGATGTGTAATTATGCTGATCATCCGAACTGCATTAACAAGGAAGAAATCAATTTCTTCCTCTGTTTTCTTCTTATGGTCTCTGAACTAAGCCCATGGTTTAAAAAAAAAAATCTAAAGAAAATAAAAGAATGAAATGTTCTTTTCCCACTTTGCTCCAAGCAGTCACTATTATTCAGTACGGAGTGTGAAGAATGCTCTTCTGATAGCATCTCTGCAATTCATGCTTTATCCTGTGTAGCTGTTCTCCCTGATAAAAGAATTTCTAAGAAACAGCAAACTGTTGTAATGTGAAAAATCAAAAGGGTCCAGTTTTCTGCTGTTAGACTGAGCACAAAAAAGCAAAAATCAAGGAAAGACAAAAAAGAATATTATGTTTACTGGTTAACAGATACACAAATTATGCCATTGCCCATTTGCAGTTCAAACATGCCAAGCTTCGCGATTGGAGTGAGACTCACTGTTGGGATCAATTTGTTTTTTAAAGCACCTCCATTTTTTTTTTTTTACTGTAGGGCTCTGCAAAGTGTTTCAATGAGACATTTAAAATCTCACTCATTTTCTCACCTTCCCCGGCCCCCCCCCGAAATCTCGCTGTAGCAATTTAAATGATCATAGTCTGAGGTGACCTGAAAAATGTTTCATGCGATTTTACTAGTATGGCATCTGCATACTTCATGAGGGAATAAGGCTAAAAGCTCCAAGCCTTTTCTGGAAGGCGATGTGGCTAATAAGCTGAATAGATGTTTGTACTGTGGTAAAGCTTAATAATTGCAAAATTCAATACTTCTATCACACTAGTACCCAGAGGCCCCAATCAGGATTACAAACCAAAGTAACTTTCCCACGGATTTCTTGAATGAGCTTGGGTGACCCAGAAATTGAACCTGTTGTCTCCAAGATCACACAAGGACTCAAGACAACGTTTAGGGTATGTCTATACTACCCGCTGGATCGGCGGGCAGTGATGGATCCAGCGGGGGTCGATTTATCACGTCTAGTCTAGACACGATAAATCGACCCCCGAGCGCTCTCCCTTCGACTCCGGTACTCCACCAGGGCGAGAGGCGCAGGTGGAGTTGACGGGAGAGCGTCAGCCATCGACTTACCGCAGTGAAGACACCGCGGTGAGTAGATCTACATACGTCGACTTCAGCTACGCTATTCATGTAGCTGAAGTTGCATAACTTAGATCAAATGGTTCTCCCAACCATTGTCTTGTCTATTTAAATTTTGGGTAAAGACTCTCACTCTGTATGTATGGCACCTAGGGGCCCTGGTCTCAGTTCAGACCTCTCAATGCTACTGTAATACAGATAAGATCTTTGGGGCTATGCCTGATACAATCAGGAAGGGAACCTTTGCCAGCCAATCAGTCTTTCTTTTGTGATGGCCATTTCATAAACTATCATTAATTGTTGGTCAAAAAATAACTGCTATGGAACAGTGGAATTAAGTTACAAAGCTGGTTAGTCGGCATGTCAAAATATATATCTATATTGAGAAAAGACCATAAAAGGGTTTGGAAGGGAGATAAGACAAGACTGGGTGTAAGAAGTCCAGGGCATAAGAACTAGTAAAACTGACACTTATGCTGTTAAATGAACAGACTCCTAAACCACTACGAAAGCTAGTCAAAGAAACATGAAAGCATGTGAAATACTATCATACACCGCTACCTCGATATAACGCGACCCGATATAACATGAATTCGGATATAATGTGGTAAAGCAGCGCTCCGGGGGGGACGGGGGCTGCGCACTCCGGTGGATCAAAGCAAGTTCAATATAACACGGTTTCACCTATAACGCGGTAAGATTTTTTGGCTCCCGAGGACAACGTTATATCGAGGTAGAGGTGTATCTTAGAGTTTTAGGACACTTATCAGAGGCCTGATGCTTCCATCAGATGGAGTTTCCCTGCATAAGGAATGCAGGATATGGCCCTATAAAGCAGACAAAGAACAACAGATTTTTTTTGTCAAAATGGCAAGGTAAAATCAAAACACCGAAGAGAAAGTGCAGAGATGTAGTCACAGCAGTGAAAAATGGGTGTGAAATGTTACTAATTCAAGTGCAGTGTTACACCTATTTTGTGCAAGTCTGTATAACTGCAAAGGGTTTGGAATACTTAGTGCTGTGACCTTCCAAATGTCTTGCTACAAAGGAGCAGGGCGGCTGTACTGTCTCTGGTTTCTTTAAGGACACAAGAATGTGTTCGTCTTTCTGGTGACGGTGTAGTGGAAGACTCTGGATGGCTAGTTCCAAACCCCTAACATCAGTAGTACAACAGTGGGGTTTAAACTGGAAAGGAAAGGTTTAAACTAGTTCAGCTAGTGTGGGATTTGGGAAACGGGAGTTCAATTTCCCGCTCCACCACAGACTTCCTGTGTCACCTTGGACCTGTCCCTTACGGTATGTTTACACTGCGATAAACCCATGGCTCAGAGTCTGGGTCACTGGCTTGGGCTCCCGTGGCCCTGTCTGCAGGGCTAAAAATAGCAGTGTAGATGTCCAGGCTCAGGCTGGCACCTTCCCCCTCGCACGGTCTCAGTGCCTGGGCTCCAGCCCGAGCCCGAATGTCAGCACTGCAATTTTATATCCCCATGAGCCTGAGTCAGCTGACCCAGAACATTCGTGGCCATGCCACAGGTTGTTTTTATCGCAGTATAGACAGCCTTAGTGTCTGCCTGAGTTTCCCATCTGTAACCATACTGGTACAGGTCTGTCGCATCTTAGGCGCATTTAACATGTGCGATTTCAGCTTTACGAGGTTGGCAAAAACAAGAAAAAAACAAAAAAAAAAGAGAAAAATAACAATTTAAATACTGTTTCTGTAGTGCGGGCGATTCTGCCCGCCATTACACTCAATGTAATTTTGATTATACGCGGTTTTCGCTTTAGGCGCTGACCGCGGAACGTAACCCCAGCGTAAGATGAGACAGACCTGTACTTCTTACGGGGATAATAGCACTTCCCTTCCTCACAAAGGTGTTGCAAGGCTAAATACACTCAAAATTGTGAAAAGCAACAGAGTCTCCTGTGGCACCTTTCAGACTAACCGATGAGTCTTAAAGGTGCCACAGGACTCTCTGTGGCTTTTTACAGATCCAGACTAACACGGCTCCCCCGCTGATTCTAAAAATTGTGAGGTGCTCAGCTATTACAGTAATGGGTTATATATACTAATGGCAGATAGGAGAATAGTTAAAGCATAGCTTGATTAAGGATCTTAATTTCAGATTAGAAAGCTGCCTCTTGAACACACATGTAAAGCCTTAATATATCTGCCAGTCTGATCTTTTTCCCCCACACGTACAAAACTGGTTACCACTGGTTACAAGATGCAGTGTAATTCTGGCTGACCAGGTCATGGTAGAGTGTATTGAGGTCAATTCACTTGTGTAGCTCAAAGTAATGGTTAGATGTATTATTGTGTGTAGTCAGATGTTTACACTTCATGAAAACTAATGGAAGGTTACTTGTGTTGTTTTCACTTCTGTTCCTATCATAATGTAATAGCAAACATTTACATGGCAAATACCCTTGTAACTAAATTACCCATCAAAGAAATCTTGTGAAAAATGCTAATGAAGGACTTAAGGACTTTAACAGAACATGCTAATTTCAAAGCAAGTGGCCATGAGGTATATGGTCAGAGGTCAAAAGTCTACGTGCATTCCTCCCGTTCTGTCATCAAAGGAAAAGCCCAGGTCTGTAGAGACACTGTCAGCATGCTTTCTGTGGGAAGATACAGAATCTTTCTTTGAGTCACTATTTACAGTATCTCTGGACTGTTTAGATTCTGACAGGGTGGAATAACTGAATGAGAAGACGGAGATCCCCAGAATTATTCTTGTAACCCTGAAAGACTTTTGGGAAATTGACATTGATTACATCACTGCCACCATTTGGCGTTACAAACTCTGATTTATCTGTTGTTATATTTTACCTGCTTTTGTCTCTCAACTCATTTCTTTTTCTTAGCTAATAAATCTTTAGTTTACTATAGATTTGGCCGCCAGAATTGTCTTTGGTATAACATCTGGAATACCAATTAATGTGGGGGTAAGTGACTGGTCTCTTGGGACTGGTCGAAACCTGATGTGGTGTGATTTTAGGTTGAAGTAACCTTTTATCACCAAGCTCAGTTTCCCTGGGTGGCAAGATAGACTGGAGAGTCTAAGGGGACTGTGACTTCATGGTAAGACTGGTATAGTGATCCAGGAGTTCACATTTGTTCCTGGTTTGGTGAAATCTAATTCTAGATGAGATACCATGAGTTTAAGGTTCTGCCCTTATTTTCTGACAGTCTGAGGTAGGCACTCACAGTTGTGAGCCATGCCAGACAGCATGACATACAGATCCCTTGGAAGTGAGCAGGGGTGTGTGTGTGTGTGTGTGTGTGTGTGTGTGTGTGTGTGTGTTTCAGAAAATGGAAATGGTAGGAATTATTTAGGAAACTCGTGAACATTCTTACTCCTGAGTATGATGTTGCTAAAAGCAACAATTTCTATTGAGAGGGATCTACACCTTCATTTGATGGGTGAATCTCCCCCCCCCCCCCAAAAAAAAGTGGCTTTCAGACAAACATGCAAATTTGAATGCCTATCCAAATGATCCAAACTTCAGGAGTCTGCAAAACTCCTCTGTCCATTGAGCACAATCTTCCAGCCCTGATGCTTCTGGACAAACAAAAGGAGAACCTGCAGTCCTGGGGCCCAATCCTGAAGCCCTAACTCACATGCGTATCCTCACTGAAGTCAAAAGAACTATCCAGGTGAATAAGGGCTTCAGCATCAGGCCTTAGTGACAGGCAAACTTATGAAACATGATGACACTAGAAATCATAACACAGAGACCAACCCCTCTCCCACCCCCCAACAATACTTCTCAAGCTGTACTGTGCTGCAGTAAGAAAATATACAACCCTCTCCCCCCAGACTTTGGGGTCTCTGATCCCTAGTGTCTCCATGATGTAGGGCTGACCTTTTTAATATGATTTTTTTCCCTCGTGTCTCTGTTTGGGGACATCGGGATGGGGGCCTGGCTCTTTATAGTAGCTGTAGTGTTTCTCTGCCAAATGTAAAGTGACTATTTTGCAGTAGCTGAGATTTGTTGCCTTGCCCTGTCTAATTCTTAACTCCTGTAATTTCTGAGCTTACTTTAGCTCCAGACAATGAATAGAACTAGTCAACTTGTGTTTTCATCAAAAAAGAACTATTTTGTTCATACTATCTGTGATCTTTCACTTTTTTGTTTTAATTAAGAAATTAATTTTGTTTGTTATGAATTACTCTACTTTGATTTTTTTTTTGTGTGGACTCTCTTGCCCATTTTTTTCACTTTTCCCCACCACTTTCCTGGAGTTGAGGAATGGGAGGGAATTGGTGGGGGGATGGGGGACTTGAGTGGGGAATTTTACAAATATTTGAAAATGAAAACTTGAATTAGGTTTTTAAATGAAAACTGTATTTAAAGTGGAAATTGTCAAAAGACACTTGTTCCCTCAATTTCACTTTCAACAAAAAATCTTTTTTCACATTTTTTTTTGAACGTTATGGTTAACAAAGATGAGTGATCATATGCTGGAAGCAAAGGGATCTGGTGGCATGCTAGAAAAAAGCAAAAGAGAAAATCCTTTAAAGGGGGAAACACCTGGCAAGCACTCATTTCAGCAGGCACACTTTCAGCAACTATCTAAAACGGCTCAGTTTGATAGTGTGCCTTTAACTCTTAAAACCAGAGTCCCCTTTTGACAAGGATTTCTATGTTAAAAATTGATGGCTGGTTATGGCCTACGGATAGTTGTTAAAAATGAATTGAAAACTAGTTGGAACAATTTCACAAAAAATACATGAGACTGTTACTTTCAAAAGTCCTTGTCCAGTAGAGGACAGAAGTTGAGATAGAATCTCTTAATTTTTTTAAAAAAAATTTAGGATCAAGAATGGCAGTTGTAATACGAGTGAACTCAGTTTTTCATGTGGCTTTTCTAATATATTTTATTGAGAAAAGAATTACTCGTGTTGCTTGTCAGCTCATGACATCCTGGAGTTTGGCATCATATACTGCATTGCAAGGACAATACAAGGTTAAACTTGATGTCAGTTTGACTGGCATCTTATGTAAATGACAAGTCACCACATTTCCAGTGCACAACTCATTAAAAATTATCATTGAATGTGGAAAAATATATCAAACTAATTCATATCTTATACTGACAGTATTTTGAGAAGAGGATAATGCAGGATGTGGAAAAAGACTCCCCCCCCCCCCCACTCCCTTTAGGAGATGCATAGTAACGTATCTGGGGTTTCTTCTGTATGCAGGTAACTTAATTTAATTTAGAAATGTCCAAGTTACATGAAACATACCCCAGAGACTTACATTGCAAGTTTAAGCTAAAGATCTATGGATGGATAACTCTTATCCCATTTTCAATTATTTTAAGAAAATAGGGGCTTGTGGCATCATTAAGAAAAACTCATTAATTACCAGTGTCTAATTTAATGCAGCAACATTTCATTATTGCCTAGATTAGTTTTAGTGAGACTGAATCATTCTGCTTTTCCTATAGCACTAAACATCTGATTAAAAATATAAAAGTAAAACAAGTGCATTGTAATATTTATATTTGGGTTTTTATACCAAGTCTATCAAGTCATCTCTGTGTTGCAGTTGGATTCTTTGTTTTCATAGTGTTGCTACAGTGCCAGTCAAATGAATTCCCAGCATGTCAAACCATTCACACTGTAAACTTATTGGGACAGAGACTGTATCTTAATGTGTATGTACAGCTCCTAGCACAATGGAACGATGTGGTCAGATGGGGGTGTTTAGGTGTTATCATAATACCAACAAATAATGGATGAGTTTCCCCTAAGGTTATCACTTGTGTTGATTGAGCCCCCAGATTTGCATTTAGGATGTGATACTTGGCAACTGAGAACAGAACATCCACCCAGTTAAGCAGGGAAGTAAACCTCCTACCGCTCTCAACAATAGAAATCTGAACTGAGGACCATGTGTGGGACTGAAAGTGCATAAGAATTGTCATACGGGATCAGACAAATGGTCTATCTAGCCCAGTATCCTTTCTTCCTACAGGGGCCAGCGCCTGAAACTTCAAAGGGAATGAACAGAATGGAGCAAACCAAGTGATCCATCCCCTATCATACAGATGCAACACCTGGCAGTCAGAGGATTAGGGGTGCCCAGAGCATAGGGTTGCATCCCTGATAATCTTGGCTAATAGCCATTGATGGACCTATTCCCCATGAACTTGTCTAATTCTTTTTTTAATCTACGTATACTTTCATCCTTCACAACATCCCCAGCAATGAGTTCCACAGGCTGATTGCACATTGTGTGAATAAGTACTTCCTTATTTTGTTTTTAAACCTGCTGCCTATTAATTTCATTGGGAGACTCCTGTGTGACTGTGTCTGGCGTGGGTCACAGCTGAGACTGCCAGATTCAGGACAGACTGATTAAAAATAGGGCAGACACCCAGTAGCGGCGCCAGCTTTGCCGGCGCCCTAGGCGGCGGCAGGTCCCGCCCCCGAAATCCCGCCCCCAACAGCGGCGGCGGAAGGTCCCGCCCCCAAATTTGTACGGGCGGCGGGGGCGCAGGCGCCCCCAAAATAGCAGCGCCCTAGGCAACCGCCTAGGTCGCCTAATGGGAGCGCCGGCCCTGCAGACACCCCCCCCAAACTGCTAGTTATTCGCACATTAGAATTCACAAAGCCAGTAACAGAAGTGAGCTGCTGTATCACAACACTGGTTAACAAGAAGACAAAATAGAGGCCCTGTAGGCAATCCAGCCCCTATCATCACCCATACCCAGGAGCGCCGCCAGCTTTTCTGGCGCCCTAGGCGGTAGAAGGTCCCGCCCCCGAAATGCCGCCCCCAACAGCGGCGGCGGAAGGTCCCGCCCCCAAATTTCCACGGACGGACGGGGCGCCGGTGCCCCCCAAATAGCAGTGCCCATGGCAACCGCCTAGGTCGCCTAATGGGTTGCGCCGGCCCTGCCCATACCCCTCTGGTCTTTATGATGAGAGGTTACAGATTCATCATATATAAGGTGGTTCTAATCAGAAAGGATTTGCCACTCCTTCAGGATATATATATCCTTCTTATAAGGTGAAATGTCTACAGAGAATGGGGCCTCACCTCCACTATTTTTACACTGGTGTAATGGGTCAGACTCTCCGTGTAAATCACCATAGCTCTGAGATCAATGCTACATGAACGTATGCCAGCTGAAAATCTGACCCATGAATTTCTCATGTCTTGAGAAGAATTAGTCCTGTTGTGACTTTGTTGCTCTAGCCCTGCATAACTTCCAACTGTTGTTACTTCATCATTACAGGTGTAGGCAATCTGCTGTACAGCAAATTGAGAGAGTTATTCTAGTCCAGTACACTTGGTAGTGCGTCAGATGGTATAAACATTCTGCTTCCCTTATCCAAAAGTCTACTAGCCAAAAGCTGTATTAGAATTTAAAATGAGCCCTGCAATCTTCTCAGCTGTGACGGTGTCCATACTTATCACGGCATTTGTCTTCACCTTCATTTTAATAAAGAAATATGGTGTTTTCTACCCAGACTCTTACTATGGTAAGCTTCGGCAGTGTTTCCCCATCACTGACCCATCTTTTGGGTACAAAACACGCCTTGACTCTCATTGTTAGACCTGCAGTTTTGGTTAAACATGAGACTCAACAGCTGTGGATCAATACCCTGTCTTCCCTTCCCACTGGAAAACTGTCAACCATATGATCTGTTAGCATTGCCCTCAGGCTTGCTAACAGCCTCTGACGCTCAGACACTTTTTTTTGGTCTTGCCTTAAAATGAATCGTAGATGCTTTGGGGGCAAGTATTGTCAAGTATGGTACAGCTCTTCACACAATCGGGTCCTGATCCTGACTGGTCCTTTTGGGCGCTANATTTGGGTACAAAACATGCCTTGACTCTCATTGTTAGACCTGCAGTTTTGGTTAAACATGAGACTCAACAGCTGTGTGAATCAATACCCTGTCTTCCCTTCCCACTGGAAAACTGTCAACCATATGATCTGTTAGCATTGCCCTCAGGCTTGCTAACAGCCTCTTACGCTCAGACACTTTT
Organism: Platysternon megacephalum; assembly: GCA_003942145.1. Taxonomy (NCBI): domain Eukaryota; kingdom Metazoa; phylum Chordata; order Testudines; family Platysternidae; genus Platysternon; species Platysternon megacephalum. The sequence goes on from QXTE01000072.1 coordinate 6,184,484, forward strand.
TTTTGGTTTTGCCTTAAAATGGATCGTAGATGCTTTGGGGGCAAGTATTAAGTATGGTACAGCTCTTCACACAATCGGGTCCTGATCCTGACTGGTCCTTTTGGGCGCTACTGTGATAGAAATAAACAATGAGTTTGCGTTTGGGGTTAGCGAGAAATGTATTTTGGGTGTGAATGCCTGTAAAGGAGAGAATAAAATAGCTAACTGGACAGACAACTTTGCCACCCTAGAGCTGTCTCAGCACAAGAGGACTGATGGAATTAGTGGAGAACTTCCTCAACTGTGCTCATGGCATCGTAGTTGCAATTAGTCAATGTCTAGCAGTCATTGGCTAGAGCTAAACATGCTGGGAATAGCTACATACCAATGCATTATACAGACCATTTACATCACAGTCCGATGCACATCCAACTAACTTGGCCAGAGAGGGGGCCATTTGTGCTTTGCAGAAGTTAGAGATGCTAAAGACTCTGTAGATTATTTGTCTACCTCCCTGCCAGGGCAGGGTTGCTCCCCATTGTACACTTTCTACTGTTCTATCTGGTCTTGTTTTCCAGGGCTCAAGAGCCAGAGCTTCTGCCTCTTGTGGTTCATTATCTTAGTGCTGCCTTTGCTTAAGACTCAGTTGCAGTAATTAATGAGATGCAGGCAGTTCAGACACCAGATGGGATTCTGTCTAATGACTATGCCTGCTCTGGCATGCCACCATAAATTGGTAAGCATAACATGTTCCACTATGAATAATGGAAATGCCTGTTTAGAAATGATTACATTTAGAGCAACCTTCTTGGAAGAGGAAATAGAGTTGTATTTTCTTCATCGCCGCTGCATAAGTCCTATGAAAATCAAGCCACTACACTTCACTACTGCAGCCAAAACCTTGGAGATATGAGGAAAATCTCTCAGTATTAACAACAAGCTGTGACGTACATAATCCATGGGAAAGGAAAACATTGGATGGGATTAGACTAGTATTCTGTGTGAGGCTAATGGTAACTATGTGAAGGTGGCACAGTATTTGGAAAGCAGTTATAGGTCAATCCATAGCTAGTAGGCTTTGCCTGCAATGCTCCAGTGGCGTCTTGCGGTGTTGGGGGTGGATTTGGGGATCCTCTGCATGGGAAGGGGGTGACACCCTTGCATGATGTGGTGGGCTAGCTCCATCAGGGTTCCTATACATCTCTGCAGAGTAACTATTGGGGTCCAGGCTGGATGAGAATGCAGGCACAGTTAATGAATCTGATGGTCCACCAGCTATTGACCACTTAGGAGCAGGGATGAAGCACCAGGAGATACTGTGGTGTTAGCACAGGAATAGAAGTTGTCCATTAAAAAGCCTCAAGCTAAACATATCCAAATGAGCTATTTTAAAAAAAATAGAGGTTTGTAAAAGGACAACAAACAGAATCCATGTCACCTTGCATTATAAGAACCACCTTGAGAAGCCAAGCATTTTGAGTCAGAGATGCTGTTAGGAGTCAAAGTGCAAGAAGTCTTCGAGAGAGTGCACAGACCTAAAATGAGTGGAGGACAATAGACTATTACCTCTTTAACCTCTCTGACTTTTGAATTCTATCCTGAAAAAGATCTGAAAGGGAGTGAGCATCTTAAAATAAAATACCTCAAACGCCTGCGACAGTTAGGGCTCCGGTTCACTTCTCCCTTCCAGTGAACTGTCAATGAGAAATACCAACAAACCTATTGGGCTTTCAGTAAATGGGGATGTGTTCCCGGCCTTTTCTTTCCCATTGCCTGGTGTGGTATGTTTTAATCGAATACTACTTCCTCCGTAGGCTAAGCCATATGGATATTTAATCATGTGTGACTATGAAGGAGAATGTGTGATATGTAATGTAGTAAAACCTGCCAACAACAAAAGTTCTGATAGACTGAAAATCTCATTCCAGAACTAAACTTTTTAATACTCATTTGAGCACATGATGGAATGCAGAACTTCAGAAGCAGGAAAAAGGTGTAGAGTATTGAGCCATACGACTATTACTTATGAACCAGAGGGGTAGCCGTGTTAGTCTGGATCTGTAAAAAGCAACAGAGAGTCCTGTGGCACCTTTAAGACTAACAGATGTATTAGAGCATAAGCTTTCGTGGGTGAATTCCCACTTCGTCAGACGCATGCGAAAGCTTATGCTCCAATACATCTGTTAGCCTTAAAGGTGCCACAGGACGCTCTGTTGCTTTTTACTATTACTTATGTTTCAGTATGCTGCATCTTTATATCTCTGCAGATCATGCTGACCTCAGGTGGGCAGCCATTTTGTGTTCCACACAGATTTTTGCACACATGCGCACACGCAATGTGCTCTGTCGTGGTAACCTTCCTTGTTTTCTTCTCTTCAGTCACACTAAAAGCCATTCTTACTGAAAATATCTGCTTACTTTGTTTATGGGAAGTATAATACAAATAAGGCTAATTCACTAGTATTGGAATGATCAATGAATAACTGAATGAATCCCCAAAAGACTGATCCTTCATTTCAAGACTTGGTCTTGTTATAACACAATAAATAAAAACATATTAAAGTCCTAAGGTTGTTATAAATTTTATGTAAACCTCAGGGCTAGAGGGGTAGATCTGTTTGCTGTGTCTATTAAAGAGATGAGAAAAAGCCAGTGCTGGTTAGCTTCTTTTACATTCATTGTTTACCATAACTCCACCTGCATTTTGTTTTGGGTGGAAATTTGTCTTTTTGATGTGTAAATGTGATATTTTATCTTTGCTGTGTTCATGAAAGGGTATAGGAATTATGCAGGATGTGCCCTGGGGGAGTATTACCCCTGACTTTATGGGTAGCAGATTTTGGTTTGGTAATATAGCCCAAGCTCAATAAGGAGCAGGGACTTTGTTCAAAGGTCCTGTTCTGCTCTTGGTGCTTCATCAGGCGGTCTGGCTCCCTGTGTGGAGTGAATCTGAGGCACTAGACCAGACTGGATGGGTGGCCATGGTATGGAGCAGGATAGATTTTTATAGCAAGGCCTGACCAGACCAGCAGCAACCTGGCATATGACTTTACAGTGATGATTTTACAGTGCTCTGGTCCTCCAGGCTGGCTGGAGCAAAACTGATATCACAAACTGGACCGCATTGCCAAACATCAGAGCAGGGCCTACCCGAGCATTTCTCTCTGGACTGGAGCAGACTGGCAGAGGAGAGGCAGCCTTTGACTACCACTGAGACTAACTGAACTGTGGATGTGTTTTTAGGTGGGTAGGGTTTGTGGTGGGTTTAAGAGTTCTAGAGCTTGATAGGACAGACAGGCCACTATTAGGACCTGTGGGGTTGGCAAAATTCCTGATGCCTTGAGTTGGGATGCTCGTGTGTATGTGTACAGAGGGGTTTTCATGTGTGGTTTTCTATTTTACTATTTTCCCTTTTCCCCAGATACAAAGATAGTTATGTTCCATGTCCTCAAAGTGTTTGCAAGTTCAGGGGAAGAGAGACCGCCCTGCAAGGGTCACCAGGAACATTTTACCTCCATTTCCCAGAGTCCAAAATCGTAGTACGCTCGGGATGGGGGTTTGAGCCAGAGTTTTTTATTTATTTATTTATTTATTTTACCGAAGGACCCCTGGAGTGGGTCGCCTAGCAGCAGAGTTGCACTAATGTCGTCTTGTTTTTCTGCCTGATGCTTATTTGCTGCCTTGACCATTGGGTCGCTTATTTCTACTACTGCTGTCTTCAAAAGTAGCATATGTAGCGCATCCCTTTCAAGAGGAGGTAGTTATACTTTTTTTTCATCATAAAAGTGCTCTTCTAAAGGATCTAGTCTCCTGGGATTTGCCCCCTGCTATCAAGCATGAAGCGTGTGCTCTGTATATAACAATTTTACAATTATCCAAGAAACATCAACAAAATCCCAGTGTGAAGTCTGTTCCCTCAGAGGGTTTCCCCTCAGTAGATATGGTTCTGTCATCGTAGGGAACTTTGGAAACAGTCTCTCCTTTGACTTTTATTGAGTTAAAGCTGAAGACTTGTTTCCAATTTAATTAATAGATTAATTTAGATTTATTGGTACGATCTGGCACCTTGGACAACTATTGCTTTACCAAAAAGGGTCAGTAATGTTGCTGGTAAAAACACTATAGCCCAAGTCAAATCCCTGGGGTGATCCTTAGGCAGTAAAGTGGAGAAGTCAAAAAATGAGTTGAATTAGAGTGTGTGTATTCTTATGGTACTAAGCCTGCAACTGGATCTTCCTTCAGGGAGTCCCATGGAATTTGGAGCGCAGCAGCGCAGCACAGGCCTGTCTGTATGGGTTTCACAAGTGGGGTCAGGAGTCCCTGCTGGTATTCAGTACAGTCCCAAGCGTTAATCCCTAAAAACTTGTGAGATTTAGGGCTGGTCCACACTAGGGGCGGGGATCGAAATAAGATACGCGACTTCAGCTCCGAGAATAGCGTAGCTGAAGTCGAAGTATCCTATTTCAACTTGCCTCCCGTCCTCACGGCGCAGGATCGACGTCCGCGGCTCCCCCGTCGTCTCCGCTAATTCTGCTCGCCCTGCTGGAGTTACGGAGTCGATGTGAGCGCGTTCGGGGATCGATGTATCGCGTCCAGACGAGACGCGATACATCAATCCCCGCTACATCGATTTCTACCTGCCGATCCGGGCGGGTAGTGTAGACGTAGCCTAAGTAATGAATGTTATGTTCTTCTTTGCCTTGTGGTTTCTGGGCCTTCAGGATGCCCCTCAGTCACACTTTCCAAGCCTTTCTCTGCAGCAATGAAGGCTAGACAATTCCTCTTTCAAAAGGATAAAAATAAAAAAAGCTGAGATTCGCATGCAATGTCTCAATTCCAGGAGTCAGAGTAGCAGCTGTGTTAGTCTGTATCCGCAAAAAGAACAGGAGTGCTTGTGGCACCTTAGAGACTAACACATTTATTTGAGCATAAGCTTCCGTGGAGTGAGGTTTTAAGGGGGGAAAGAAAACCATAAATATCACAAGACTCTTGATAAAACTGCCAGAGTTACCAAGACTGGTATCTACTGTAGATTTTCTTAGTGACTCAATGGATAAAAAAAGAAACTTCTTCTCTAGTAGATGCTTTTTAAATGCTTTGATTGCTAACCCTTAAATGTTCTTAACATCTAGCTCAGCTCAACTAGAGGCTAGGCTGAGTAACAAGTTAATATTTTATTGAAAAGCATTGTTTCTTTTGGTTTACTGATGGACAGAGGGTTAATGCTTGCCTATTAACATTCAAATATATTTTTTTTGTGGTTGTATGGTCTCAAATTCGTAGATATTACTTAGCAAGCCATGAACCACCATAGTTTCTTTATTGCATCATTTTTTTCAGTTAAATGGATCAAATCAAGTTAAAACTTTATTTTATATGACAGACAGAAATAGAAAATATTCATTTTTACAATCCTGGTCTAATTATTGCTTTTTAAATGCTAAAAATTGGAAACCAAAAGTTTCTTGATCCACCAAATAATATTTAATGGCCTAATTTTGCTACCTTTACTCCACTTGAATAGATGCTGTCTCAGTATGCTCTCCCATTCAAATAGATTGCAGAACTGGGGGTAAAGGGGACAGGTAGATCATTATCTTTAGACTTGGAAGGATTAGATTTATCAGTAACTGTTATTAAACATTGATTTCAGGGCACACACACACACTAATGAAAAACATTTTCCATCAATACTTGAAATTTTACAGATAGGCAATGTAAGAAAAATGCTGCTTGAGAACTTATTAGAGTTTGAAGATATTTACTTTATATTTTGATGCAATGTTGAAAATGTGTTAATGGCTGTAAAACTACTTCAATCTCTACAGCTGCTGTCATTAAATAATTCTGTGCTCCTATAAGTTCCTGCAACTAGGAAAATTTAAATCAATAAACTTTAAAAATGCTTAAAACTCATAATTGTGCTCAACTGGCAATTTAAATCAGTAATCAAAGAAAATGCTTAAATATTGATATTATACATCAAAATATAAAAATTGAATTTGTCAAGTCTAATTTATATTGTTTCCTAATAATAATCATCCTTAACACCTCAGATCTGGCTCAGGGGAGCAATATCTGGTAGGAAAGTAAGAGTCCAGTCAAGGTTCTGATCCATTTTACTATACTGGGAATAAAGTCCAGCCTTAGTTTCATAACTCACAAAGCAACATGGAAGGTGGGTGTTAAGTTTCAGCCAAACAAGTTCAGCCATTACCAAGAATGAAGTGAAGGGAAATCTTGTAAGAATTTAACAACTATCACACTAAGAATCTCTGGCACCTCCAGGATCAGGGACTTGAAATTTGACATAACCCTAATTCATCCTTTGTGGCAAAATAGTTAAACACACCCTCTATTTTCCATAGAAAGGATGATGCACACAGAATGAATGAAGATATGTAGTGAATGAGGCAGATGTCTGTCAGACTCTCGACGTCACTTGTTGCAGAAGGCGGAAGGTGTGCCGTGAATGAGGCAGGGCAGGAAGAGAAAGGATAGTCTCATAGTTAAGGAGGTTGACTGCTGGCCTGGAGAATTGGATTCTATCCCTAATTCCGCGGCAGAGTTCCTATTTGATGGCGAGTGAGTCACTTAAACAAAAGTTTTTACAGGTGGCAACTAAGTGTGTGTGGTTCATTTTGTGAGTGCCTCATTTGAGACACCCGCAGCCAGATGTGCCGAGCGCTTGGAACTGCAGCTGTTGTTGATTTAGATCTTGTGCTTTGAGACACCTGCCAAATCAGGTCCTAGGGTAGTCAAGTTGGGCACGCAAAATTAGTGGAGACAATTGACAATTTTGGCCTAAGTCTCTTTGCCTCTATTCCCCAGCTGTAAAATGGGGATAATACCATTCCCTCCCCTCACAGGGGCATTATGAAGATAAATATATTAATGGCTGTGAAGCACTCAAATATTACAGTCATGAGTATCCTAGAAAAGCCCTTTAGGAAAGGAACAATCCTGTATTCAGTGCAGCATTCAGATAGCTTGCAGTAAAGAAGGCTTAGCGGCACACATTGAACAATGAGAATAAAAAGAAATATTGAATAACTACTCACTGAGTGAGCACGATCCATATGCATTCCACACACAGGAGTCAGTGTGGGGAAAGGACTAGAGATGGTTGGGAGAGAACCAGATACTGAGTCCAGCATCACTAGTGCTGCAGAGTGGGTTGGGTTTTGGGGGTAGGGGCTGAGAACACGATGCATGGTCAGATAGGTAGGCCGTGGTGCAGAATTATATGGGATTTTGAAGGGGAGGAGAAGGCACAACATCAGTTATGCCTAGCAAGGAATATAAAAGACAATAAGAGGTTCTTTATATACATTAGGAGCAGGAGAAAGATGAAGGAAAGTGTAGACCCTCCACTATGGTGGCAAAGGAGAGCTAATAACTGGTAAAAAGGCAGCTGAGGTGTTTAATGCCTGTTTTGCATCAGTCTTCACTAAAAAGGTCAATGGTGACCAGATATTTAACACAATTCATATTAACAACAAGGGGGAAGGAACACTAGCCAAGATAAGGAAAGAAAAGTTTAAAGAGTACTTAAATAAGTTAGATGTGTGTAAGTCACCAAAGCCTAATAAAATTTATCCTAGGGTACTTGTGGAACTAGCTGAAACAATCTCTCAACCATTAGCAACTATCTTTGAGAACTCCTGGAGGACGGATGAGGTTCCAGAGGAATGAAAAAGGGCAAACCTAGTATTTATCTTAGGAAGGGGGAACAAAGAGGACCTGGGGAATTATAGATCAGTCAGCATGACTTTGATACTTGGAAAGATACTAGAATAACTTATTAACCAATCGATTTGTAAGTACCTAGAGTATAATATGGTAATAAGGAATAGCCAACATCAATCTAATTTCCTTCTTTGACAGGTTTACTGGCCTAGTGGATAGGGTAAAGCAGTAAATATAGTGATATTTTGATATTAGTGAGGCTACTGACATAGTCCCACATGACCACATTTCCTTAACTTGCCAATGAGACTGTCTACATGAAATTACTATAAGGTTGGTGCACAATTGGTTGAAAGATCATACTCAGAGTAGTTACTAATGATTTGCTGTCAAATTGGGAGGACGTATATAGTGGGGTCTGGCAGATATTTCCTCCCAATTTGATAGCAAATCATGGGTCCAGTACCTTTCAATATCTTCATTAATAACTTGGATAATGGAGTGGATGACCCCAAACTGGGAGAGGCTGCAAGCACACTGGAGGACAGGATTAAATTCAAAATGACCTTGACAAATTGGAGAATTGGTATCTAAAAAGTAGAAATTCAATAACAAGTGCAAAGTACTAAAAGTAGGAAGGAAAAACATCAAATGCATAACTACAAATTGGAGGATAAATATGTCTAGACAGTAATGCTACTGAAAAGGATCCGGGTGTTATACAAATTAAATGAGTCAACAATGTGATGCAGTTCCAGAAAAGGCTAATATCCTTGGGTGTTGTCTATAACACATGCCACATAATTGTCTTGCTCTACTCAGCATTGGTGAGGCCTCAGCTGGAGTATTGTGTCCAAATCTGGGCACCACACTTTAAGAAAAACATGGAAAAATTGGAGGGACTCCAGAGGAGAGCAACAAAACTGATAAAGGTTAGCAGGGTTAGCAACAAGACACCTAACTCAGGCACAGAAGCACCTCTAAGGACTTTGACTAAAGGATGTCAAGGATCTATTCAGCAAAAAGTGTTGCAAAACCCTCAGAGTCAGTCCCCTGAGAACTGCCCATCACATTGGGCTCACACAGATTTATGTGAACTTTTGCAAATGGCTGAATTCCCATGGACTTCAAAGGAAATAGCATTGTGGCTCTTAATGTTTCGTTAGTGCTTTGAAAACATGCTGCATAAATTAGAGACTATCATTTATTAGATTCTTGGAGGCTCAACCACACTGAACCTTCTGAGGTTCACTCATCACAAGGACTAGTAATGACACATTCCAGGCTAAAATAGTCTTAATTCCCAACAAAATGTGCAAGACTTTAGTTATAGCGGTAAAGCTATGTGATGAGCTGAAGTTTTCAGTGAACTAATCACAGAGATTCCAAGATCTTTCTGGAGTGGTAACAGCTCAGCGGTAAGTGTATCAACACTTCAAAGAATTGACATAGAACCACTCTAGAACTTGAGCAGCACTTTGCATGCATTTCACACCCACATTAGATAGGTTTAGCAATGGGCAAGCTATTGAGTTTCCATTAATTGAACTTGCAACTTTAGAAAAATAATTATGCATTGAAAATGCTAATATTTATATTTGGAGTCTGAGGAATTTCACACAATGAAAAGTCTAGGTTTTATCAAACCTATCCTAGTTTCACTTAACTAAAAAGAAACTCCCTCGAGAGTCACTCACTCACTGTAGAAACAGACAGGAACAAATGAATGATGTTTACCACAATAACAGAACTTATGGTAACAGTCATTTGTACCTAGTTGCCACTAAAATGATACATTACCAGTCAGATAAGGATAAGCTTGAGCCAGATTCACCCATTCTTAAATTCCATGGTATTTGGATCTGTGGGTACAAGGTTCTGTCCTTCTATACAAGTATAGAAAGTCCATATTCCACTCTGAACTCCCCCAAACTGTGGGAGTTTGGATCCAGACTTTTGGTTTGGGCTCTGCGGTACCAGTCATGGAGCCCGTGCCCACACATACTGTAAAGGAAATTAGCTTTTAAGGTGAGAGTTGATGTAAATTCCATTAGGTCTGGCAGCACGAGTTTTTCTCAGGCAAACATTGCTCAAGGCCTTATGTAAAAAAGGAGCCGAGAACTCCCAGTGAAGAGGGGTCAGGGTGAGCACAGAAAAATTAATGCAACCTGAGGCCAAGTTTTTTCTGATAGGGCTTGGTGTGGGAATGGAGATGTGATGTGTATTACCCCCTGACTTCTTCCCCAACCCAGGTGTGGGTGTCTGACTCCCACACAGGAAGCTCCATGGAAACAGTTTGCTCTCCTTTCTAGGTAAGTTTCGGGAGTCAATATGAAGTAAACCGCCCTCGCAGATGACATTGGCTCGGGGTATTTGTTCTGCCATCTGCTGCTTGAAAAAGAGTTGAATTAAATGTCACAGCAAGTTTATTTCACAATTGGTTTTATTTCCAAAGGACTATTTTATCAACACAAGGGCATCTGCAATTATTTACTTGATAAGACTAGATATGCTGGACTTGTTGATCATCACTGCCTCTTCCATTCCTCCAATTCTGAGGACATTAAATTTACCAACAGGAGACAAGCAAGACATGAGAAAATTACACCAGGCCTTGTTTATGGAAAACAATTTGGGTTTCTTTTCCTTTTAAAAAAAATCAGATAAACTCACAGTGCAGCATGGAGTTAAATTACATTTTTAACAGTGGAGGAAGAATAGAAATGAGTTCTGTCCATTTTTTTTTTGAAGCATTCTAATTGCCTGGCAAGCAGCTGCTAGCACATTGTAAATGACTTTGCTTCATCTCTGTTCATTCAAGGTGAATTGGAGCATGCTAAATTATAGGCTATGCATGTACAGGTAACAAATAGTGACAGTATCTGGCTTAATTTGATGGTAGCGTTATCAAGGCATTAAACTGGCAGCAATAAGGAATGGCATCTGCTGCTTCCCTTTGCATTGTCGGCTTGACTGAGCCCCACAACCTCTGTTTCTCGCATTCTTTGGTGATGCACTGCCAAACTGATCGCCATATTTGGGGTCGGGAAGGAATTTTCCTCCAGGGCAGATTGGCAGAGGCCCTGGGGGTTTTTCGCCTTCCTCTGCAGCATGGGGCCTGGGTCACTTGCTGGAAGATTCTCTGCAACTTGAAGTCTTTAAACCATGATTTGAGAACTTCAATGGCTCAGACATAGGTTAGGGGTTTGTTGCGGGGGTGGGTGAGTGAGATTCTGCGGCCTGCGTTGTGCGGGAGGTCAGGTTAGACGATCATAATGGTCCCTTCTGACCTTAAAGTCTATGACTCTATATTGGGTCTGTGAAAGCAAAGTGTGTCCCCTAATGGTGATGCTATGGATAGCATTTGAGATTCATTCCCTCTTTCGCCAGAAGAAACCTGTAGGATGAAATCCAGGCCCCACTGAAGTCAATGGAAAAACTCCCACTGATTTCAGTGAGGCTAGTAGTTCACACCAAATAGTTAAAGACTAGATTGTGCCTAGCCTGTGGGTATATAGGGGAGCCTTTCACCACTTTCACCCCCATACAAAGGACAGACATAACCCCAGTCCCTGCGCTCCCCAAGAAGCAGTGACTGGTTGCAAGCTACCTCAGTGATAGACTCAAGGAGCAAAATCTATATAGCTTAACAAAGAGGTGGTTAAGGGGTGACATGATTAGTCTATATGTACCCAGATGGGAAACAAGTATTTAATAATGGGCTCTTCAGTCTAGAAGAGAAAGGTATAACACGATACAATGGCTGTAAGTTGAAGGTAGACAAATTTAGACTGGATGTATGGTGTAAATTTATGAGGGTGGGAGTAACTAACCATTGGAACAATTTACCAAGGATTGTGGCAGATTCTCCGTCACTGACCATTTTTAAATCAAGATTGGATTTTTTTAAAAGCTATGCTCTAGGAATTATTTTGGGAAGGTTCTATGATCTCTGAGGTCACCACTAGGTGAACACAGTGGTCTCTTCTGGCCTCAGAATCTATGAAAGGGGCAGACGGGGTGGAGGTTTGGGTCTTATTGTGTCTCGCTGGCCACTATGTGATCCTCTCCCATTAGTTCTCCATTACCATTCCTCCTGGCAGGTCACTTTCATCCAATTACCACTTTCCAAATATTTGCCTCATTCATTGTGTCATCTTTTAAAACACTTAAGAGGTAAAAATTAACATAGTCATAATTTAAGAATTATTTTCCAACAAGAAAACATAAACCTTCAGAAGTTGCTGCTTTATATACTGAGCATGATAATAAATCTGTCTGTTGCTAAACTCTTGAAACAGTGCTAATTTCTGTCATGTATACTAATGCCAGATAAATGTTTCCCATTTAGCAGTTTAGTACCATTCCCCTTTCACTACAATTCATCCTTTTCAGCGAACTTCCTTGAAATGGTGAACTCCAAGTATTGTCATTAATAAGGAAATGAAGTTTATTGCTTTACGAAGTGATTTGCCTACATTCCATAATGGTTGGAGTAAAACCTATTATCAGGTGTCGCAATATTTCAGTAACTCCCAGTGTGTGCAGGAAAAGTTTTATTATTTGCATTATGATTGTGTCTGGCGGCTGCAGTCAGGGATTGTTTGAGCTTAGTCACTATACACAATTTGAATTAATGACGAACTCCAAGGAAATCATGATCTGTCTGCCAGCATTTCGCAGACAAAGAAAAAGGAGGCTAAATTTAATCAAAGAATATATTGATGTGAATCATATGCTCGACTTTAGCAATGACAGAATTTAATATAGTTCTTCTTAAAGCATCCCCTCTATCCAGCAACCCCAGAACAGCCTGCCCAGAGGTAAGATAATTGAATCAGTCATTTGCTATGGTGATGGCCATATCATAGAATATCAGGGTTGGAGGGGTCCTTAGGAGGTCATCTAGTACAACCCCCTGCTCAAAGCAGGACCAATCCCCAGACAGATTTTTGCCCTACATCCCTAAGTGGCTCCCTCAAGGATTGAACTCACAACCCTTGGTTTAGCAGGCCAATGCGTAAACCAGTGAGCTATCCCTCTCCCGCCCCTGAAGTGAATTGGTGGATTCCTAAGACTGACAGATATGATCTTATGCCTTTGATTTATGATACTATTTGGTATGGTTTGTGCTCTCGAATGCAGTGATATTTAACAGGGGTGGATTATTGGTGGCTCAAAGGGCAGTTAGATGCTGGCCAAACTCGCTTTTGAAAGTTACTGGGATTTGGGCACCTAATTCTCATTTATGCCTTTGAAAATCTCTTCTTGTGAAGTCACTTCGTGTGGTTTGCGCCGAGTCCTTCCTGCTCTGTCAGATATCGCTTAGGGCGTGAAGAAAGCTTTAGCTGGGTTGCTGTTTGCACGTCTTTGGTTAAGTCCCATAGGTTTCCCCCCATCACCCCGTCCCCCCTCTGAGCAGTGTTCAGCAGACTGATTCTGTTGGTTGGTTCCTCTAGGAGTCAAACGGTATGCCTGCCATGACAGATGCTCCGACTTCTTAACATAAGTCTTAAATATTTCCATCTTCTGTTCTAGACAGCTTTTTAGAGATAAGCAGTTGTTCATCTCTTTAATGGCATTTTTTTATATATTCTTTCCATTAATACCTAGTATTTTTCTATGGCACTTGCTTTCCAAGGCATTTAGATGGCTGTACCTTTGATGGATTTCCAGCTTTCACATCCATATGTTAAGATGGAAATCACACTTCAGTTGAAGTTTCATCGTTTGGTCTTTAAGATTTTTTTTTGGTCATAACTGCTGATTAGCCCCATCTCTCTTGTGACACTACATAGTCTATTGGTCTTTGCCTGCATGCTGGTTGAGCTGTCATTTAGAAGAGCTATGGTAGCAAAATCTAAATCTTCCAGTGTACTGTTGAGCCATGCAATGCCTGTTATAACCTATTGAACTTGTTCTCAAAGGAAATCAATGGCAAACAGGAGAGGTGAGAGAGCTTATGGTGTTTGTTGACAGCAAGGTCTATGCTGAACCTTGACTCACCTCTGTGCTTATATTGAATACTGTAATTTGTATATTCACATTAAATCCCAATCCTCACCAAGCCCTAATAGCAGCCGCACTTCCAAGGCTATTACGGAAATGATTTAAGAAGGTCACATACCATTAGGCTGTTGACTTGCTGTGTCTAAAATGTGCTTGTTTCCAGTGTCTGTTCCTGGAAACATGGCAAGGCCATCTGTTGACAAGGTGCAGAGAGGCAGACATTTCTACTTGGATTCCCAGAGAAAATGTCCTTCAACTGGCTGTGCTGTGTATTTGTGCATTTAAGCTTCTGTTCCTGTAAACCTTTGTTGTAGGCACTGCAGAGTCTAATCTTCAAAGCTCTCTGATGTTATCACTATTAATTGAAGCTTCGAAATTTCTTTTTCCTGGCTATTGTTGTTTGCACATTGTGGGAACTATAGGTTATCTCCAAAACAAATTATTAACACTTGTGAGTTCCCTGCCTTATTTCCCAGCCAACAACATGGAAAAATTAGTTTAGCTAGACTGCTGATAAGCCACTTCAGTGTTTTTGGTCAGAATTCACGATGGCCCTTTCAGCTCCATCCTAATAATTTGATTTGCATTCAGTGTACTCATCATTTGTTATAACAGTGCCTACTAGTTTCATCTTCCAGCCCCTGCATCTTGTTAATCCTTTATCTGCAGCTAGATTAAAGAGGCTTCTAGTATCAGAAATATTTTCCCAGTGTATAGGCACTTATAGACTGTGATCAGATCACCACTTAACCCTCTCTACAATGAGCCAAATGAATAGTCTCCTTAAGCCTCCCATTGTAAATCATGTATTTTTGGCCTCAACTCATTTCTACAAATCTCTTCTCTGAATTCTTTCCAGTTTTTCCACATTGTTTGGTACATGGTTTCTTTTGTTGGGCCTGAACCAAAATCCCAGACACGAACCCCTCCAAACTATGAGAAATACTTCCAAACTCTGCATCAGAAGACCAGTTCCAACATATGCTCCATGATAGTGGGGAAGGTCACTTAGGTTTCTATTCACGAAAATACTTGGTTTTGGGGTCTCTGCCAGGCCAAAGATGACTTGGATTCATCTGCCCCTTCATTTTCCTTGGCTCAGAGGCAGGCACCTTCCCTTTACCATCTTCCCCAGCCTTTTGCCTGCAAAGTGAGGAGCACTTTCTACAAGGAATTCAGCTCCCACCTCACTCAATGCAGTCCCTGGGAGAGAAGGGTGCTGAATTGGGCCCTTAAGGTGGGAGTTTCAAAAGTGCTGAGCATTGGCTGACTCTGCTTCCGCTGAAGTTGATGGTGAAACTCCCATTGACGTCAGTGTGAGCAGAATTAGACCAACCCAGAACACTCTTGAAAATCCCATCCATATGGAATAAAATACTGGGAAGAGACAGTCAGTGACAATCATTAGTATTAATTTTTATCCTCGCTTCACATCAGAAATATTCAAGAAGGGTTCATTTTAGTGATCTATTTATTTTTCCTTTGCGCAGTATGTCAACTTTAGAAGTCTATATCAAATTGACACTTACCTGCTCAAGCACCTAGTATTTGGATCTGCACTTAAGTGGTGGATATACACGCCAATTTTGGTAGTTTCATTTAGTTATTTATCTTACTAAAGCTTGTATCTCTCTTGAGGGGGAATTCAAAAAGATTTGAGCCTGTATTAATTATTTCATAGAAAATCATGTCTAATTTGACCTGAGTTCTTTAGCAGTTGATAAAAAACACATTATATGTTTAAGTGTCTCTACCAACTAAATAATGGCTGGATTCGGTTTTAAAATAGGGATATTTAAATGCATAAGCAAATCTAGCATTGATGCCATTGGCACATGTAAATGGGCTGCTGATTTCCAAACAAAATTGCAAGTTTTTTCATGTGTATACAGAGGAAAAAACATAGCCAAGCATCCATATATATATTACTCATTAGAATGCATCAGAATGCCCACTCCTGGTCCATTACCTACTTAGAAGGCCCATTAAAGCATTTACTTTGTTTCATCAGCCATAAAATGAGTGGTGGGGGGATGACCAGCCGCATTTCTCAGTACTCATCCCTCGAAATGAAAAACAGCTACATTGAGGAGATGTTTAAATTTATTTTGTCACTTACTGAAAAAGGGCTTTTGAGAGTAACATCTGTGGCACATCAGATCCTATTCTAGAGATGATCACCGGCATAAATCCTGGAAGAAAAGCATGTCTGATAGAAACAAGCACACAAGGACACATTATTGCTCATTGCTGGCATTCTGGGGACTTAAAGACCAAAGAGCTTTGGTACAGAATGCAAACTCCTTTGTGTAAACTTGCCTGCTCAGATCAGGATCTGTTGTGTTTTTACTTTCTTTTTATGAACACCATTGGGGCTGATGGGGTGGAAGGAGGAAAAAGACACACCGCCATTAAAGCTAACTTGGAATCTGCATATAACAACAGCACAGTTTGTCCAGGCTTAAAAATAGCCGTAGTACGTTTAGGCCCAATCCTGCAAACCTGAGTCACTTTATTCATGTGGTTTGTCCTGTTTGACTCAGGGAGAGATCACTCCTGTGAGGTAAGTTGGCCACTGCTGTACGTGTTGGTAGGATCAGGCTCTAGGATGGTGGAGTACATATATGTTACTCTGATACGATATAGTTTAAACAGAAGTTAAGGGCTTCATGCAGAAATTACTAGGTGATGTTCTTTGTGTTATGAAGGAAAGATTGGATGATTGTAATGGTCCCTTCTGACCTTAGGCCATGTCTGCACTACCGGGGTAAGTCAACCTAAGTTACGCTACTCCGGCTACGTGAATAATATAGCTGGAGTCGACATAGCTTAGGTCGACTTACTGCGGTGTCTACACCGCACTGCATCGACAGGAGACGCTCTCCCATCAACTTACCTTACTACTTACCTTACTCTGGAGTACCAGAGTCAACGGGAGAACGATCTGCAGTCGATTTAGTGGGTCTTCACTAGAGCCGCTAAATCGACCCCCGCTGCATTGATCGCCGCAGCGTCGTAGACATGGCCTTAATCTCTGAATGATGTATATTAGAATCTAAGGGTCAGATCCTAACTTGGCTTAACTCTTCTCCCATTGAAATTGATGCAAACTCTTTTGAAAATCCCACTCCTAACTTTCAAGTTAGTGCCTTACCAGTGGTGATGCCTTATCATCAGGACAAGGGTTCAGTTTCTATAATGTGATCATCTTTCTCGTAGCAGCCTCCTGTGAGAAAAAATGTTTCTGTATCTCCAGCTTCCTTGAATATTCTTTAGTGCAGGCCAGGCTTTGAATACTTCTGAAAAATCTACGAGGACATTTCATTCTAAAAGGTGTTTTAACAGCTAAAGTGCAAGTATCTTGAGCTATATGGGTTAGGGCATCAGAGGGATGAATTTCACCTGAGATTTGAGGAGCAGGGCAAGTCTGTCTCTCGACACAACTTAAGCCACTCATTGGGGTTGGATGGGAGGTAGGGAGGCAGAGACATATAGGGGTTGCGTCTGCACTCATAGACTCATAGACTTTAAGGTCAGAAGGGACCATTATGATCATCTAGTCTGACCTCCCGCATGATGCAGGCCACAAAAGCCGACCCACCCACTCCTGGAATAATTCTCTCCCTTGACTCAGCTGTTGAAGTCCCCAAATCATGATTTAAAGACTTCAAGTTGCAGAGAATCCTCCAGCAAGCGACCCCTGCCCCATGCTGCAGAGGAAGGCGAAAAACCTCCAGGGCCTCTGCCAATCTACCCTGGAGGAAAATTCCTTCCCGACCCCAAATATGGCGATCAGCTGAACCCCGAGCATGCGGGCAAGACTCTCCAGCCAGACACTCAGGAAAAAGACTTTTAATATCCCATCTTTGACCCTTTGGTACTAATTACCAGTGATGGCACGTTATTGACCTATTGACTAAGATCACGTTATCCCATCAAACCATCCCCTCCATAAACTTATCAAGCTTAATCTTAAAGCCAGAGAGGTCTTTCGCCCCCCACTGTTTCCCTCGGAAGGCTGTTCCAGAACTTCACTCCTCTGATGGTTAGAAACCTTCGTCTAATTTCAAGCCTAAACTTCCCGATGGCCCATTTATATCCATTTGTTCTCGTGTCCACATTAGTACTGAGCTGAAATAATTCCTCTTCCTCCTTGGTATTTATCCCTCTGATATATTTAAAGAGAGCAATCATATCTCCCCTCAGCCTTCTTTTGGTTAAGGTAAACAAACCAAGCTCCTCAATTCTCCTTTCATACGACAGTCTTTCCATTCAAGTGGCCCTTCTTTGTACCCGCTCCAGTTTGAATTCATCCTTCTTAAACATGGGAGACCAGAACTGCACACAGTACTCCAAATGAGGTCTCACCAATGCCTTGTATAACAGGACGAGCACCTCCTTATCTCTACTAGAAATACCTCGCCTAATGCATCCCAAGACCGCATAGCTGAAGGGCTCTCTGCAGCAGTCCCGCATATGCTGGCCATGGAATGGACCATACCATCCATGTTTTTATGGATTCATTGGCCTCAACAGTGAGGGGGAAATAGAGGCTGTGGATATTGTTCAACTCATGAGCTGGAAAAGCAGCAATGAAGGGCTCTCCTTGGGCCCCATGACTTGCCCCTTGGTTCATATAGATCTCCCCTCTCTAGCCACAAAGCCCAGTTACTCTGGTTTTCTGTGGCTGATGGACATTTCACCTGCTCAGATTTGTAATCAACTACTCTCTCTCCTTGATGGATGTTTCATCTTTCCTACTGTAACCTGCTTCTTCGTTATAGTCAGGGTTTTTAAAGAGCTGTAGGAATATTTTTTCTTTGGATGCACATACACTGTCAGCTATTCATTTGTTTCCCCTAAGATCTTATTACAAGTTAAAGAGAAATTTCTGCCATGCTTGTCCCTGAAGAGTTGCTGTCAATTCTATACTTTTCTTTCAGATTCCTATGCAACTCTATGGTGCTGTTAGCTAAAGATTCATAACTTATTTTCAGATGTATTCAGCGTATTATGGATAGTCAATAGAAAGAATTGGGGATTTTGGTGCATTCTAGCAGAGACACAAACCCAGAAGATATTAGAGGCACATTCTAAAATGTGCTAGCGGGATGGTAGTGTGGACTAGTGAATAGAGCACAGGACTAGTGTAACGTCAACAGACCCAGGTCATTGGCGGGCATGATCAAACCTGGGTCTCTGGAGCTTAGTGCATGAGCCTTTACCGCATGCGCTAAAAGCCAACTGGCTATTAGCTAAGGCTATAGACCAAACTCATTAATCTCTCTCTCTCTCTAAGTGGTCTCACTGCCACTAGATGGGATAGAACACCACACCCAGGAGGTGTGTGGGTTACACTAGCACCCAGGAGACCTGAGTTCTATTCTTAGCTCTGCCCCTGGCCTGTTGGGTGGGCAAGTAACTTTACTGCCTTTTGCCTCAGTTTCCCCATCTATAAAATGGGGATAATGACATTGACCTCATTTGCAAAGTACTTTGAGTTTTACTGATGAGATGCTATATCAGAGCTACATATTAACATTCTTATTCTGACAAACTACTAGATCCGTATAGACCGTGACAAGCCTGCCAGTGTTATAAGGACTTCATCTGGCAGGATACAGAGCACCACAATGGGGCCCTCATTCCTGATAGGGGCTCCTGTGCATTGCTGAAATCCTGTTAGTTGAGCAAATATGGTAAGTATGTTTAATGGGAAAAATGTTGCTTTTTCAAAACCTTCACAGTTTTTGAAGTTTTCCATTTTTTTAAGGTGCAAAAAACCCAACGTTTTTTAGTCCCCCCATGACTGAAAACACCCCCTATACATTATTGTAGTAATATGCCTTGAGGTATCATTTAAAAACTAACAACACATTGATCATCAATATTCTTGTGTAATGTATGTACAAAATTAATATTCAGTTATGAACACAAGCTGAAATGTTGACTACAGTGTGTTTACCAGACAAGTCTGGGTAGGGGTTAAACTGGTTTCTCAAAGACAAAGGACAAGCTGATGGCTTAGCCAAGTGTCATCAAAGTTGATTGGCAAACACCTGTCAAGTGGCCATTATTTGGCAACCAAGAGGGGGCAGGAATTGATCGATCTGCATTTCAGCAACCATGCACTTCTAGAATCCATGTCTCCTCCCTCACAGCTGGAATTAACTCTATCTAGGGGTAACCCTTAGGAAAATGCATTTCAAAGGGTGTCCGGACTATAAAAGTGAGGGGCAAAAACAACCCAGGTTTTCTTTCTTGCTCTCTCACCTAAGAAGACAAAGGAGTCAGTCCTTTGTTTTTGGGGTGAGATTCTGACCTGAGAATTTGGTCAGCCATTTTGCTGGAGACCTGTGGTGAGGATTTCACCTTGAGCCAAGTCTAGCTTGTTAATTTTTAGCCACTAGAAAGTATTTTACATTGATTTCTCTTATAACCATTTCTGATTTTAATACCAGATGCTTGAATCCACTTAATCCTACCTTCTTTTGTTTTGTTTTTAATCTAAACTAATCCAGGGCTGTGTTTAAAGTGAACTGTTTGGTAACTCCAGTTAAAGTAACAAACCTTTGAATATTGACCCTTTACAGGGTCAACAGACCTTAAATATCTGAACAATCCAGGAGAGTACTGGGCCATGTAGAACACATTTTTGGGAAAATCTGGGACTGGGAGTGGGTTGGGGTCATCCTGCAAGTCAGGGGCGGATTAATAATTTTGCCGCCCCTAGGCCTGGAAATAATTGCCGCCCCTGGCCCCGCCCCGACTCCACCCCTTCCCCCAAAGTCCCGCCCTAACTCCGCCCCTTCCCTGCCCCTATTGGATTCCTTCCCCAAATCCCCGCCCCAGCCCCGCCTCTTCCCCAGCACGCCGCGTTCCCCCTCCTCCCCCCTCCCTCTCTGACCAGCAAAACAGCTGCGGAGAAGTTCCCCTGCTCCAGCTGCCTCCTCCGCGAGCGCGCCGCCACTTCCTGTTTCTCTCCCCTCCCTCCCTGCCCAGCGAAACAGCTGTTTCGCGGCGCAAGCGCTGGAGGGAGGGGAGAGAAACAGGAAGCGGCAGCACGCTCGCGGAGGAGGCGAGCTGGAGCAGGGGAACTTCTCCGGGGGTGCTCAAATTTGCCACCCCTGCGAATTTGCCGCCCTAGGCCTAGGCCTTGTCGGCCTAGGCGATAATACGCCGCTGCTGCAAGTAGAAGCCAAGGCTTCTGGAAGCCAGAGTGTGCCTGTAGTGTTGCTGACCAGCTGCTGGGGTCAGAGCTGCTGGACCAGGGCAGTAGCTATAAATTAGGGTGTGACCTGTCTATTGTAAGCTGTTTGTGGGTGACCAAGATTGGGAGCTACAACAGCAAAGCATTATGAGGCACTCTAGGTTGCAGGGCAGGTGGTGACACACCCCTCACTGGTATGGATTGCCCCCTGGACTTTGAAACCTACCTCCTCCTTCTCAGAGGAAAAATGGAAATAGGGAATAGGACGACAAAATAAGAGAAAAAGGAGGGAGGGGCAGGAATGAATTTATGTTGACTTTGAAAAACATTTTCATTTTCAGGGTTTTTTGCTGAAAATTTGGAATTCATTTTTTTTAAATGAAAACTTTCAGAGAATTTCCATTTTCATTTAAAAAAAGGCGGTTGTGGTGCTGGGTTTTGATCAAAATTTGTCAACGAGCTCTACAAAGCAATAAAGATTGGGACCTAAAGTAGCAGATATACAATCAGGTGGTATGAGTGGATGCCAGTCTGTATATCTCTTAGGGTACGTCCAGACTACCCGCCCGGATCGGCGGGTAGCAATCGATATATCGGGGAGCGATATATCGTGTCTCGTCTGGACGCGATATATCGATCCCCGAACGTGCTCCCATCACCTCCGGAACTCCAGCAGGGCGAGCGGAGGTAGCGGAGTCGACGGGGGGGCCGCGGCCGTCGATCCCGCGCTGCGAGGACGCGAGGTAAGTGGAGGTAATTCGAAATAAGATACTTCGACTTCAGCTACGCTATTCCTGTAGCTGAAGTCGCGTATCTTATTTCGATAGCTCCCCCTAGTGTGGACCAGGCCTCACTCTCTTTCCCTGTTGTGTGTGTGTGTGTATACAGGTCTCTCGCGTCTTACGCACATTTAACATGCGCGATTTCGGCTTTGCGCGGTCGGCAAAACCACAACAACAACGAAAAAATGTGATTTATGTACTGTTTTTGTAGGGCGGGCGATTCTGCCCGCCATTGAAGTCAATGGGATTTTGGCTATACGTGGTTTTCGCTTTACGTGCTAACTGCGGAACGGAACCCCCGCGTAAGACGCGAGAGACCTGTATACAGAGAGAGCATGAATGAATAAAGGAGCAGAAATGGAAGAGAGGAAAAACATTAAGGAAATTGAACAGGAGTACTTGTGGCACCTTAGAGACTAACAAATTTATTTGAGCATAAGCTTTCGTGGGTTACAGCCCACTTCTTCGGATGCATAGAATGGAACATACAGTAAGAAGATATTTATACATACAGAGAACATGAGAAGGTGGAAGTAGCCATACCAACTGTAAGAGGCTAATTAATTAAGAGAAGCTATTAACAGCAGGGGAGAAAAACTTTTGAAGTGATAATCATGATGGCCCATTTCGGACAGTTGACACGAAAGTGTGAGGCTGCTTCAACATGGGGAAATAGATTCAATTAGTGTAATGACCGAGCCATTCCCAGTCTCTGTTCAAACCTAAGTTGATTGTATCTAGTTTGCATATCAATTCAAGTTCAGCAGCTTCTTGGTTGGTATGGCTACTTCCACCTTCTCATGTTCTTTGTATGTATAAATATCTTCTTACTGTATGTTCCATTCTATGCATCCGAAGAAGTGGGCTGTAGCCCACGAAAGCTTATGCTCAAATAAATTTGTTAGTCTCTAAGGTGCCACAAGTACTCCTGTTCCTTTTGCTGATACAGACTAACACGGCTGCTACTCTGAAACCTGTCATTAAGGAAATTATCATCATGGCAACTCTTAAAGGCTTGTGGCCTCCTTGCAAACTGAGCACTCCCCACACCAATCTCTGGCAAGATGCTTCAGGTGGTCTGAGTGCCAGTTATTGGTGTAAACTAAATATTCAATCTCATCACACCAGCAAAGCTTTTGGTGCCCATATGATCACTGGCAGTGGAGCAGCATTCCTTGGTACACATGATTTGGAATTCATTGGTCTTCCATTCTTATAAATGTCCACACAAAGAAAGCTGCTGGAACTGAAATAGTGCTGATAGAGGCAGTTGCTGAGGTCACCTTCAAATATCCTCATTTCTGATCTTCTTCTGCTTCCTTAATATGGGGCAGTTAATGGCGACGAGAATCGAAAATGTCAGGAATTCAGCCTTCCTCAAAGTCCATGTTTCACTTCCACACACCCAGACTTCATATGCAGTTCTATAGCTTCATAGCAAGCTTGATGTCATGGCATCACCCACAGAGGCCACTGAAGGGCTCACACCATTGTAGCACCTGCTGCTATATGATTGTCCACATCTTTCGAGCATCCTCCAGGACAGTCTGTGAAGCTGCCCAAGTATTTGACAGCTGCCACCTGCTCAATGTCCTATCCAAACACATTAATACTGATCTGGTTGTAATCTGGATCTGGAGGATGTTTAATTGTGAAGATGGAGTTGACAGTGGAATGGCCATGTTCAAAGCCATGCTGAGTATCCCAGCCTTTGCCACAAAGTGTGTTGTTGATTCAAGACATTAACACAGAAGCAAAGACTTTCACTGGGGCTGAGAAGAACATGCTAGCTCTCTAGTTGCTACATTCATCCTTGCCTCCCTTTTTAAACAGAGGCAGCATAACCCTCTTCTTCCAGTCATCGGAATGGTATGCCAGATGGTCCGGAAGACCCTATGTATCCACACTACAATAATACTATTGCCTGTTTTCAGCAACTCAGGGGTGATGTTACAAACCCCTGATGACTTCCCAGACTTCAGTTTATGAACTACAGAAGAGAACTCTTCTTGGTCAAAGGAAGGGGCTGATACCAGAACTTCTGGCCCTTCTTCATATGGAAGAGCAACTGCAGGCGATGGACAATTGAGGATTATCTTGAGATCTTCCCATCAGTTAGTCTGGTGCTGCCAGTTCGCAGATACTAAGCTGGGGGAGAGGTAGATATGTGGAGGGTAGGGATATGGTCCAGAGTGACCTAGACAAAATGGAGGATTGGGTCAAAAGAAATCTGACGAGGTTCAACAAGGACAAGTGAAGAGTCCTGCACTTAGGACGGAAGAATCCCATGCACTGCTAAAGGCTGGGGACCAACTGTCTAAGCAGCAGTTCTGCAGAAAAGGACCCGGGGATTATAGTGGATAAGAAGTTGGATGAGAGCCAGCAGTGTGCCCTTGTTGCCAAGAAGGCAACGATATATTGGGCTGCATTAGTAGGAGCACTGCCAGCAGATAGAGGGAAGTGATTATTCCCCTCTATTCGGCACTAGTGAGGCCACATCTGGAGTATTGCGTCCAGTTTTGGGTCCCCCACTACAGAAAGGATGTGAACAAATTGGAGAGAGTCCAGCGAAGGGCAACAAAAATGATCAGGGGTCTGGGGCACATGACTTATGAGGAGAGGCTGAGGGAACTGGGCTTATTTAGTCTGCAGAAGAGAAGGATGAGGGGGTATTTGATAGCAGCCTTCAACTACCTGAAGGGGGGTTCCAAAGAGGAGGGAGCTAGGCTGTTCTCCGTGGTGGCAGATGACAGAACAAGGAGCAATGATCTCAAGTTGCAGTAGGAGAGGTCTAGGTTGGATATTAGGAAAAACTATTTCACTAGGAGGGTGGTGAAACACTGGAATGGGTTACCTAGGGAGGTGGTGGAATCTCCATCCATAGAGGTTTTTAAGGCCTGGCTTGACAAAGCCCTGGCTGGGATGATTTAGTTGGGGTTGGTCCTGCTTTGAGCAAGGGGTTGGACTAGATGACCTCCTGAGGTCTCTTCCAACCCTAATATTCTATGATTCAATGATCCCCATTTTTTACTGGAGAAGCTAGTGCCACATTCCCCCACAAGCACCTCCAGGTTGAATTGAGGGTGTGGAGGCCATGCCTGGTGGCAGCCTGCTCAAAACTGGCTGCCTCAGTTGACCACCAGGATTCCGTATCTTTCTCACAAAATGACTTGATATTCCAAAATCAAACCCGTTCAGTCTCTGCTTTTTCTCTAGGCAAATGTGTCTTTGAAGACTCAAATTGTAGCCTCACTTTTTTCGTAGCTCCAACTGCTCTGAGTGTCTTCTCACTGATCCATGGATGGTGTTGGAAGGGCTGAGGCCCCAGCACTGAACTGGCCGTGGTCAGCACTAAAGACTTAAAACAATACTATTCTTTATCAAATGACAGAGGGAGTGAGATTTCAACCTCTAATGCGTTAATGGCCTTACATAGTTCAGAATAAAAAGGTGTCTGATAGCTAGGTTGTAATAAGAGCTTTGGGTTGAATTGACTAATTTCATCCCATTAACTGGCTGTCTTTTGAAGTCGGATGCACCCTCTTGTCAGCAGAAGTGAATGATCAGTGTCAAGTTCAGTTCCTCTGCCAACTCATGCATCCATGGCTGTTTAGTGCCAACCATTGCTAATGAGAACATGATCAATACCAGTCCTAATGAGACCATCTGGGCTGTACTAGCTCTGCTTATGAATCTTTGGGTGATGGAAGACCAAGTCCGTGACCACCATGTCATCTGCATATTCCAATAGTTGCTGCCCATTCCTGTTTTTCAGACTACTACCAAGCTTCCCGAGAGTACTTGACCAGGTGCCATAATGAATAAATACACTTAGACTATTTTAAAGTTTATATATGGTTGCCCATCACCATTGTGTCTGAGTGCCTTCCACATTAAATTGATCACCAGTAGGAAGTCCCTAATGGATTTTATGCAGGCTGAGCATTGTCCCTTTTTGTTGGGGGTATAAAAGCTCTGCTTGAGGTAGGGTTTCATTAGATTCTTTTGTAGTATGTTGGGTTTTTTCATGGGAGGATGTGGGCAGGCAGATGGAGGCAATGAGGTTGTGAATGTCATTCTTGTTAGAGTGGAAAGGCTTGGTCAAAAAGGGAGGTTTTGTAGCATTTCCTAAAGTGTCTGGATTAGCTTTGTCCCATTTGGAAGTTCATTCCTTAGCTGTATCCTGGGCTTTGTGGCCTCAGCCTGTTTTCATTCTTTCCGCAATGCCTTTTCTCTTTGGCCCCTTTCTCACAGTGTCTCCTAAACAGGTATGTGAACCAAGCAGCATTCATGTTCAGTCCAAAAGCAGACTGAAAAGAGTTGCAAAGGGATCTTACAAGACTGGGTGACTTGGCAACAAAATGAGAGCTGAAATTCAGTGTTAAGTGCAATGTAATACAACATTGGAAAAAACATAATGCTAATTACACATACAAAATGATGGGGTCTAAGTTAGCTGTTACCAGTCAAGAAAGAGATCTTGGAGTCATTGGAAATAGTTTTCAGAAAACCTCTGATCAATGTGTAGTGGCAGTTCCAAAAAAAAAAAAAAGAAAAAAAAAGCTAACAGAAAGAAATTGATGGATAAGACGACAGAAAATATAGGGTGACCAGACGTCCCGATAAAATCGGGACCATCCCAATTTTTAGCTGTTTGTCCCGTGTCCCAACCGATCTCTGGTCGGGACACAATTTGTCCCGATATTTTGCTCCGCCGGCAGTTTTTATTTTATTTTTTTTGCTCGGCCGGCAGCACTCGGCTTTTTGTTTTTTGCCCCCTTCCCTCCCCCCCGTGTCCCGATATTTTCTTCCTCTCATCTGGTCACCCTAAGAAAATATCATAATGCCACTATACATAAATGACCCCACCTTGAATACTGTGTGCTGGTCTGGTCACCCCATCTCAAAAAATATATATATTAGAATTGGAAGAGGTGCAGAGAAAGGCAACAAAAATTATTAGCAGTATGGAACAGCTTCCATATGAGGAGAGATTAAAAAGACTGGAACTATTCAGCTTGGAAAAGAGATGAATAAGGGGGGATATGATAGAGGTCTATAAAATCATGAATGGTGTGGAGACAGTTAATCGGGAAGTGTTATTTACCCCTTCACATAACACAAGATCCAGGGGTCAAAGAAATTAATAGGCATCAGTTTTAAAATAAACATAAGGAAGCATTACTTCATACAACACACAGTGAACCTGTGGAACTCTTTGCCAGTGGATGTTGTGAAGGTCAAAACTTTAACTGGGTTCAAAAAAGAATTAGATAAGTTCGTGGAAGATAGATCCATCGATGGCTATTAGTCAAGATGGTCAGGGATGCAACCCCTTGCTCTAGGTATCCTAACTACCCGAAGCAGGGAGTGGATGACGGGAGATGGATACTTGATAAATTGCCCTGTTATGGTCTGCCTCTGAAACATCTGGCGCTGGTCACTGTCAGAAGACAGGATACTGGGCTCGATGGATCATTGGCCTGACAAAGTGTGGCCAATTCTTACGTTCTTAAGTCTGAATCTAACTCTGCAAATTTTGACGTTCAAGAAGTAGGCAAAAGAAATTTGCCCATCCATAACAATGAACACATTGTATGTGTCATCAAATCGGCCACAGACATTCAGTGTACCATATCTTGTCCCTGGCTGAATGTCATGTAGTCACTGATATATTTATAAACTGGCTCCTGTACACAATAATATATACAAGAATTGTCTTCCAATAGACATCACATCAATATTTACACTTGCACAGACAAAATTATCTGATGTATAAACAATTCAGTGGACAGTCTGAAGCATGGATGGCTTTGTGCAGAGGCTTCCTCATATATACCAATTTTCCCATCACCCCTTTGAAGGATATCTATTTAATCCATCTCCTATCAGTGACATAAACGTTTAATGAAAGATATTTATTTTCTTGCTCTAGGTGTTGGCACGTTACCCATGTAACCTTCACATCTGTGGCAGATATTTATTTTCATCACTACAAGCAGTGACACATACAAACTTAATCACGGATAAGCATTGCATTCCTCTAGTCCCTGATATATATTCATTTAACCATTGTGTCATGCTTGTGCAGACCACATTTAACAGGGCTGCAAGACCGTTAAACCAGCCCCGTGAACTAGGGCTCGTCATTCCCTTTTCTCTCCCCTTATATGCTTTCTCTAAATCCCAGGCCATAATTGTCTGTTAATAGTATGGCAGTTGTCACTAGATGTCGCTGTTGCACAGTTTTCCAGATTCTTTTTCTTTAGTGTGTGAGTGAATGTTCAGTCCTGGGGGGAGATGCTGTGGTCGTGTTTTGGTTATGTAAGCTTCTGACAGAGACAGCTTCTGAAGAGATGGATCTATGAAAAGAGCAGGGGAGTTGCTCCTTGGTTTGGTCTCTCCTTAGAGTCAATTACTGAGTCAAGGTTGTTCCCTGGGACCTGGGCACTAGTGTTGGGCTGAAATTCTTGTCAGAAAAGATCATCCTCCCTGCTGTTTGACCACCTCTGTTGCAGGACTCCTTTATATGTGTAAATGAAACAAGTTACACTTGAAATATATCCAATCTCCATGTCACTGATTTCTCCTCCAGTTGGGAAGCCAACCTGCAAAGCTCCAGACATCTGCTACTACTTGGCACACGGGTGATGCTGATGTCAGAATGATTAGCTGGTGCTGGAAGAAGGGGCAATGTTATTTGAATTACAGTAACACTTAAAAAAACCAGGTGAGATTCAGGCCCCGCTGTCCCTGCCCCTTAAGTCTTAGATTCTAAATAAAGAAAGCTAATTGAGGGTAACAATATATGTGGGTTTATTTAGGTTCATTCCATCCTATCTGTAAGTTATGTCTTCAGTTTGAACAATCCCCCCAAAACTCAAGGTAAAATTCCCCAAACTGAGTTTCATCTTAAAGTGTGAAATTATTTATCTGTCCATATTCATGACTCTTTAGGCCAACATGTAATTAATTTTGAGTTTGTAATCAACCTGAAATAAATTCAGATGTCCCGGCCTCATTATAGAAGGGTGTCATGCAAAGAATATATGCCTCACACCTGGACACCTGCCTTAGATGGGCTCAAAAGTGTGTTTAGTGGCCGGGAATGAATATATAACTCCCCTCCTTGACAGAAGGGTGTGACCTGATAATCGCCAGCAGAAAGAGACTCTGTTACCACGTGAGCTGCCCACCTGACCATGGGGAAAAAAGGTGGGAGCGGACTTATTTACCTGCAAGGAAAAGCAGTACTTGATTAGTGGACTACTATTCGAATTTTTGGGAATTTGATGCCTTGCCTGATACAAGAAGCAAGTCAGTGATTGTCAAAATGAGGGCCCACTTTGTAAGAGATGGTATTCCACACACTCCGTTCACAGACAATGGACGGATGCCAATTTGCCTTGAATTCAAGGAATTTGCCCACACATGGGAGTTTGACCACCACCCTTCCTCCGCAGCAAAAGGATAAAGTGGAATCAACTGTGAAAACTGCTAAGAGATGGTTACACAAGGCTGTTTCTTCTGGTGCAGACCTTTTTGTTCTCATTTTTGGCTCACAGCAGTGTCAAAATAGTCCACCACAAGTAGTGATGGGACGAAGGACTGAAACCCTGCTACCAAATGAGGGGAGACCTGTTGCAGTCAGAAGGACTGAATGAGTCGCGAGGGGTGAAGTGACATCCAGGTTGTACCAGGGACAAGTGAGCCAAAGGAACATGAGGCACTTGTGAACCAGCAGACACAACATCCAAAGACTACAGAGAGATGGAGATCATCATAGAACAGAGAGACCGAGAACCATCCTGCAGCCAACCCCACAGAGAGGGAGGAGACTCCGCAGAGAGAGCTTGCTGTACTTGGAATCAGGTCACTCCTGATGTTGTCACTTGTTTAGACTAAATTATATACAAGATTTTGTAACCAGCTGAGTCTGCGGTAAATGTAAGGAGATGAGTCATCCCTGAGCTAGAGTCTGATTGAGCCACATGCAGTGTTGAGTCACTCCTGTGCTAGGCTCCAGCCAATCCACAACCCAGGACCTGGTCTGGTGACTCTCAGAGCAGGTGTATAAGCCTCACAGGAGGAACAGCCGCTCAGCTTGCTCAATGTCATTCCAGGGCTTGGACAGACTCCCCAAGCCATAGCCTTCTCCAGCCTTGCTCTTGTTCCAGTCCTGTTCCTAGTCCTACTTTGGCCTCTATTCCAATCCCGCTTTGGAGTCCTGATTTTGGCAGTGACCTATATCTCTGACCACTAGACCTAACCATCCCCATCACTGTTTCTGACAATAAAGATGAGTCCAACTCAGCTATGTGCTAGCAACCTCTGTCCAAAGGGACACGGGGAGGGGGTCTAGGCATCAGTTATGTTTTTGCTGTTAAAATATTTGGAAATATGGAAGATGTATCATGATCAGTGGAAACAGGGTCAGGAAGCCCACACTCTGGAAGGACTGTTATTAAGGGGACACCAGGTAAACAGGGTACGTGGAGAGTTAGACTTGAAGCAACACAGCCACCTGGACAGATCAGAGCACAAGGTTTAATAAAGTTCCCTTTGTTCAACTTTATTTGCAGAGAATGAAGCTGAATGCAAGTTAAGTTTCATGAAGCAGTTTAAATTCTATTTAGAAGTGTCGAAGGAGAATGCTAAGCCTTTAAGGTGGGGGATTCTGGTTGAACCAAGTGTGTAAAGAAAAGGCTGATCGTCAGCCGTGAAGGGGCTTCTTGTGTTTTTGTTGGACTGAAGTAGCAATGAAATGGTGAAATGTTTAATCCAGCAGTGATCCTTATACAGAAAATTTAAAGCTCAGTCGGTGTTTGAAGAGAATCATATAAGCTCGTAAGAGGGATCTATTGTTTTCTCATTTCCTTACCTTTAAAGATTGCTGGTTTTACACCATATTTATTATTGAGCCTGAGTTACCATCTCATCGCACAATATATTTTAATCTAGGATTACTGTAAACCTGAGTCCCCAGGCAAAATTAATTTAAATACCGGCACATTGTGTTTGTGCATAAAGCACAATTAGTACACATCTTACCTCACTTCAAGTGTAGCTGAGCCGTTATTTATGTACGTTTCATTGCAGAGAATGAATTTCATTGTGCATGCTGTTTTCATATGTGCACACCATTAATTTCATCACGTTTTATACCTTTTTGGAAGCTGCTGCCATCTGTAGTTAATGCAAATCGTCCCTTAGCAATAAAATAAACTATTATGAATGACTTTGTCCGGCTAATGCATATTGACTGTGAGAATTGTGAGAAATCTAGCATCATGTGGAATCTTCTTATTCTGTGCCAATGTTCTGCTTCTTTTTGATGATGAACTGAAAGCAAAGGCTAAGAACAGCAAATGGAGCTAATAGCTAATCCTGGAAAGGCTTTATCCAATTCAGTAATAAACACTCATGCCATTATACCCTGGGCCAGCATAATAAATGCTTTAGTTGCCTATTGCCAGCAGGATCCTACCATTGTATCCATACTAGAAGGGCTGCCTGCAGCTTGAAAGAGCAGATGGGAAGGTTCACTATGGAATCTCAGAGGTGATAATACCAGACAATGTAACTGTTTGGTTTAATGATTATTCTAATATCCCATTGGTGGAGAATGTGAAGAGTACAGTAATTTAGATATTTCTATGAGTAAATCTATTAAGCCTATGGTTTGTATTTCTGTTCGGGGGCTTTTATGGGCTGCCTTTTCAGAAATGATGCATCACACTTGCACAGATAAAATGCCCAATTGAATACTTTCAGCATGTTTAGGAGCACTACGTGAGACCAAAACCAATTTGGTACGAGGGCTTAGAGCTGTGGCCCTCTATTGAAGCATGCAGAAATAGCTTCTGAGTCGAGGGGCATAATGGCTCCTTCAGTTCTAACTAGCTTGAAAGTGCTGTAGTCCAGTGGTTTTCAAACTTTTTTTTTCTGGCGACCCAGTTGAAGAAAATTGTTGATGCTCGCAACCGAACTGGGGATGGGAGGTGTGGGAGGGTGCTCTGGGCTGGGGCAGGGGGTTGGGATGCAGGAGGGGGGTCAGGGCTCTGGGCTGGGGGTGCAGGCTCTGGGGTGGGGCTGGGGATGAGGGGCAGGAAGGGGCTCCAGGTTTGTGGGGGGTTCAGGACTGGGGCAGGGGATTGGGGCACGGGCTTACCTTGGGCGGCTCCTGGTCAGCGGCACAGCGGGGGTGCTAAGGCAGGCTTCCTGCCTCTCCTGGCACTGCGGACCGCGCTGCGCCTGGAAGTGGCCAGCAGCAGGTCCAGCTCCTAGGTGGAGGCGTGCAAGGGGGCAGCATGCAGAGCCCTGTGCCCCCCCCCCCTCCCCGCCTAAGAGCCGGACCTGCTGCTGGCTGCTTCCGGGGCACAGCGCGGTGTCAGAACAGGTAGGGACTAGCCTGCCTTAGCCGGGCAGCACCGCTGACGGGACTTTTAACAGCCCGGGTGGCGGTGCTCGCCAGATCCGCCGAGACCCAGTGCCTTTCATTCCGTGACCCTGTACTGGGTCGCGACCCGCAGTTTGAAAACCACTGCTGTAGTCTCCCAGGAGCTTGCAACAGCTGCTTGAAATCTGCCCTCAGTTTTTGTTTAGTCATCAAAAGTGGTCTTCATGGGTTTCTCAGGTACCTGCGTACAGATCAGCCTTGACCTTGCTACATCTGCTAGAGAACAAGAACTTGTACTCATCTGGGCATATCTTTAACACTGGACTGTGTCTCAATCAATATGTATTGAGCGTTGAGAACTTATTCTTTTAGGTCCAGAGTTTGAAAGGTATGTAGGCACCTACAGATGCAGATAGGCACTTTACTGGTATTTTCAAAACTACCTAACCAGATTAGGTGCCTAATTCCCATTGACTTCAGTAACACTTTCACTTTTAAAAGTAGTGCAAACGAGTGCGGGCTCTTTCTTTCTCTCTCACTTCCTCACACAGAGTATCTGTGTATGTAAAGTCACACACACTTTTTTCCAGTTCAAAAACAGTCAAAGTTTGAGACAGTGGGGGCAGGAAGGGACACTTTTCATACTTTGTTCCTGTTTTCCAATTGGCAAAAAGTGGAAAACAATAAGATAGTATGGGGGGGCGGGAACTACTTCCTTATCCTTTCCAACTGTTTGTCAACTGTTGCCAGCTGGAAAACAGAGAGAAAATGTGAGGAAGTGGAGGGAACCTTGAGCATTTAGCTGCTCCCATTGATGTCACTATGGTTGTTCAGCACCTTTTGAAAATCAGGTCAACGATGATTTGGATGACCTCTAGTGGTAATTCTAATTATAGTACTTAAGTCAGCAAATAATGCCTATTGAATTATACTACCCATAATACCTAACTGAAGAATAGGGATGTCTGTGTTTGGGGAAATAAAATAAAATAAAAAAATCTCATTGTTCTAGCGAGGTAATTCGCAGATCAGTATATAATTTCAAACAGAAATGAGGATAGGACCCAGTAACAAAGTAAAAACTGGCTTGTGTGGTAGGTAGATTTCAAATGCTTCTAAATTCAGGAGTGTACATGTCCAAAGATTTGATCTGGAACCGTCCCTTATAAATGGTCAAAGCAGTAGGTGGCTTGAAAAATACATGGTGACAATTCTCATGTATGTAGTCACAAACTTGTAGTATTTTCAAATTTGGGGATTTTACTGAGTTTTGAAAATCCAGTTGACACCTTTGCTGGCGGTCTCAGTGGAGAGGCTAACAACTGAATGGGAATGGACAGTAAGCTACTTTAACCTTGCTCTTTCCATGCCAGTGATTGTCCAGTGCATGGTAGGGGGTTGCACTGCTGGTGCATATGCTCTACCAGATCTATAGCTAAGCAGATGACTTCAGTCTCAAGGGCTGTCTGTCCAGCATTGATTATGCAAATGTACTGAAACTGAGTTATACAGAGAATATTAATGTCGCCTCTGCACAAGGATGATATGAGAATAAAGTGTCTTTTCTTTCTGAGGGTAAATAACCCAACTTCATTTATGAGCAATAAAGTAATGGGGAAAATATTTAAAAACCTCCAAACAACCCTCTCCCCCATATATGTACATTTTAATTTTGAAAAAGGACATCAATTCAGACTTACAACATGAAAAACAGAGGGGGAAAACCCAAACCTGAGGTAATATAGAATGACAGCTACTACAGAGGTCTTGCTGGCAAGAAAAGGACAAACTCATTACTTAGATCTCTGAAGTTGATTCAGACCGAACCAGGAGGTCAGAGAAATTGAAACCTCATTGTTAGACAGGAGATTAAGCTGAGTCATGAAACAAAATTCATTGAAATTGAAATGTTTTTATTTCAATGAACTTTTTTTTAAATGGCTTCAACGAGAGAGCAACTCTCTAGCCTAGTGGTTAGAGTATTGGTCTGGGGGAGCCAGGTTCAAGTCCCTCCTCTACCTGAATCAGAGTGTTCTGGGATGAAAATATCTGCTCTAAATCATGCAGAAGAGTAAAGATTTAAACCTGGGTCTTCCACATCTCCAGCCAGTGTCCTAATCTCTTTTTCTCTCAGACATTTCACCATCTTTTCCCAAAGTGAGAACAAGCATTTTGATGTAATTCTGTGTTCTGCTAGAATAACCAAAAGGTTTTGGGTTTGTTCCAATGCAGAATGACAACTTTCAAAATCTTGAAAGTTTCTATGAAACAGCATTGTCCTCTTTATGTCAACTCTACTTTTTAGTCATGCCAATGAGATGTAGTTGAATTGAACCGACTCCTGTTGACTGCAATAGGTTTTGGATCAAAATCTTAAAAACTCTCAGTATTTATTTCTTGGAGCTGACTCTAGGGGACAAGAGTGAGCAAAACAAGAGTGAGCAAACTGCAGGGTTTTAAATCCTAAGAGAAATTTAATGGTTCAGTGTTTGTTTAAAACCATGAGTGATTCATTTTTAATGCCGAATTGGTTGAAGTTTCTTCTCTCCCCTGCTATCAATTTATTTTTATTCTCTTTTGTTTAAGATTGGATTAGTGTTTGAGGCAGAGGTGCAGAACAAAGTATGGCAAGTTAGCAAAGAAGCATATGGCAATGTGAGCTAGGGAATTTATGGATCTAATCTTCCCTAAAAGGTTTATTTCTTCATAGGCAGCAGCATTATATTTTTAATTTTTTTTAACCTACAGTGCAATTTGACACATGTGCGTGGAATAAGAAATACATTCATAACCAGAAAAGCAGATGGAATTTCACTTAATGGTTGTAAGAGGTAATTCTGAGGAATGACTGTATTGCTGATTCATCAGTGCTTTGCCAACTTGAAAATGAGTCAGGGCTTGCTTCCTAAATTGTCAGATGACTGAATCATGATGTTGTTATATTAATTCAAAATGTTAGTCACCTTGACAGTCTCTGAGATTATGAAGAAATAATTATGGTCCCTTCTTTTTATAGGACTGGAAGGAACAAAACTCCTGGATTCAAACACCACTGAACTGAAGAGGTGTTCAAACTCAAAGAACACATCTGGATCGGAATTTCACTAGTGGGACTATGTGATCATCTGGTGTAAATCAGCAGAACACTTCACCTGCTGTAAACCACCACAGCTCCACTGAAGATCTGATACATGGTCCTTTCACTTTGGAATAGGCCAAACCAACACTCATCCTGAAATTTGGGATGTTGGAAATCGGAATCTGGGTTCCCATCTACTTTTGACTTATTAAGTTTTCTCTGTTGTTTTTTTTCTTTATTAGTATATATGGATCTTTCATCTCCCTTTCNTATCTACTTTTGACTTAAGTTTTCTCTGTTGTTTTTTTTCTTTATTAGTATATATGGATCTTTCATCTCCCTTTCCTGTTGCAGCTAACATTATTATTATTTAATTTATTTTGGTGGGGAAGAGTGAAATTTACAATTCAAATTATGGCTTACTCTTTAAGTAAGGGCTGGTCCACACTAGGGGCGGGATCGAACTAAGATACTTCGACTTCAGCTACGCTATTCGCGTAGCTGAAGTCGAAGTATCTTAGTTCGAATTTGGCGCGCTTACCTCCCGTCCGCGCGGCGCCGCGATCGAAGTTCGCGGCTCCCACGTCGACTCCGGTAACTCCGCTCGCCCTGCAGGAGTACCGGAGTTCGAAGTAGCGCGTTCGGGGATCGACTTATCACGTCCAGACAAGACGCGATAATTCGATCCCCGATAATTCGATCCCCGATAATTCGATCCCCGATAGTGTAGACGGGGCCTAAGACAGATAGACCTTGATGAGCCTGTTTTACAGTTGGCTAGCAGAGATGGCTCTCTTCGCTCATGCAGTAAAGACTCTTGTGTTTAGATCCAGAGGTTCCAGGACAAATCCCCACTGCTGAGAAGCCATCCACGGCCATGGAAATACATAAGACAAATGCATAAGTCACACCGGGCAAAAGCCAAGCAGTCCTTCCACAGTGGTAAGGTAAATACAATGGGGTCACTGCAGCACAAGCGCATTGGGGAGCATAGAGGACATGAAGGGGGATTCTGCACAGGCTGGAGCTGAGCTTCCTGGTGGCTATCCCTATATCTCCATAGGTTGGGCTGAAGATCCAACCACTGGTCACAAGTACAAAGTAAGGATGAGGTGGTGGGAAGGAAGGGTCAGCAGGTCGAAAGCACCACTACTGTCTGCAAGTTGTTCTAATAGCCATGCAGTCTGACTTCCTTGTACAGATTCTCCTTCTGTGTTGTCTGGTGTTCCCACAACCTGTACCCAATAAGGAGCGGGGGATAGCTCAGTGGTTTGAGCATTGGCCTGCTAAACCCAGGGTTATGAATTCAATCCTTGAGGGGGCCACTTAGGGATCTGGGGCAAAATTGGTCCTGCTAGTGAAGGCAGGGGGCTGGACTCGATGACCCTTCGGGGTCCCTTCCAGCTCTATGAGATAGGTATATCTCCATATATTATTATTATAAGGAGCTACTAAGAAGCATTTCATTATTTAAAAGGAATGGGGCAGATACTGACCGATGCAAAGCCCCCTTTGGGCTTTCTCTGACCCTACAGAGTTGTTACAAATGGATGTAGTTCAGAGAAGCCTAAATTACTCTGGGGATGTGGGCAGCACAGAAGCAGCCCCAGGGCCAGGGAGCTGCAAATAGCTCGGCAAACAGTTTGCGTATATTGGGCCTCATCCAATGCATTTTGGGGCAGATGGAAAGTCTCCTATTGATTTAAATGGGCATTGGATCAGCACTGACAATTTAGCCCTATGGTTTCAAGTAATAACAGACACAAGGGCCATTCATTTTCCGTTTTTGCTGAAAAATGCTCAGTTTTACAAAATCCATTCTTGGGTTTTTATTGATTTTTTTTTTAACCTGAATTTTGGACCACTCAAGTACATGAAAATACTGATTATGTTAAGAAAATCCTATAAATGACATGAGAGAGAGAGAGGTGTTTATGTTAATAAATGAATCTAGGTATAAATGCAAGGCTGTCAAAGCAAGGCAACATAGTGGAAGATCTACACACACACACACAAACTATGTGTGTGCATATGTGGATGTGCTGTTAATGTACAGTTCATGAAATAAACTGCAGTATTAAACTGCTTTTCCTTTCAATACTTGTACCTGTCTCTATTTGTTGCTTTCTTCTGTCTTCCTGGCAAAGGGCTTTGGATCAGGCCCTATGTTCTTGAAAAGTAGATGAGTATGGTCATGGCCTGATGCCACAGGTATGTCACAACTTTTCTCTCAGCCCGGGGAAGAGAGAGGATTCCATTTCTCTTCAACCCCCTGCAAAATTCATCCATCCTCCAAACTTTTCTCTTCACTTTCTCCTTCCAGAACACACCCACAGGACAGGGTATATACTAGTTCTAAGTATGCAGACAATGACAACACTAAAAGGGCTCTTTCTAATACCAACTCATTTGAATAGGCCACTTACAAATCTATAAAACACACAAATGGAAAAAAAAGCCCATAACTGTAACGAAGTAATGATGATAAATATGAAACCAAAAATAGTTGTATTTGTTAATGGCAACTCAATGGAATGCTAATAGGCTAGAAGTACAGACACTGATTAACACAGTCCCCCTCACACAGATAGCTTGTCACTAATGAAAATATTGAGCAATAACTAGAACTGGAGTTGAGATTCATCACTAAAGCCAAAAGGGTGAAAGAAACTCTTGGATAACACTGTTTAAAAGAAGCACAAACAAAATTTTGCACATGAAGAATAAAAATGAGTTTATTTCTCCTCCCCTAACAAATATTTGCAATAAAGATGATAGAACATATCTAGCTAACGAAGTAGCCCATAATCTTTTAAGGGGGTTTTGTATGTGTATAAGTCGACTGGTACACCAAGGTTAAGTATTGCTATTTATTTCAGAAGTGTGGAAGACCACCAGACTTTAGGGAAGTATTTTGATGCTTTTCAGGTATGTGGCATCCTTTCAAAAATGGCTTTTTCTCTGATTTAAAATGCAAACATTTTATGACATTATCATTTTGTCTATAATATGAATAATCATCTGACTTTATTGTTCTTAATTACCAGTGCATCATAAACTAAGGCATCACAGAGTACATGAGGCTATCCTATTCCATTAAGAATGGCAGTTTTTTCCATTGCCTTCAGTGGTGATTGGATCAGGCCCTAAGGCTCAAGAGATGCCACATCTCTGACACCTTATTAGCAAGAGATATCAAAGCAGCATCTTAGAGGCCTCAACTGAGATTAGAGCCCCAAAGCACTAGAAGCTGTACAAAAATGCAGGGTCTGCATACACTGCAGCTGGCACCTTATATAGGCACCTGTTACCCCTCCTGACCCCCTCCCTCCATCCTGATTTTTCACATTTGCTGCCTGGTCATCCTAGCTCATATGGCTCCCCCTTAAAATTGGTGGGGCTCTTCATAGATGTAGTGGTCTGCCAGTATGGAACATTTTGCAGAGTCAGGGTTTAAGTAGGGTGACCAGATGTCCCGATTTTATAGGGACAGTCCTGATTTTTGGGTCTTTTNCCCTAGCTCATATGGCTCCCCCTTAAAATTGGTGGGGCTCTTCACAGATGTAGTGGTCTGCCAGTATGGAACATTTTGCAGAGTCAGGGTTTAAGGTGGGGATATAGTTCTTTTGAAAGTGAGTATTAACATGTTTTCCTAATTGTGCTCTACAAGCAAAGTAGGTGTAATTACACTACCCAGCACCCCCATGAGATATGCAGTGCATTCAAATATATTAGACATTGTCTTTATTGTTAAAGCAGGATATGAGATCAAATATGCAAATGAGGTTACATTATTGTGAACCTTGACAACTATTTGTGATATGTAACGAAAAATATATTTGAAATGCAAATATAAGACAACTATATAAAAATACATTAACATTTAGACCTGATCTTAAACATGGACAAGCAAAGTAGCCCAACAGATATGTGCATTGCAGTCACGGAAAGTTTTCGCTATGGAAGGGTCATTATCTCTGAGGAGGCTGCCGGTGGCTACCTGCCACTCATTGAGCATGTGCAAAGGGCAGCGCCTATATCCTTGTGGTGGGAAAGTTTCACAGTGCCGCTTCAGAAGTTTTTGGGTGAACTCCTTGTTGCTGCCGTGAGCTGCTAGGAAAGAATTTTGTCTTGCTTTTTGGCCACATGTCTGCAGTATGGGCCAAATCCTGAGGTCCTCGCTCAGGACCTCATCCTGATCTCATGCCAGTATCAGGAAAGTACTTCTGTTTGTGATGGATTCTTTCATTTGAAGTTGATGGGACTTGAGCATATGCTTAAAGTTAAGCATATGCATAAGTGCTATTTTGACTAAGAATGGACTTAAGTGCTTTCTTGGTTTGGAGCCTAAATTGGGAGGAATTCTATTGAAATCAGTCAGTGAGGTTACACTGTTTTGAAGATGGGATGAGATCAGAATTAGGTAATAAGGAAGTAGTGTGGTTTTAACCAGAATTTTCAGTTACTGCTGAATTGGTTTCCATACAGGATATTTTAGGGGACTGTATGAACAAATAATGCATGGAAAGGGACTTAGATGTTGTCTCAAATTGAAAGACTTTTTTACAATATAATCTAAGATGTGAAACGAAACCAATATAATTGCACTGGTATAAGAGACCCTTTATTCCAATGTGAGTGCTTTTTGCAGTATAATTTATGTTGCTTGCAAAGGGGATTAAGCTAAACCAACCAACAAACAAAAAAAACCCATCTCAAACAAACCCAACTGTTAATCTGGAGGAAGTGTGTCCACAT
Source organism: Platysternon megacephalum (assembly GCA_003942145.1). Taxonomy (NCBI): domain Eukaryota; kingdom Metazoa; phylum Chordata; order Testudines; family Platysternidae; genus Platysternon; species Platysternon megacephalum. The sequence goes on from QXTE01000072.1 coordinate 6,224,389, forward strand.
GGCAGTTATACTGATATAACTTCAAAACCTTCACCTTTAAGGCAGGCCTTTAGTAATGAGTCAGTTTGTTGGATCCACTGATCAAAGCATCAATCCACTACAAATAGTGGAAATAGAATGGAATTATCCTTGACAACCATCATCTCACCCAGGGCGTTGGGAATTCCTTTTGCTTCTGTAAACAGTGATTTTTTCCCCTTATAGCTTTCTTTTGAGCTGCATAATTGTCTTAGGCAAAGGAGGGCAACTGGAGGTAATTTAAAAAAAATAGGACCAGATCCTCAATTGGTTTTACTCCACTGACTTCAATAGAGCTCTTCCAGTTAACACCAGCTGAAGATCAAGTTGGTGTTGTAAATTAACATCTTTCTCTTAGTTTCCCAGTGAATCTGATCTGTATCTTTTGTGTAGATTGTCCTTGCCTAAAGTCTTTACAGCCTTTCCTTTACTTTACTTTCAGTCATCCTTTTCAGCTGTAAGGACATTTGGTAGCATGTAATAAATACATTAAGTAATAATGCCCAGTTGTTTGGAATTGGAGTGCAGACCTGTTGCTTCTTGTGAACTCATTGCTGGGTTCCTCAGGCCTTCATAGGGTTCATTTTTTGTCAGCTTTCATATGGAAAATGCGGAATATCCTGATATAATGTTTAGGCATGAGATATCGCACAATTAGGCCCCGATTCTGGAAGCTCTTCCATGCAGGTGGAGCCTGGATCCATGCAAAGTCCCGCTGATGTCCATGAGAGACCATGGAGACAAACCACCTTGCAGAATTGGGGCATTGTTTCTCCAACCAAGGTTGAGAGGTGTTGGATTTCTGTACTTTGCTCAGCTTCTTCTCACTCACCAAGCCTTGAGGCTGAGGCTTTCAGTCACTTAGCGATTTGGATACTCCTTCCTCAAAGCAATTTTTAAAAACCCAGCCTGAAAATCCTAAAACTGATAGGTAAAATGAGGACCCTCATGTTTAAGGCTGCCTGGATGAGTGGACCCAAGAAGCCCAATTGAAGAAGTCCGCACAGGGCCTATGGTCTACCAGGGCATCACAAAATGATCAAATATCCATTCTTTTTTGGGACACTCTTTGAAGGGTACCCGTACCTCCACTAGCAGCCACTCTAAGAACTGGGCATTTGCCAGTACCTTAGGCTATGAATAATGGCAACCCCAGATAATGCACCACCTCTGTTTGAGTTGTAATCTGTGGCACTTTGTCATCCATATAACTTTCATTTTCCCCCCTAAAGATAATCTGATGAAGAGTCAATCGCTTGGTTCTGACATGTTTGAACTGAATTTTTGAAAGCAGAAGGATGGTTATTTCTTTTTTCGGATCATCTTGGGGTACTCAAAATACTATTAAGCAAATGTAATTAACAAGAGTGTTTGAAAGCCATCCCAACAGAACATATTCCCTGCCACTTTCCTTGTTTAAATTTGAGTTTTAAGAGAATTTTTATGTATTAACACATAATCCAGTAGCATATACCGAAAATGTATTTAGTGGCACCATCCGCCAGTGCCATAGTTAACATTCTTGACATGTTTTACTTCTGTAGCCTTCTTTTCTCAGCCCTTCTTCATAAGTGTGTAAACATGTATTAGGCCGGAAATGTGACCCAACTATATCCCACAAAACTGACTGATATTTTTCGCTCATCTGAGTCTTCGCACACCTACATCCTGCTCCAGCAAACACTTACATGGAAGTAACTGGGTTCACTGGGACTACTCACAAATTACTCACCTGTTTGCAGGCTTTCAGCCACAGTGTGGCAAGGCAGTAGCCTTGCCATAGTGAAGGCAGCAATCCATTTCCATTAATAAACCCTATTTTAATCTCCATGTTACTTTCTTTCAGCTAGATATTGGCAAATACATAAAAATACTCTAATGTTCTTTTATATGTGGAAGAGGCATTATTTGTTGTCTGTTTAGAGGAGGATTGCAAAGACTTTGGACCATTGTAATAAACATAAATTTTTACTTAAGTTGCTGCCATGCACGCATCTATGCCAAGGGATATTACAGTTAGAAATCCTGAGCATTTAAAAGTCTATAGTTTAACTGTGCAGTGTGTCAGTTAAAGACAAAGGACAACACTCATTTTGTTTGTTTTTTTTATAGGCTCTGCTGGAGGTGTGAGTCTTTGTACCTAGTGAAGTACTGGGGATGGGCGAGCATAAGGCTGCCCGCATCTGAAGGCCCTTCCCCTCAGCCCAAGCAGATGAGCCATGGACTCAAGTGTCAAATAAGATTGGGGGGCAAAAAAATGAAAATAACAGGAATGGGAGTGAGGGCCACAGATAGAAAATCAGGGATCCAGAGGGGAATATGGACCAGAGAACCCTGGACAGCTCCCACTGCTCCTCAAGTGAGCCAGTGGACACAGCTCAGAGGAACTCTGCCCAGAGACGTGACTTGAGGGAGGATCGGAAGTAGGCCTCACAGTTGCAGAGCACCCCGCCACACACACATCTAGCTTCTTCCTCCTTGTAACACTCATTTGTGTAGGAGGCAGAGCTTTCTTGGGGGCTGTTCTGAGACAGTGGAACAAATTCCCACAGGAAGTAAGGACCATCTCATAAACCTCCCCATCTTCCATTCCAAATGCAAGGAATAGCTCTACAACCTGCCTTCTCTAACGTAAACATGGAGCTACATGTACACTAAATGTACACCAAACCAAGTCCAAACCCTACCCAAACAAACCCCTTTTTTGCACTCACAATCCTCCCCCTTGGGGAGAGGACAAGAGAGAGACGGAAAAACATGTGACAGATGTTGGTCATGTCGCTTAATGCATGGCTGGTTGGTGCTCAGAAGCTATGGTGTTTTAGTCACTGCTTAAACTTGTATAAGGTAGACTAGAGTAGGATAGAATTAGGGCTGATAGAACATCCATTGAAGTCAATGGGATCTTCCATTTGGGTTTGTACAGTGCCTAGTACTAGGGGACAGTGCCAGCTGATATAGAGTGCCATAATACATACCATAATACATACCATAATACAAACAATAGATTGATAAATATCTGTATTCAAAGGATCACTTCTTGTGCGGGAGGCTGAAAGATGCTTTCTTCTGCTCAGTTGCACCAAAGTCTTCAAGACCAATTCAGCAATCCCAGATATGGGATTGGCACTAGACCCTGCATTTTTCATAGATTATAGATTCATAAGTTATAAAGCAAAAAGGGACCATTGTCTGTCCTCCTGCATCACACAGGTCATCAGAATTCCCTGAATCATTCCCATTTAAACTAAAGCAGAGCTTTCAGAAAAAAACATCTAATCTTGATTTAAAACTTGCCAGTGATGGAGATTCCACCACAAACTTTGGTAAATGGTTCCAATGATTACCCTGACTGTTTAGAAATAAGGCACACTTTTTTTTAAGTCTGAATTTGTCTAGTTTCAACTTCCAGCCATTGGATTATAACTTTTGTCTGCTAAATTGAAGATCCCTCTATCAAATGTATTCCCCACATACATACTAACTGACTGTGATCAAGTGACCCGTTCATGTTTTCTTTGGTAAACTGGATAGATAGAGTTCCTTGACTCTTTCACCATAAGGCATGTTTTCCAATCCTTTAATAATTCTTGTGGCTCTTCTCTGAACCCTGTCCATTTTTTTTTCAAAATCCTTGATTTGTGGACCACCAGAACTTGAACACAGTATTTCAGTAACAGTTGCGCCAGTGCCATATACAGAGAGAGTATCTTACTAATATATAGTCCTCTTTGTATATCCAAGGATTGCATTAGTCTGTTTGGCTCCAGCATTGCACTGAGAGCTCAAGTTCAGCTGATTATCCACCTTGACCAAGTCTTTTTTTTTTTTTTTTTAGTCACTGCTTCCCTGGATAGTTTCTCCCATCCAATAAATAAGTCTTGTATTTTTTTTCTAGATTTATTACTTAACATTTGGCTATATTTAAACACGCACTGTTTGCTTGCACCAAGCTTACCAGGTGATCCGGATCGCTCTGGATCAATGACCTGACCTCTTCATTTTTACCAGTTCCCGGTCTTTGTGTCATTGCAAATGTTGTTAGTAATGAATTTTTTTTCTTTCAGGTCATTGATAAAAATGTTAAGCAGATGAATGCTGGGCACAGCAGAGTTCAGCCTGAGCAAAAGTAGTTTGGAAGCATTAAAGAAAGTATGCAAATGCATTTTAATATAAGCAAACAGAACAAAAGACATAGATGTTACTTTAGGGTGACCAGATGTCCCAATTTTATAGGGACAGTCCCGATTTTTGGGTCTTTTTCTTATATAGGCTCCTATTATCCCCCACCCCCGTCCTGATTTTTCACATTTGCTGTCTGGTCACCCTATGTTACTTCAATACAGACTTTCCCCTCTGCTGTTTCGATATCTACCTTGATGGGGAAGGAGGAAATGTGCCACTTCATTATCTTGCTTCAGTGAACAATGCAAAAATAGCAAGGGCATCTATGTGCCTTTGCCAGACATTCCTGCGTACTGATCACTATAATGTGAAAGGTTAGCACAGTGGTTAACAGATCATGATCTGCTTTTCATGGTCAGTTGTTACAATCAACTGTGCCTTATGGATCTTAGGTGACACTTGACAATTATAATATAAATACGAACAGCTGCCAGACATTTCACTGGCGACAGCATCTGAATGAGGCACTTGCAAACATTTTATAGAATGTATCTGACAGTACCACGTTCAAAGAATTATGAACTGCTTACCACCGTTATATTAATTATATAAAAGAGGCTGCTGGATTATAATGAGATTTCAGTGGCAAAATGTTAATGAATACCCAATTGCACCCTTGATAAGGACAGCATAGGCAAATTTATGCTTGGTTTGTTTCTTGCCTTGCTGTATTTTCCTTTTTTCTGTTCTTGATCTTTGTGAACTAGTAAATTTTAGAAAAATAAATCTGGCAAAATGTGGTGTTTCTCACTTCTAGGTTAAGATGGTATTGAGATTGTAAGAGTTGTCCATTTTTAAGAAGGGATATTTGGATGACAATTCTTTAACTGAGCAAATGACCTCTTATCTGGATTCAGGGAGAAAATATCGATGACTTCAATTTTGGACAAAAATCAGATTTTCTACAGTATTTTCTTCATCTTTAATTGCATGCAACTTTAAATAACTTTTCTTGGGGTACATTAACTGTCAGGTTTTTTTTAAAGCTATCTTATGTCTAGCTCATTTTCATTCCAAGTTTGAAACTGCTCAATTAATTGAAATACCTGATTTGAATGCACAATCCAAAATGAATATTGTCTGTCTCCTCATATGCATGCAGTAATCATGTATCTTACAATGATGTACATCTGCATGAGGTTAACGGGGGGCTGGCCAGGAGGTCCTGAGCCAGGCCTCTGTTAGCCCAGCTCCAATTAAGAAGCATTAATTGGGGCTGGCTGAGTATGCCACGCCTAATTGCTAGAAGAGAAGCGCTTGTGGGCCTTATTAGCCAGGAGGCTATATAAGGCTGGCAGGCAGGCAGGAAGTGAGGGGGGGAGAGAAAGGGAAGCAGCAGCCAGCCAGCGGCTGTGCATCCCTGCTGGTTGGAGAAGCTAGCTGTCCTCCAGGTTGCTGGTTTGGAGCACACTGTAAATAGAAGGTGGTGGGAGCTGACACTGAAAATAAAAAGCACTGGTGATTGCACTCAGAAGAGGTCTCTGGCTGATTAGTTGCGAGGGCAAGCGAATGCCTCGTTACACATGGGGGCTTGTCCGGGATCCGCCAGTGAATGTGGTTGGTGGCCCGGATATGGAGGAGACCCTGCAATGGCTGCTCAAACAGCAGGAGCAGATGCAGCAGGCCCTGCCAAGTTTTCAGCAGTCCCACCAGGCCGAGAGACCGGCCTTACTGACCTGGCAAGCCAAGCAACAGCAGAGTCTGGGAGAATTCATACGGAGGCAGACCGGTGTGCAACAGCAGCTCCTGCAACGAGTGGTGAGTCCTGAGCGGGTAGCCACGGGCGCCGGGTGGGAGAGGGCAACCTGGGTCCTCCGACTGGCTCCATACCTGACGGGAGAGGCTCAAGCGGCCTATATGGCCTTGAGCGACGAGCAAGCCCAGAACTATGAGGCGGTGAGGGCGGCCATTCTAGACCGGGTGGGCCTGTCGATGGAGCGGTACCGCCAAAAGTTCTGGGCGGCCCGATGGACGGCGGCGGTGCAGCTCCGGGCGTACGCCCAGAGACTAATGGACTGGGCCACACGCTGGCTGAGGCCGGAGACGTGCACGGTGGGAGAAATGATGGACACATTTGGTGCTAGAACAGTTGCTGCAGAGCCTCCCCGAGAACATACGCGTCTGGGTGAGGCGTCACCAGCCTGTCACCGTCGAGGCAGCCGTCAGGTTGACCGAGGAATATATCGAGGCAGAGGGTCCCCGGAGGGCGGCCCGACACCAGAAATACAAGGAGTCGGGGAAGAAACTGGTGGAACCTTTTCCTGGGAAAGGCCCGGAGAGAAAGAGGGAGCCCCGAGGAGCACCTGAGAGGCCCGCCAACCTTGTTTGCTGGCAGTGTGGGAGAGCTGGACACACAAAACGTGACTGCCCTGATATAGAGAGTGGGTGGGCTGAGTTTTGTGGCTGGACTCAAGTTGGGGGGCGAAAAGGGGGGCAGAAACCGTCCACCATCCCAGTGAGGATTGGAAGGAACCCCCAAACAGGCCTGATAGATACTGCGTCATCCTGTTCGCTTGTACGGAGGGAGCTGGTGAAGCCGCACTGGCTGATCGCGGGGGCAAGGATGTCCCTCGAGTGTATCCATGGGGACAAGAGGTCCTCCCCGGTGGCCCAGGTGCCCCTCGAAGTGAGGGGCCGCTTCAAATGGAAGCGGGTTGGGGTGCTGGAGGGGCTACCATACCTGGTGGTGTTAGATAGGGACCGGGGCCCACTACCTAGAAAGAAGCGGAGGGGTGCCCCAAAGGAGGGGGCAGAAATCCCTAAACCAAGGATCCCAAGTGGGGAAGACGAGCAAAGTCCCAGAAATAACAAAGAAGAGAACCCTAAACAACAGAGCCCAGGGCAAGCATACCCACGGGAAGGGTATATGGGGGAGCCGGCCAGCCTGAGCCCCTTGGAAGGGGAGAGGGGGCAATTGGAGCGCCCCACAACACCACTTCACATGGAGGGGCCCCAGAACCCGCTGGGTGGTGTGAGGGATACTGAGGCACAGAGGGCCCCGCAGGATGGTGGGATGGATCCTGACCCCCTACCAAAAGTAAAGGGGGAACAGGGGATGGGACGCCTGCCGCAGTGAGACTGGTGTGATGACCTGCGGGCAGAAGCAGAACTATGGATTATATCAATGGGGTTTTCAAAAGCACACACCACTGGCCTAATGTTTCTCCCGTTGAACTCAATGGTAAATTGACTTCAATGGGGGCCGAGTTGAACCAATGTTAGTATTACAATAGCATCCAGGAGCCCCAGGCAAGACCAGGGCACTATACAAAAACAGTGTAAAAGGTGGTCCCGTCTGTGAAGAGGTTACAGTCTGAATAGACAAGAGAGACAGGGTAGGAAGGGAAACATAGAGGTGACTTGCCCACAGTCACATGCCAGGTCCATGGTAGGGCTGAGACTAGAACACAGTTTACCTGACTTAGTCCAGTGCCCTAGTGTAGGGTGACCAGATGTCCCGATTTTATAAGGACGGTCCAGATTTTTGGGTCTTTTTCTTATATAGGCTCCTGTTACCCCCCACCCCCTGTCCTGATTTTTCACACTTGCTGTCTGTGTCACCCTACCCTAGCCACTAAACCACATTGCCTCTCTCTGCTATTTAGATCTATTTACAAAGAAGGGGAAGGATAGCTCAGTGGTTTGAGCATTGGACTGCTAAACCCAGAGTTGTGAGTTTAATCCTTGAGGGGGCCATTTAGGGAACTGGGGTTAAGAAAAGGAAAAAAAAACTGTTTGGGGATTTGTCCTGCTTTGAGCAGGGGGTTGGACTAGATGACCTCCTGAGGTCCCTTCCAACCCTGATATTCTATTAAATGAATACAGGGAGTTATGGAAGTCATTTTCACCCACCAGTTTTTTTACTTCTCCCTAAATTTGCTAATTCTAAGATGTATGGTCTGAAGAGCATAGAAGTGATGGAGCTGGTAACTGAATGTGGCCCAGGCAAAATCATAAAATGACACATACTGAAATAATATAGTAGAGTATCACTTTAAATAGTCTCTGAATTGTGCTATTAAATGTATAATGGAATAATGCAGTTACAATTGATTAAATCTTACCACAGCTCAATGTTCAGTAATACTAATCTGACTTAAATGGGGTTACCTGAGATTTTCAGCAATATAACTAAGAGCAGAATCTGTCCCACAGTTAATAGTCATCCATATACCATAGTTTATTTCAGGAGGGGACAGAGAGAAAGAACTCAATCTCTGACGCTTTAAATTATAATGTACTAAAATTACAACACAAATAGTTCCAAGTTTCCAATGGAAGTATTAGCCCATTGAGGGCCTAAGCAGGAATATTTCCCCCCCTCCCCACACAATACTAAAACTGGCAAATTCTTACAAAAATAATAATAACAACAAGCAAATAAGGTGTTTGGAGCCCTAAACAATTGCTTAGTCTGCTTATGCCTAGTGCCGGCTCTGCAAAGTTTCCTTTTAGAAGCCCCAAGGTAGCTGTGTTTCAGTTGTCCTGTACATGTATAGTTTGTGAAGTGCTTTAGAATGAAAGTGTGTGTGTGTATGTGTTACATATAAATAATTATGGCCAAATTTTTCAAAAGTGACTAGTGATTTTGGGTGCCTCGTTTTTTGGTTACCCAACTTGAGACATCATGATGGGCCCTCATTTTCAGTGTGTGTTGAGCATCCATCCTCTGAAAATCAGACCCCTTTAGGGTCTGGACAATCCCTACATAAAAGGATAAATGGGCACAAGTCAGATATTAGGAATGGCAATATACAAAAACCTGTAGGAGAACACTTCAACCTCCCTGGACACACAATAGCAGATTTAAAGGTCGCCATCCTGCTGCAAAAAAACTTCAGGACCAGACTCCATAGAGAAACTGCTGAACTTCCGTTCATTTGCAAATTTGACACTCTCAGCTCAGGATTAAACAAAGACTGTGAATGGCTAGCCAACTACAAAAGCAGTTTCTCCTCCCTTGGTGTTCACACCTCAACTGCTAGAAGAGGGCCTCCTCCTCCCTGATTGAACTAACCTCGTTATCTCTAGACTGATTCTTGCCTGCATATTTATACCTGCCTCTGGAAATTTCCACCACGTGTGTCTGACGAAGTGGGTTTTCACCCACGAAAACTTATGCTCCAACACTTCTGTTAGTCTATAAGGTGCCACAGGACTCTTTGTCACTTTTTACAGACCCCTTTAGGGGGTCTCAAGTTGGAGAAACCAAAGTTAAGGCACACAAGAACACTAGTCACTTTTGAAAACCCCATTCTCTGTTCAGAGAGAACCTCAGCTTTCCAGATTAGCTTGCTGTGGCAACCTGCATGAAACTTCCAGGGAGTAGCACAGGTTCCAGGAGGGAAGAATTTGGAGGAGGAACCAGGAAGTGTGTCCTGTGCACAAGGCTGGAATGTAAATAGTTCTCCTAATAATTAGCTAGTTTAATTTTACAGCCAGAGTCCTTTCACGTTACTTCCCAGAATGCAGTAAATGAAACCGTTGTCAGTTCTGTTTTTGGAAATATCAAGGTGAACATGTTAATATTTTAGTGTTAAATTACACCTCATGATTGAAAAAAGAAATCTTTTGGGACTGAAAGTGTATTTACATGATACAACTGTTAGGCCTGATCCTGGATTTATAACCCAGGTAAAACAGTCATTGGACCCAGTGGAAGTTTCCCTGAATAAGTAGTGCAAGATCAGGCACATTACAAGGGAATGCCAAAATATAGCTGAGTGAAGTTTCAAGAAATCAATGTTATGAATTATTGAAAAGTCAAGAAATCTATGTGAACTACAGTTCACTTAATTATATTAAGTGATCTGTCCTCCTGCATCTGTGTTGTGTATGAATTATTAGCAATGAGTTTTATATTACAGGCCCATCTCTCATAATAAAGAAATATTTAAATATATTTGTGTAGTTCTGTGCTGTGGTAGTTTGTTTCCATCTGCCATATTATCTTTGCTCTCCTTGTTTTATTTAAGAATCCTAATATTAGTTCCATATCTTCTCAAGAAGGGGATTGATAGAGCACAAATAGAGAGGGTATCAAGGAGGAGGAATGTTGGTTGTTGGGTTTTTTTCCAATGAAACTCAGATGCAGGAAATCATCTGCTCCAAAATCAGATCTCATTGAGTTAGTCTTTTGCAATCTCAGAATGGAGAATGATTAAGTTTAATGTTGGTGTATGTGTTCCCCCATTGGCTGTCGGGGACCAAAGCTGGGTTTCTCATGTTCATCGTTGAGCTGGTGTTGAAGATGATAAAGATGACAGTTACTTCATTTTCCAGGAAGATGGTACTTCTTGTGGATTGACTCAGGAATTCATGACTCTCATGACAATCTGTGGGCTGTCTCGAGGTGGCATTTTTTTTTATTTTTATTTTTGGCTTTACTTGCTGTGCAAAGTTGTTGGTTTTTTAGGGGTATTTAGACAGCTGGCCAGATGTGAAGGTTTGCTGGGATTATTTGTTAGCATGGAATAATTACACTGAAGGCCAGATCTGACTACAATTTTGGGACCTATACGTTTAAGTGGTTGATCTTATTACTGTGAACTTTAGGTTTTGTAAGGGAGTGCCATGAATTTCTGATGAAAATTTCCAAATAAATGTTGTTTTTTGCATTGGCAATGGCAGCTATTAATTTAGGCGATCCTCCTGTAGAATTTCCTAGTGCACTCACCTTACACTTTGTGCAGTTACCAGAAACGCATTCCTTTGAGGATATTTGTGTTGGAATGCAGTACACTTCTTTGTAAATCTCAATGTACTAGTAGCTATAGTATGTGAAGGTAAAGGCTGAGTAAAAATCTCCAAGAACTCTTACTTTAAACATCATTTCACAGATATCCCTGGTTAGGGTGAAAATTAAAAAATGTCAGTTGTCCTTACCTACAAAAAACAGTAGGTTTAAGATCACTGAGATTTAAGGCCTCAAAGTTAAACTGTAGAACCACAGACATTTTAAATATTTATAGCTCATCTTAAACAATCAATAAAGTGATAGTGTTACGAGAATGAAAAAAATAGTCCTTTTTGTGGGATTCATGTTCTATTTCCTTGCCTTATAAATAACTAGATGACAAACGCTAAAGTAAATTTATATTCACTGTGGTTCATTTGAGGGCAAATATTATGTTTATTTTGCATTTTTATGTATTTAATCTATATGCAATAAATCATCATGATGGCTGAAGACTGAAATCCAGGAGAAACAACAGGAGCCTGTATTTCTGGCACTGCCTTGCTAACTCTAGCTACTCTGATCTTGATGAACTGACTAGAAGGGCTGTTTCCTGTTCCTCCCTCCCTCCTCTGCTTCATTTTCATTTGAGACAACATCAGCAGTGTTTTAAATATTTATATTGATAAGAAGGCAAACACATCAGTCAGAGGCCATGGGGTCTTGCTATTTGGATTTTTTTCATAATTCGTTTACACAAAATATTCAGTGATCCTTGTCAAGTTAAAAATCAAGGGCAGATTTAAAAAAACCCACAACAAACACACGAAGGAAAAAACCCATCAGCATCCAGCACCTCCTGTTTAGACACCTAAATGAGCGGACAATATTTCTAAAATGTTCCTCTTCTGCTTAAGCAGCTGAGTGAAGGAGCCTGATTTTCAGAGGCGATCAGCACCCAGGAGCTCCAAAGTGAGTACTTGGGAAAATCTGCCCATTCTGTTTAAGTGCCTGAAGTCTGGCAGCAACAAGCTGTTAAAACACATACATAAAAATGTCTGTATTCAACATTTAAACTAATGTAAACTAAGGTAATTTTAAACATCTTGGCCTAAGTTTTCAAAAATGACTGTAGCCCACGAAAGCTTATGCTCAAATAAATTTGTTAGTCTCTAAGGTGCCACAAGTACTCCAATTTTTAGGTGTCCAACTTGGGACCCTTAAAAAGGTTTTCAGAGGGCGGGAGCTCACCATTCTCTAAAAACTAAGCTCCTTTTTTGTATCCCATATTGAGAAAACACATCAACAGTCACTTTTCAAAATGTAGGCCCTAATTAATTCAATTCTTTGTTTACTTTTTCTATTGCTGCTTGGACAAAACACATTGGTTTTACTTTGGTTTATAGTTGTTTGGATTGAAAGGAACTGTAGGGAAATATATATATATTTTTTTCAAAAACTACACTGGAATTTTAAACAGATCATAGCAACATTTTGCTATGTATATGAACTCTTAGCATTCCAAAACTGGCTCTTTGGGATAAGTTTGACCTGACAATGTCTCTTTCAGCTCAGTTTCAACATCTGCTTTTCAGTGCAGACTTACTTTTCTATAAATGAGGTAATGCAAGTAATCATTTAGTAAAATGCCGCAGAGCAGTCTCACTGATGTTTTCAAATAGGTGCTCTGAAGATCTTCATCTCAATTCTGTGATAAATTTATCTCTATTGAAGGTGGCTAAAGGCAGTTAAATCTTTCAAGACAAAGAATTAATGTGAACCATTAAATTCTAAAATATGAGCTGTATCATTTAGGTCAAGTCATCTTAAGAGTTATGACCCAATGTATTCTTTTCATAGCCGTACTACGTATTACTTCATCTACACTGATTAATAAGAAAAACGTGAGATTTGCTCAGGTATATTACAGTGTGTAGATGTTATTACAGAACATTGGACATATGTGAGAAACTATACTAGGAACTAAAAGGGGATGGGAAATTTCATCCCTCCTGGATATCTCTCCGCCTGCCCTCCCTGCAAAAAAAGCAGTTACATGAGATGGGTGGGAGGTGTGTCTCTAGGGGGAGAAGAATTGAAGGCTTGTATGTGGCATGAGATGGGTGGGAGGTGTGTCTCTAGGGGGAGAAGAATTGAAGGCTTGTATGTGGAGAGGTGATTATAGTTGTTTTCCATCAAAACCCTTTTTTTTGTTTTTGTTTTTTGGACAGAAAATTGGGTTTTCAACTAAATGAAAACTTGGTACCCTATGATCCTCCACGGTGGACACCCAGGTGTATCTACCTCCACTTCCCTGGCCAATAAGGAAAGGGGCCATGAAAATACCCTTGCCTGGGGAGTAGATTTATTTGCTCTGGAGGAAGGCAGTGGCCACATAATGAGCTGGAGGCAGAACAGGGAAGCTGACCGACAGCTGAGGGACCAGAAGGCAAAGTGAGAAGCTGAGTAGGCTGCAGCAGGAGGCGGACACCCATGTTTGGAGCAGGCTGTGATTGGCAGGTGTTGCAAGCAGAGACTCAGGTCTGTGCAGAACTTGTGGGGAAGCATCAGCGACTGAACAGGAGAGCATGAGAGTGTGCTTGGAATGGGTGTTGGGCTTAAAAGAAGGGACTACTGTCCTTGTAAAGGATGACTATATACAGAGTCTGTGTGTGTGTGTGTGTGTGTGTGTGTGTAGGGGGGTGGGGGTGGGGGGTGGAGGGGTTCAGGGAAGGGGTGTCTTGGCCTCGCTACTGCTACATTTAAAGTAGCCTGCTACCAGGTGCTGCACAGAAAGTGCCGACTCAGCAGCAGGGGGACAATGCAGTGATGCCTCCAGTGTGAGACACACCATTCACTGATCCTGGCCTCCAAGTGACCTACTTGTATTTAATAGAGGACTGGGCTGGAGAGGGCCCTCCAGGCGCTGGGCCTGAGGCTTCCTTAACACTCTACTGGACTGGCCCCCAGGAGCCAAGCAAAGCACCACTATACTTTTGTCTTGAAGTTTAACCTGTTCAGACGTTGTCCTAAAGGTAACTGCAAACTTTCCCCTTCCTGCCAGTCCAAGTAAAATATCGATTCACTTTAGCTGTGTGTCTGAGTGCTTATTCAGGCCCACTGGGACTAGCACCAATAGGATCTAGCAGCTGGAGCACCTTCAGCACTTGCCTCTGAGTCCTGGTACACCTGGTGTGCTACTGCGTACCGTATTATGTCTGCTTACTACAGAATGGAACAGCCGTATTAATTACAGCTGAAATTTTCAACTGAAAAAAATTTCAGCAAAAACAAATGATTTTTCATTGTAGTTGAAATTTTCTAGAAGCGGGAGAGAATCAGACACTTTCCGGCCAGCACACAGGTCTACTCCTGTCCTATGTATGGGTTGCTATATCCTGTAGCCTTTGCGCAGAAACTCCACCTTCCCTGCTTTGCTGTTTCAACTAAACAGTGGCACATGTGAAAGCCTTTCTTTATATTTTAGCCGTAAGTGACTGAGTCTCATCTCTCAGATCCACACAACTCGGAGCCTTTTGCTTGTCTTGTTTCCTGGAAAGCTTTTTTTTTAAGGGATGTTACAAGAAAAGCTAAATACATATTTGAGAAAACAAAACCCTTGCTATGTGACTGTTGCTTCCCCCCCCCCCCCGCCAGCAGCTCTATCTTTACGAAAGTTTAATTTTCTGTCAAGCCAGATGAATGATTTTTAAAAGTTTTCTTCTTCTTATGAGCCCAATGGAGCTCTCAGATTTGCGAGCTCCTAGATAAACAGCAGGTAGCTCATGATTTAAAAATTCACAAACCTAGTGGGGCCATTTTTCTCAGGAATTGGCAGTTCTGCCAAAGATGACAGTACAGCTTGAATTATAATTGTTTTCTCATCAAGATTTCCCCAATGTGTCATACATTCCGCTAGGTGCATCGAAGCTTCAAGAATGAGTGAATGAAAGGTGCCTTGTCATTGGACTGAACTGATATTTGTATGAATCGCCAGTTGGCAAAGAACTGGTTTAAGCTTCAGATGAACTGTCACTTTCATTCTCACTTTTTTTAGCAGCCCTGTCACACACTGCTCAGTTATATAAGAATGGATTATGATATCGAAACAACTTTTCTGGACACTTTCAGCTTCTTATGTAAGGTTGTATTTAACAGCTTTAGACTAATGAATGCAGACTGACTAGGTATTTTTGAGCTTTACCACATGTACAATTACAGCCCAAAAAGAACTTGTATGACATGAGACATTAAAAAATTAAAGGGAATGAGACTGCAATTTGGAATTCAGCCTGATCTAGAACATGTGTATATGTACATGCTATCACAGTACATTCTTTTCCTTAATATATATAACTGCCTACCTGATTATAAGACAGTGACATCCTACTATTTTTTTTTCTTTTAAGCAAGCCAGGTTTTCAAATGTGTATCTTTGCAATTGATTGTCTTGCACATGCTCTGAGGGTGGATAAATCAGGATTTCCTCATGCAAAACTTGACTTTGTAGATATATAAGAGTAATTGCATGTTGCCAAATTGGGTATGCATAATTCTGTATTAGAAACTCTGACTGAATATCTGTCTATAAAACTATTAACATGCGGGGGGAGGGGGGGAGGGAAACAAAAATAGATGATGATAATTTCAAGTATATATGGCATCTGTTTTTAATGTCTATTAGAGATTGAAAAGGCACATACACACAATATTTCTATATTGCTCTGTGTGTGTGTGTGTGTGTGTGTGGGGGGGGGGGGAATAGAGAATATGGGTCTTATCTATTTAAGCATAATCCTCCTGGATTTAAATGTAAAACTCTGATGTTATAAAAATTACATGTGCACTTACCTTTACTCATGCAAATAATCCCGTTAAACACAAACTCACGTGTGGAAAGTTAAGTTAAGGTAAGTACGTCCTTGCATAGGCAGGTCTGTAGTCCTATAGAAATCAAAATGGTCTTCTCATGTGTGCAGAGTTAAGCATGTGCATAAATGTTCATGCTCTGGCCCCAATCCTGTAGGTGCGTGAAATAAAGAAAATATAAAATAAAAACAATACATTAGAGGAATATGCATCCCCAGATCATCATTTCACCTGCCTGAGCAGCCCCTTACTGATCAGTAATTAGTGTGTGTATATATAACATAATCTACCACCAGTGTATTCAAGATTGAAAGGTTAATATACATTAATTTAACATATGTTCTTATTTCTCTACATCACCACTTTGGGAATTATGCCTAATGTCATTGGTTACTAATCTGTAGACTGGTTTATTAACTTAAGTAAATTCCATCCAAACACATACCATTCTCAGATCGATACCCATTCACATACTCAGATAAAATTGGGTTGTCATTACTAATGAAACACACTTAGGAATGTAAAGAAGATCCAATCATATTTTTTTTAATTTTCATTAACTTTGTTAACATTATTACCCATTGGAGCCAATTACATAAATTGTCTGGGTGGGATTGTTAAGAGTGTTAAGCATTGTCTTCGATTCCCATTGAAGTTAATGGGGGCTGGGTCTTCTATTTTAGTCAGAGCAGAGTTAGACCAAAGTGTGGGACTGTTAAAAATCCCATGAATTGTTCATACAAATCAACGTTGTATTCAAGTGACTAAGGGTATGTCTACACTGGCAGAGTTGCAGCGCCGGCAGCTACAGCACCACTCAGAGAGCGCTGAAGGGAAACCGCTGTTGTGTGTTCACACTGTCAACTGCCTGCGCAATAGCGTGTTCACACTTGCAGCACTTGGAGCGCTATTTGGAGCGGTGCACTCTGGGCAGCTATCCCATAGAGCATCTCTTCCTCTTCTGCCACTAAGAGTTGTGGGAAGATGGAGGAGGTCGCGGGGCATCCTGGGTCCAGTCCCAATGCCCTGTGATGCGTTGCTTCGCATCCCAGCAATCCCTGTGCTTCCGTCTGCATTTGGTGCCATCTTTCAACGGTTTGTGTACTGCACGCTCTGCCTCTTTCAGGCTGCAGGAATGGATCCCGAACTGTTGACCAGTATGCTGCTCGCTCTGACCAACACGTCACGAGTGGCAGGGGCTACAAAGGCAAGAGGAGTGAGACATTGATCTTGCCACGTGTAGTAGCTACGACACAAGATTGCTTGTGGCATTCACGGAGGTGCTGACCACAGTGGAACACCTCTTTTGGGCTCAGGAAACAAGCCCTTAGTGGTGGGATCACATCGTGATGCGCGTCTGGGATGACGAGCAGTGGCTGCAGAACTTTCGCATGAGGAAAGCCACATTCATGGGTCTGTGTGATGAGCTCACCCCAGCCCTGCAGTGCAAGGACACGAGAATGAGAGCTGCCCTGCCCTTGGAGAAGCGCGTGGCGATTGCACTGTGGAAACTTGCTACTCCAGACTGCTACCAATCGGTCACTAACCAGTTCGGAAAAGTCAACCGTTGGGCTCGTGTTGACAGAAGTGTGCAGGGCCATTAATCGCATCCTGCTCCGAAAGACCGTGACTGTGGGCAACGTGCGTGACATTGTGGATGGCTTTGCACAAATGGGCTTCCTTAACTGCAGAGAGGCAATAGATGGCATGCATATTCCAATTCTGGAACCAGACCACCTAGCCACCGAGTACATTAATCAGAAGGGGGATTTCTCAGTGGTTCTCCAGGCACTTGTGGATCACCGTAGGAGTTTCACAGACATAACGCAGGCTGGTCTGGAAAGGTGCATGACGCACGCATCTTTCGGAACACTGGCCTGTTCAGGAAGCTGCAAGCAGGGACTTTCTTCCCGGACCAGAAGATCACCGTAGGGGAAGTTGAAATGCCCATTGTGATCCTGGGAGACCCCGCCTACCCCTTAATGCCATGGCTTATGAAGCCATACACAGAGCGAATTGACAGCAGCAAGGAGCAGTTCAACAACAGGCTGAGCAAGTGCAGAATGACTGTGGAGTGAGCTTTTGGCCGTTTAAAGGCCCGCTGGCGCTGCCTATATGGAAAGCTGTACCTGGCTGATGACAGTATTTCTATGCTTATAGCCATGTGCTGTACGCTCCATAATATTTGTGAAAGGAAGGGTGAAAGCTTCACTCAGGGCTGGACTGCTGAGGCTCAGCGCCTGGAGGCTGAGTATGAACAGCCACAGATCAGCACTATTAGAGGGGCGCAGCGTGGGGACATAAGGACCAGGGATGCCTTGAGGCAGCAATTTAAATCTGAAAGCCACTAATATTTGTTGCTATGCTCAGGAGTGCAGTTCTTGTAATGCTAGGAGATTATTGTGATTGGTGCAGACGATGCAATATGAAGGTTTGAGATAATTGTCCGTTGCTTTTCAGGGCTCTGTTTGCTTTCAATTAATAGAATTAAGATTGCTTTCAAACCAACACAATTATTTTATTAAAAAAACAACCGGAGGAGAGAGTCAAACCAAAAAACACATCAGCACTGAGGGGGATGGGAGAAGGGAAGGTCCCAGGAGGAGGTGGGGTCCCGGGATGGCTAAAGATTTGCGTATGTCCAGGGATCATATCTCACCTTCTCCTTTGGAGTAAATGCAGCGGGTACTGTACTTCAGCAGGGCCAAACTGCAGAGGGACGGGTATTGAGTGCAGAGGGACGGGTATTGAGTGCAGAGGGACGGGTATTGAGTGCAGAGGGATGGGTGTTGAGTGCAGTAAGTACTGGGACTCTGCAGTGCTGGACTGTGATGGGGGAGGAGTAATGTGCTTTTGGAAAGGTAGTCTTGTAGTCAAGGCACTGGTTTGTGATTTTGGGTTCAAATCTAGATAAATCATGACTTAGTTCCCCATGAAAAATTGATTGATGTTGTTTGTAACTCTTAATATACAACATTAAATCTTTTGGACTGTTTTGGAGTGACTCATGAAGAAGTTATTTCCTCTTCAAGTTGCAGAGGGGGAGGTTTAGGTTGGACATTAGGAAAAACTTTTTCACTAGGCGGGTGGTGAAGCACTGGAATGGGTTCCCTAGGGAGGTAGTGGAATCCCCTAGCTTGGAGGTTTTTAAGGTCAGGCTTGACAAAGCCCTGGATAGGCTGATTTAGTTGGGTTTGGTCCTGCTTTGAGCAGGGGGTTGGACTAGATACCTCCTGAGGTCCCTTCCAACCCTGAGATTCTATGATTCTTAGAGAACATATTAGTGAGGAGGTGTAGATATCCTTGATTGCTCTAAAAACCCATCGTACTTTTGCATGCCATTTACTTTGCGCCATTGAACCACGTCTGCAGAAAGCAAGTTTTTAACTGATGTCACGGGGTTAGAGTGCACCGACTGACATGGGTAGCTCAGTAGTGGAACAATTGCTTTAGGGAGGTCAGTTTTGCCTGCAGTGATGTTGTTTAACATCCAAACAACCAATGGTAGTAGGTAGACTAATTCTGGGTCACTCTCTGGCTGTTGAGTGGCATCTGGTATTTCAACATTTGTCCCTCTGGATGAAGCTCTGGTAACAGGTTTGACTCAGGGAACTTGTTAGGTTAACTAGATTTTACAAACTTGTATCAAGCCAGCCGTAACAGTGCAAAGACCAGACCTTTTCCCTGATCTTGTACAAACTTGCACACATCCTTAAATGTACACCTGTGAGTTATTCTCCTTGGCTTCAATGGGATTGTCAGTGGCACCTAATGAAAAGTTTTAACTGCTTTGTCAAAGGTGCCGAACACCTGCAGCTCCTATTGCATTCCAGGGGAATTGGGAGTGCTCAGCAGATCTGAAAATCACTCTACTTTTGTTTGTGTGCTTCAGTAGGGATGGATTGAGGATCATGGTTGGCATCTGGATTTGAAAATTTGGGCTACATTTAAGATGAAGAGTGGGATTTGCAAAAACTGCCCAGCCTTGGTTTAACTCTGCTCCTTTTGAAATCAATGGTAACATTCCCATTGACTTCATCAGATGCAGAATCAGGCCAACACGGTCTGCTGTGAATTGTGAATGTTTAAAACTGTGAATCTCTAATGTCTACATATGAGGCAAACCCACAGTTGGACCAGGGCTGCTCACTCAGCTACAAGGACCCCCCTTCAGCAGAGCCTACAGTGACTCATCTCTCAGGCATGCTGCAGCGACCTATCCATGGGTAGGCCTAGGTCCAGAGGTGAAAGTAAGCCGGTACACCCCGGTACGGCTTCCCCAGGAGGCAATTTAAAGGGCCTGGGGCTCCCAGCAGCGGCTGGAGCCCCAGACCCTTTAAATTGCCACCAGAGCCCCGCTGCTGGAGCCCTGGGGAAGCGGCAGCGGGGCTCCGGGGGCTATTTAAAGGGCCCAGGGCGGTAGAGGCAGGGGAGCCCCAGGCCCTTTAAATAGCCCCCGGAGCCCTGCTGCCAGAGCCCTGGAGTAGCAGCGGCAGCCGGGGGCTCCGGCAGTGGTTTAAAGGGCTCGGGGTGGTAGCGGCGCCCGAGCCCTGGGCCCTTTAAACTGCTGCCGGAGCCCCCGGCTGCTGCTGCTACCTGGGAGGGGGAGGGCACTTACCGGTACAGGGCGGGCTGGGGCTGGCTCTGACCCCCCCTTCCGCCCGAGGCCCCGCCCCTTCCGGGGGCCAGAGCCCGCCCCCAACCCAGCCCCGTACCGGTAAGTCCCTATTTCTACTTTCACCCCTGCCTAGGTCAGATGATCTCCCGGGCACCGGTATTTCACTCATCACTACAGCCATGAGTTAGTCTGTGCAACAGCACCTACTGGACTAGGAGCCCTTCTGCTGCCTTGCAGTTTTGCAGACTCGCTAGTCTTCCAGCATGCCCTCAGTCATGCCCCTTTGTTCCTGCCCCAGTCTTGCCAGAACCTTGTCCCAGCCTGCTTCAGCCTTGACCATGCCCTATTCTGACTTCAGCCCATCCATGTTCCTGACTTGCTCCAGCCCTGCACCTGCCTCTTGACCCCCCCCTCCCCCCATACCCTTGGACTGATTCCAACCCGGCTTCAGCCTTGCACCCAGACTCTGACTCTGATTTGGCTTGGCTATGGGCTCTGACTCTGGTTCTGAGCCGTGGCCTGTGCCTGGAGCCTGGTTTCAGTGCTACCTTTGGTCTGGTCCTGACCCTATGTCCAGCTTCAACCCTGGGTACCTCAGCTTTGGTTCTTGACCACCGCTGCAGCCACCGCACCTGACCACCGAGAAACCTGAGCCTGATGCCACACATAGAATGTTTCCAAAATTCCCGCCCTAAAAGTACGTACTTGCCCTAAAATATTATCAATGTTAAATGCAGGACGAATGGATGACAGAGTGAAGTGTCCAGAGATAAAAGTTTGGGTGTTGATAGTGCTAAGTTGATGAGGGCACCGAAGCTGCTGTTTTAAACGTGACGTTTTGTGAATTTGTTCATTTATAGGGATTCCATTTGTGTCTATTCTTTGAAGACAGCCTGGCAGTGTAGATGCAAATCTACGCTGTTCCTTCATATCAGATACTACATATTCTAAATCCCAGAGATGAAAAATTGTCTCATACCTCTTAAAACTTTCCCTTTGCTTGGAAGTGATCATATGGAAAATGTCATTTAACTCTGCTTGAATCTGTTACCACAGAGGAGGGGACCTGGTAGTATGAAATCAGATTTTAAAAAGAAATACTTCCTCCTTATGTTGGGAGGCTAGCATGAAACAGCTGCAGGTCCTGAAGCTTTTTTCCACCAACTCAGGTTAATCTCTGGTTTTAATAACTGCTGTGTTACAGGAACAGTTTAAAGAGAGGGGAAACTGATTGTGTAACTCCTTGCAAGAGTTTGGGACTGAAGGGCAAAGCTTTAATTGAATCTGTGCTTCAAACAACTAGAGTAATAACCAAGAAACAGGATTGGATCCTTCGCTGTCTAGGAGTGAGGGGGCCTCCACCTGAGAATTCCACTGAACAAATTATCCCTATACTAAATGATCAGAGGCAAGTCTCATTTCCCCCAATGCACATTTTCAAAGCAATGAAACAGCCACCACTTTATTCTCTTATTGCTTTATTACTACCACCAGGCTTCATTTAAGAGAGAACTTAACTGTAGGTATATCACATCAATGTGATAATGTAGAGTGGTGTGACTTGGTTTGCAAAGCTAATGGTCTGCAGTGCTGCTTGGTGTTATTTTTGACTATTAGGTACCGACGGTACCCCAGCGAGGCCTGGACCAAGCCAGATCATCAGTCCAGGGGCTTCAGCGCCACCTCTCTCCAGTGATGATGATGATGAGGATGACCCAGGGCTGTACACCCCTTGCCACTCCGCTCCTAAAGCTGGACCTTCCCATCACCAGCCACTGGTAGACACACAAGCCTTGCAGGCCCAATCCTGGCTGTCACCTCCTATGGCCCTTCCACCCAACTGGCCATACTGGGACCCATACTGGGCCATCTATAGAGCCCAGAACATTAGACCACCTAACCCACCGGCCTCCAGAACACCCCACTCTCCCTCACCAATGGAGCCAGCACCTTCCGTGGCTCAGATTGAGGAGACTGAAGAGCAGGAGGACGCACCTGAAGGACACACCTTGCCACCTACACACATTTCATCTTCATCTCCAGATGAAACAATCATGCTACCACCCCCCACTTTGGGTGATGACTTCAAGTCCTTTCAGGACCTTTTTAAGAGGGTAATGGACTCCCTCGACATCTCCTTGTCTGAGCTCCCCGAGACCCAACATAAGCTCACTGACATTCTCCAGGTGTCCCCATTGATGAAAATAGCACAGACTATTGGTGCTACCCACTGCTACCAATCCAGCTCTGAAGCCCCTCCGCTCCGCTAAGGGGCACTGCTCCATAGTCAGCTAAAGTGGAGCACCCACAGGGACACTCCTCGAAGAAGAAGAGAGGGTTACTTACCCTGTACAGTAACTGAGGTTCTTTGAGATGTGTCCCCCTGTGGGTGCTCCATTACCCTCCCTCTTCCCCTCTACTCGATCCTCTGGGGTTGAGAAGGAGCTGGGGGACGGTTGGCCAACCAGGCACTGCTACTACAAATCTCCGATTCGAAGCGCAGGGCGCCAAGACACCTAAAGTGGAGCACCCACACGGACAACCATCTCGAAGAACCTCAGTTACTGTACAGGGTAAGTAACCCTCTCTTATTTCCAGCATCCAAGTCTTGCAAGTGTCTCCTGGCTGTTTCGCATGTAGAAGGGGAATTTCCAGATGCTTACATTAATCAAATCAGTGAACCTTTAGGGACTGACGCACCTTGTACTTATGGAACAAAGAGCCTTATAAAAAGAGAGTAGCATATTTATTATTTATCTACAGAAACCATTTTACCCTTCCTTGATTCTCTCCAGCATCTTTGACCTGGTGTAGTCGCTGGTGGGTAATACATCTAGTCACAACATTTCAGAGTACAGTTAGCAAGTTCTGAGTTCTCTCTTAGTTTCTGGTCCCATCGGAGAAGAAAAAGGCATCGCAGCAGTCCTGTATCTCTACCCAAAAGGAATAATTGAAACACAAATGATCCTTTTACTGTCGCAATGGGAGATTGTTTGTGCAGTAACCTTTCCTTTCCTGTCAAATTTAAATAATGTTTTTTTGTTACTTAAAGAGTTTCCTTCAAATTGATAAATGCAAACTAATACTCTTGCTCACTGTCAATGCAGAAAATTTCCATTCCTTCACAAAAGAAAAGCACTTGCAGTATTTCTCTGTCAGTTACAAATGAGACAGAAGAGATCAGTTATAGATTTCACAATTTAATCTTCCACGATATCTCATTTCCATTTGCCAATGTCAATTATTTGTCTTTCCAAAAAAGACACTTTTAAAACTCATTTTTAGAATTATTGACTAAGCATGATGTATTTTTTTCTCCCTCTTAAAAGCACTTTCAGATTGTCAAAAATTCACCTGCTCATTGCTTGATATTTGAGTAAAACTGGGAATAAATGTCAACATTTTTGATCCTTTTAGAGCTACCTGTACTACTTGCTCTTCCGACACACATTACAATTGATGTGCCTGACAACCAAACAGCTTTCTGCTAATCAATTATGCTGGTACCTTTTTACCCTTATTTTTAACTAGGAAAGTTGCAATCCAGTGGTTTTCCTGAGATGAAATAAAATTGCAGATATACGCAATTGCCTGAGGATTAAGGAATGGCCCAGTTCTGCTCACTTTGCAGCCAATGGGAGTTTTGCCATTGACTTAAATAATAGTGGGAATTGGACCTGATTAACTTCATCCATTAACTTCAGTGGTGCAGAATCAAGTCATTAGGACACAAATCTCAGCAGTTTGAGATTGTTAAACAAGACTAATTTGCTATTATGTGCTACTGGATGTCTATTGAAATGAATACAGGTCTGTCGCATCTTAGGCGCATTTAACATGTGCGATTTCAGCTTTACACGGTCGGCAAAAACAAGAAAAAAACAAAAAAAAGAGAAAAACAACAATTTAAATACTGTTTCTGTAGGGCGGGCGATTCTGCCCGCCATTACACTCCATGTAATTTTGAGTATACGCGGTTTTCGCTTTAGGCGCTGACCGCGGAACGTAAACCCAGCGTAAGATGAGACAGACCCGTATCTATCTATCCTCAGTTCATACAATAGGCGGCTATCCAGAAGAGGCCACCAGTCAAAACTTGCATGTCAAGTGGGAGAGAGTAAGTGATATGGTCCAGTGCGTGTGATAATGATCACGATTCTGCAAATGATCTTGTGACTCTGCAAATTATCACGGGTACTTCCTTCCCATATACAGCTGTAACGAGGTAGCTTGCCCTCAAGGGCTGGAGGACCGAGGGCTAGCCCACCCTGATTACAAAGGAAACAGACCTGGCTTGGATCAGGTGGTTCCACTGTAAGAACAGCAGGAAGCAGCAACGAGGAAGAAGCTGCAGAGAGAGAGGTTTGTAATGCAAGGCGGGGTTGTGAGTGTGGCTGAAAGTGCAAGAGGCAGGAGGCCTGGCAGTGTGCTGTGGAAGAAATACCTTAGAGGACAGAATTCAGGAGGAGCAGTGTAATTGGAATGTTGTTCTTCAGTTTTGGTTTGCTGTTTTGGGAAACTGAAAAAGGAATAAAAGTCCGGCCACAAGGGCCTGGAGATTTAAGCCTGATGAGAAGATGCTGTGGGACTGCTTATTTGGTGTGCGTTTAAGGGGAGAGCCCTGAAGAGGGGAGGAAATTTGTTAGCAGGACACCGCCGAAGCATTCCTGGCCAGGAGAGGGCACTCAGTAAATGGCAACCCTGTTACAGTAGTGTATGTCGATTTAGACATAGAAATATGTTTATAGCTACGTATGCATGTGAGAGATTATCGTTTTATCTATTGATAATATATACAGTAGATTCTTTGATCAGAAATGGGCAAACAGACACTTTGTGTATTCTGGCGTAATGCGATTTGTTAATGTACCATTCAAAACATTGTGGAACTTGAGGTTTAAAATAACTTGCCTCTATTTTGAGGCAGGGGAAGACTGACTCTTATGGCCTCATTTGAGCAATGAAAAATTAGACCTTTTGACATTTAGATTGTATGCAAATGTCTGGCATTAAAATGAGATGGCCATTAAAAGCCTTTTAAGGGATTTTAGCCAATCTTCTGTCTTTGAAATAACTATAATTAATAGAGTTTCCTGTCATAACCTTTTGGAAGGCTTTTGTTTGTTTATACAAAAGCCCCCCTCCCTTTTTTTTAATGGAATGGTTACGAAAATGTCATCTGGGGCCTCTATATTCTAAAAAGCAATTATGGTCATTAATAGAAAAAGAAATTGCTCTAAACTTCTGAATGGCAGCCGCCCAGCACAGAGCTCTGTGTTGCATAGCTCTGGATTTGCATGTCTTATTCGAACACATTCTGGGTGGATGAGTACATCAGCTTTACTGGCACATTGAGTCTGATTTGAAGCCCCGAATCGAAAGAGAGACGTACTATTGGTTTCAATGGGCTTCAGATCAGGTCCACGATTCTGAGTGCTGTTTAAAATGTTGGACAGCTTCTTGTGTGTGACTCTTGTGCTGACAAATGCGAAGAGTTTTATTGAAAGGCTTTCTTGACATCCTCTGCTGTGCAGTATCCACTGTAGATGAGAGTAACTAGGACTGCTTATAAGATCAACTTCTGGGTTATTTTCTGGTGGGAGGCTGGTACAAGGGGAATGGGAAGAGAGTTCACATGGAAACAGGCCAGCAGTTGGCATGGGCGGGGGAAGAGGGGGCTGCTTCCTCTGTGTTTATAGATCACAGGTGTATGCCTAGAAAAACCCTTGGGTAGGGTTTGGTTTTGGTTATTAGTTTGTATGTGGGCCATTATACTGCCCCGTCTTGCAATGACATGCATGTGGGTGGACCCACTTGCAAGATCAAGGCCACAGGATCTGCATGGAGAGGCAGCACAGTCTAGTGCCCCCCTTCTTTGTGTCTGTAGTTTACACACGTCCCCCAAAAATGCATATACCACGACCAGCTCTGAAGACAGCTCCATGCCAGCAGCAGCGCAGAAGTAAGGGTGGCAATGTGAAAAATGATATTTGTCATCACTTTTCACAGCAGACTTGGAGCTCCATTGCCACCCTTACTTCTGCGCTGCTGCTGCTGCCATCCCGGGACTGACAGCCAGAGCCCCACCACCTCCAGGTGAGGGATTGTGTGGGGAGAGCCCAGGCAGCAGGGCTCTGGCTGTCAGCCCCACGGTGGCTGGGCTCTGGCTGTCCTCTTTATCCTCGCCTCCCAGTTGTGCACGGCCCTTCTGCAGGAGCCACAGCCACCCAGGGCTGACAGCCAGAGACCTTCTGCCCGGGCTCTACCCCCACAATCCCCTTTTCAGGGGAAAAAAAATCTAACTTTCACCTTCCTGACACATTCCTGTGCTTCCCTTGGGAGGCCTGCCTCACAGTTTGAGAACCACTGGTCTAGTGGATAGGGTACTGAACATGGGGCGACCTCTGTTTTAATCCTGCATCTACAACTGATCTGCTGTTGGATGTTCAGCAAGCCGCTTTCTGTCTTGTGTATCTGGTCATAGAATCATAGAATATCAGGGTTGGGTGGGACCTCAGGAGGTATCTAGTCCAACCCCCTGCTCAAAGCAGGACCTAATCCCAACTAAATCATCCCAGCCAGGGCTTTGTCAAGCCGAGCCTTACAAACCTCTAAGGATGGAGATTCCACCACCTCCCTAGGGAACCCATTCCAGTGCTTCGCCACCCTCCTGGTGAAATAGTGTTTCCTAATATCCAACCTAGACCTCCCCCACTGCAACTTGAGACCATTGCTCCTTGTTCTGTCATCTGCCACCACTGAGAACAGCCGAGCTCCATCCTCTTTGGAATCCCCCTTCAGTTAGTTGAAGGCTGCTATCAAATCGCCCCTCACTCTTCTCTGCTGTAGACTAAACAAGCCCAGTTCCCTCAGTCTTTCCTCGTAAGTTGAAGGAACAGAAATGGACACCGTGTAGAGTCAAGCACAAGGGTTTATTACGCACAGCGCTGGTGGAGTGTCACTTTGCTTATTAGTCTCAGGGACACTGCAAAACAATTGATTACAATAGACTATATAGGGTGCTCATTGAGCGGAGAGAAGCGATGGGGTGGGAGATCCTAAGCCCCTGGATAGGTTCTAGCCACAAGACAAGATAAACACAATAAGCCAATGGCCTAAAAGATTACATAATGGCATATTGCTAATACACAGGTAATTACCCGCAAACTATTCCTATTAAAGTATATAGGTTAAATCCTAATTTTGGGGCACAGGGGAATGAGGTAGCAGCTCTCCCGGTTCACCAACTGGTACATTCCTGGAGATTTAAAGCAAAAAAGCAATAATTAGTATATAACAATTGTTTATAGTTTTACCCTTGCATTTCTGCGAACTGGGATTGGCATACATCTGTGAGGGGAGGATGTCATAAATCATGACAATCATGTTAGGCCTCTCCCTGAACTCTGTCTGGCATCTGAGGGGTATTGTACCACTATCTTCTTCCTGCACCAGGGAGTTAACTTTGAGGCCCTTCTCAGCGCTTCGTGTGTCTGTAACTCGTGATAAGGACACCCAGTTACTGCTCACCATCTGGAGTTATGCTGACTCCACTCATCGACTTGAAACACACAAGGTTGTCTGTCTACCCCAGCTTTCTCTTAGCCATGTATTGTTCTTTGTTAGCTAGCCCTCAATGCCCCAGACCAAGCTGTGGACTCTGGGCCTATATGAAAAGTTCTTAGCAGGAACTGTGGTTAATATTTTACATCCACATTAAATGGATTATGGCCCTTCATAAGTCATGTGCCCCAGCCTCCGCTGAACTCTCTCCAATTTGTCCACATTATTTCTGTAGTGGGGGGCCCAAAACTGGATGCAGTACTCCAGATGTGGCCTCACCAGTGCCAAATAATCACTTCCCTCATTTGGCTGGTAATGCTCCTACTAATACAGCCCAATATGCCGTTAGCCTTCTGGGCAACTAGGGCACACTGCCGACTCTTATCCAGCTTCTCATCCACTGTAATCCCCAGGTCCTTTTCTGCAGAACTGCTGCTTAACCAGTCGGTCCCTAGCCTGTAGCAGTGCATGGGATTCTTCCATCCTAAGTGCAGGACTCTGCACTTGTCCTTGTTGAACCTCATCAGATTTCTTTTAGCCCAATCCTCCAATTTGTCTAGGTCATTCTGGACCCTATCCCTACCCTCCAGCATATCTACCTCTCCTCCCAGCTTAGTGTCATCCATGAACTTGCTGAGGGTGCAATCCATCCCATCATCCAGATCATTAATAAAGATATTGAACAAAATCAGCCCCTGCACCAACCTGTGGGGCACTCCGCTTTATACCAGCTGCCAACTAGACATTGAGCCGTTGATCACTACCCGTTGAGCCCAACAATCTAACCAGATTTCTATCCACCTTATAGTCCATTCATCCAATCCATACTTTTTTAATTTGCTGGCAAGAATATTGTGGGAGACTCTATCAAAAGCTTTGCTAAAGTCAAGATATATCATATCCACTGCTTTCCCCATATCCACAGAGCCAGCTATCTCAGCATAAAAGGCAATCAGGTTGGTCAGGCATGACTTGCCCTTGGTGAATCCATGTTGACTATTCCTGATCACCTTCCTCTCCTCCAAGTGCTTCAAAATGGTTTCCTTGAGGACCTGCTCCATGGATTTTTCCAGGGACTGAGGTGAGGCTGACCGGTCTGTAGTTCTCTGGGTTCTCCTTCTTCCCTTTTTAAAAAATGGGTACTATATTTGCCTTTTTCCAATAATTCGAGATCTTCCCCCGATCACCACGAGTTTTCAAAGATAATGGCTAATGGCTCTGCAATCACATCAGCCAATTCCCTCAGCACCCTCAGATGAATTAGATCTGGACCCATGGGCTTGTTAAATAGTCCTTAACCTGTTCTTTCACCACGGAGGGCTGCTCACCTCCTCCCCATAATGTGTTGCCCAGGACAGCAGTGTGGGAGCTGACCTTGGCTGTGAAGACCGAGGCAAAAAAAGCATTGAGTACTTCAGTTTTTCCACATCATATGTCACTAGGTTGCCAGGGCATTGGACTAGCAACACTATAGAACATGTTGGGGAAAGGGAGCCAGGGCCGGCTCCAGGCACCAGCTTAACAAGCAGGTGCTTCGGGCGGCCACTCCGGAGAGGGGCGGCACGTCCAGGTATTCGGCGGCAATTCGGCGGAGGGTCCCTCACTCCCGCTCGGAGTGAAGGACCTCCTGCCGAATTGCCGCCGCAGATGGCACTCATATCTCAGGCTTTTTTTGGGGGGGGCTGCCTGAGGCGGCAAAAACCCTGGAGCCGGCGCTGAAGGGAGCATATACAAAATACTGTGTTTTCTAACCAGCCACAACTAGATCTGATTGAATTAATCACACTGGCAATAACCCTTTTTTTCTCTATTTGCAAATTCTCTGCAAAGAGATTGCAATTTCTATTTAAAAAAAAAATGCAGTAATGCACTGGCGGAAAAGCAACAAAATAAGTGGTATATTTGAATCAAAGGTATATAATACGGTTAAAGAAGATGCAACTAATCAGGAGTGATGAAAGACACTTGTATGAATGTGTTCAAACAAAACAAATTTCAGCCTATGGATTGCTCAAAAATTGCTCTGAGAATATTCTTCTGGGTCTTCAATATTCAAGCGGTGTGACTGCTCACTTAAGTCACATGGCATTGTTTCTGTTGCTTGTTTGGATAAGCTAAACATGATAAGCTACTTCTGCCCTCACTTAAACCAACTTTTAATTAATCACAACATTAACTTCATCTCACGTTGAAATGACTGTTGGTTCCAGTCCTGAAACTGACTTTCCATGAACGTTCACCTGAACAAAATGTTCCTGGCACAAATGTTGGCAAAACAAAACAAAAAATAAAGGTCACACAAAAGACAATCAGAATTTTATTTAGAAATGGCTGAAATGCTTGACTATCCATCCAATTCTGGGTGTAATTTTGAAAGAAATTAACATTTACATTCTTTCAATCCATACTGTATAATCTAGACCCATGGACATGGGTATGTCTTTCCATGATCACTTCCAGTATGCCCCATTTTCCTGCAGCCACATAGTTAAGCCATGTTTCTAAAGTTATTTTTGACTACTAATGGCCCAGTGTTATGTAATCGTCTACTGGGCTGTTGTCAAGCCGTGGAAGCCAATTTTGCTAAACCAATTTATACCATAATCTGGTCCAAAGATTCGGACCTAGGGAAAGATTGAAAGTGCATTTCCCATTCTAGTATTATAGTTCCATGTGTCCTCCCCAATCTTATCCTTCACTCTGTTTTCTTTCTCTGTCCTTCAGACAATCTGTTTTCACATACTAATGATGAATAAACTTGTCATACTTATTTTACTCATAGCATAATTTTCAGGGCTAATTTTCCTGCTTGTGATGCAAACATGACCTTTCCTCACCATTATAGATGGATTTTTAGGATAATGTCATGAGCNGGCACTCATATCTCAGGCTTTTTTTTGGGGGGGGGGCTGCCTGGGGCGGCAAAACCCCTGGAGCCGGCGCTGAAGGGAGCATATACAAAATACTGTGTTTTCTAACCAGCCACAACTAGATCTGATTGAATTAATCACACTGGCAATAACCCTTTTTTTCTCTATTTGCAAATTCTCTGCAAAAAGATTGCAATTTCTATTTAAAAAAAAAAATGCAGTAATGCACTGGCGGAAAAGCAACAAAATAAGTGGTATATTTGAATCAAAGGTATATAATACGGTTAAAGAAGATGCAACTAATCAGGAGTGATGAAAGACACTTGTATGAATGTGTTCATGTTCAAACAAAACAAATTTCAGCCTATGGATTGCTCAAAAATTGCTCTGAGAATATTCTTCTGGGTCTTCAATATTCAAGCGGTGTGACTGCTCACGTAAGTCACATGGCATTGTTTCTGTTGCTTGTTTGGATAAGCTAAACATGATAAGCTACTTCTGCCCTCACTTAAACCAACTTTTAATTAATCACAACATTAACTTCATCTCACGTTGAAATGACTGTTGGTTCCAGTCCTGAAACTGACTTTCCATGAACGTTCACCTGAACAAAATGTTCCTGGCACAAATGTTGGCAAAACAAAACAAAAAATAAAGGTCACACAAAAGACAATCAGAATTTTATTTAGAAATGGCTGAAATGCTTGACTATCCATCCAATTCTGGGTGTAATTTTGAAAGAAATTAACATTTACATTCTTTCAATCCATACTGTATAATCTAGACCCATGGACATGGGTATGTCTTTCCATGATCACTTCCAGTATGCCCCATTTTTCTGCAGCCACATAGTTAAGCCATGTTTCTAAAGTTATTTTTGACTACTAATGGCCCAGTGTTATGTAATCGTCTACTGGGCTGTTGTCAAGCCGTGGAAGCCAATTTTGCTAAACCAATTTATACCATAATCTGGTCCAAAGATTCGGACCTAGGGAAAGATTGAAAGTGCATTTCCCATTCTAGTATTATAGTTCCATGTGTCCTCCCCAATCTTATCCTTCACTCTGTTTTCTTTCTCTGTCCTTCAGACAATCTGTTTTCACATACTAATGATGAATAAACTTGTCATACTTATTTTACTCATAGCATAATTTTCAGGGCTAATTTTCCTGCTTGTGATGCAAACATGACCTTTCCTCACCATTATAGATGGATTTTTAGGATAATGTCATGAGCCATAAATCTCGAGTCTTCCCGCACTATAGAAATGACTCTGCTCTGCCTTGCACCTGATTTTTCATGATTTCCAATGTGACTCCAACAGCATATCGGAGGGGTGCCAGAACCAAGTTTGTCGGGTGCTTGGACTTTCAGCAGAGATGTTGCTTACAACGTTACTTAAAACAAGCTGACCTAAGATGAGATCTGGATACATGTTACCAAGATTTACTCACAGGAATATTAGTCTGAAGTGACATACACACAAGTGACATGTATATATGGGCAATTGTACAAATTAAGTGACGACATCAGTGTGCGTGAAAATGACAGCGTGGACGTAGGCATCATATAAGCAGCTTGATGTATGGTGTAAACTTGCAAGCCAAAGAAGTTAGAAAATAGCTCATAAAGTAGTAATAAAAAGGTTAAAACAAGCTAAATAGAATGACAATGGTGAACACTATTCACCACCAAGAAATCAATAAGGTAACTTAGCTGTTTTAAACTGATTTTATATATAATCCCTATAGCTGGTGATTCTTGGCTTTAAGATATTGATTCCTTGGAAGAAAGACAAGTATGTGTCTTTAGTGATTTGCTTCTGGCTCTCTGCAGTAAAATGGCAGACTATTACAGATGAAATTCACACATTTAAGCACGCATGCTAAAGTCCAAGGGACACTTTTATTAAAGTCCATAAATGAGCAGAGCATGGCTTTGATAGGGGTTTCAGTGTGATTTACAAAGCTTGCAAACCTCAAAGGAGTGAAAGGGAAGTGCTATGGACAGCAGTCATAAACACTGAACTAAATAAAATATGGAAACGTGTAATTCATGCATCTACTCTGCTGCATGCTGCTATCCAATGGTTGTCACTCTACACCCTGGAGGTGGCTGCATTTCTATCCTCCACACAGCCCACTCAGAATTAACTGGAAATGGGGGAATAGAATCCTCTCTCCATCCCATTGTTACACACAGAACTACAACAGGCTTTTCTGTGGTTAGTAGATGTTAAAATCTGTGGCCCTTTGCTCACCTTCCCCAATCAATTTTCCCCACCAGCCTATTTGGAGCCAGCCTGGATCACCCTCAGTATATCTATATAGATATGTATAGCAGGTTGAAGATGGTACCCTGCACTCATCTGTTCCCTCCTTCCACAACCTCCCTGAGAACTTAAATGGGCTTTGTACTCCTCTTCCATACCCTGCTTCACCCACAGCTTGTAAGGGTGTTGAGAATCTGTTGATGCAATATCGTATATAAACATAAACTTCATTAATGTTACTCTACTCAGGAAAATGTTTTTGTCCAATTTTATAGAAAGCTTTTTAAAATTAAATACTGGACTTGGTTGTATCTCGGCCACCACTGTCTTTTAGTGTGTATAATATTGGTAAATATATTGTTTGCATTACCATACTGCCTAGGAATCCCAGTCACACAGACAAGGACCCATTGTTCCAGGCGCTGTACGAACACAGAACAAAAAGACAGTTCCAGCCTCACAGAGGTTACAATCATGTGTAATGTGCTCTTCTGTTCAGGGTAAAAATCTCAGAATCAACAGCATCTTCAAAACCCCGTAAGGGTACATCTACTCTGTGATTAAAAACCCTGCAGAACTGAGTTCCAGAGCCCCGGTCAGCTGACTCAGGCTCGTCGGGCTCAGGCTGTCGGGCTATAAAAGTGCAGGGTAGATGTTTGGGCTTGGGCTGGAGCCTAGGCTCTGAAACCCTCCTGCTCATGGGGTCTCAGAGCCTGGGCTCCAGCCTAAGCCCGAACGTCTGCACTGCAATTTTACAGCCCCAGCCTGAGCCAGCTGACCCAGTGCAGCGGTGGTCATGCCGTGCGTCTTTGATTGGAGTGTAGACGTACCCGAAGAAGCAAAGAAATTAAGGTAACTTAACTTTGTGAAACTCCTGTGAGAGCACCGACAATCCAAAAGGGTTTCAGGATATGAAAGAGGCATTCCATGAGTTACACCATGACTGCTGCTTTCTGATCCAGAGTATGGGGATGTCTACACTACCCGCCGGATCGGCGGGTAGTGATTGATCTATCGGGGATCGATGTATCGCGTCTCGTCTAGACGCAATACATCAATCCCCGAACATGCTCCCCGTCGACTCCGGAACTCCACCAGGGCGAGAGGCGGAAGTGGAGTCGACGGTGGAGCAGCGGCCGTCGATCCCGCGCTGCGAGGACGCGAGGTAAGTCAATCTAAGTCGATCTAAGATACGTCGACTTCAGCTACGTTATTCTCATAGCTGAAGTTGCGTATCTTAGATCGATCCCCCCCCACCCCCAGTGTAGACCAGGCCTATATTGCTGTCCCATAGAAGGTAAAGACATGTTTGGTTAAACTGACTTCTGAAACAGAAGAACCGTACTTTGCTTTACTTTGATTTGGGCACAGTTTCCCCATGATTTCAGAGATACACCAATGACTGGCCTGCATATAAAAACATAAAGTAGGCTAATGTTGTTTGTAGCCGTATGGCAATGCAGGGAGGCAAATTGTGGAAAGAATATTGCGCAAAAACAAGCATTCCCCCCCTTTGCGCCAAATTCAGGGTCTGATTCTCATTTACCCTCAGGCCTCTTTATTATTTTATTCTTCTTTGTATTGCGGTAGCATCTAGGAGCCTCAGTCATGGACCAGGATCCCATTGTGCTATGCCTTGTACAAACACAGAACAGACAGACCGCCCCTACCTCAATCTAAATATAAAACACATGACAACACATGGATAAAGACAGAGCCTCTGGGTAATACAACGAAACCATGAGACAATATCAGCCGTGGTCTCAGCCCATCACTGTGCCACTGCGGGCTTGTCCTTATGGGATCCTGGTTTAGGTGCCTTAACAGCCATCACTGGACCTGGATTCCAAGCAGTGGAGGTTCCCTGAAGGAAATTGACCATATCCTTGTCAGAAATGGCCCCATAGTTGAATCTCACTAGGTCGTCACTGGTGCAGAAGCACCAGCAAATTCAGACCATAGACTAGTTGGCGATCAGCTCTGATTGTACCTTCCAACTCTTTGCAAGCTAAATGTCCACCAACAGCACAATGTCCAATGTCTTTATGAAGCCATGAAATATACACAGGCTGTCGAGGATCACATACATAATCTTGGCACCCTCTTGGATGACATGAAGATCTGGAGTGGTATAAGCAGAGCCATCCCTAGGAGGGTGAGGGGCTGAGGACATAGGGGACAAGTTTCTATCTGCTGGGGTAGTGCTCCTCCCAGCTTCGCCCAGGCCCCAACCCCACTCCACCCCTTCCCCCAAGGCCCTGCCCCCACCCCGCCTCTTCCCCACCCAGTTCTGCCCCCTCCCCCAAGCACACTGCACCCTCGCTTCTCTCCCCTCTGCACTTGTCCTTGTTGAACCTCATCAGATTTTCTTTTGGCCTAATCCTCCAATTTGTCTAGGTCACTCTGGCCCCTATCCCTACCCTCCAGCATATCTATCCCTCCTCCCAGCTTAGTGTCATCCGCGAACTTGCTGAGGGTGCAATCCGTCCCATCATCCAGATCATTAATGAAGATGTTGAACAAAACCGGCCCCAGGACCAACCCCTGGGGTACTCCGCTTGATACTAGCTGCCAACTAGACATCAAGCCGTTGATCATTACCCATTGAGCCCGACAATCTAGCCAGCTTTCTATCCACCTTATCACTACTTTGGCTCATGCTAAGAGAAGTTTTCAAGTTGGTGTTCCAGATGTTCTGCTAAAACTGGTGCACGATCTTCACATCAATATAAGAGTACATGTAGGTTCATGGCTTTTGCCGCATTTCTGTACAACTTCAGCTGTGCAGTAGGAATGTCTTCTTGCCCTGGTACTACTTTGTTGAGCTATCAACTGGATATTAGGACTTGCTGTTCCACATGTTGGAATCAAGTTTGCTCAAGAAGTGTTCACTGACCAAGACTACACTGACAACACTGACCTTCTAGTGATGAAGTCAGAGAATTTCAGCCTCAACTTCCAACGTCTCCAAGACGCTGCCTGCATTATGCAGTTGAACATCTCATGGTAGAAACCAAGGTCCAGATCCTCAGAGCTTGGCTACCAGAACCCCCGATTGAGCTGAGTTCCATGGAGAGTGCTGATGAGTTCATCTACCTAGGTTTCAGCCATAAGAATGGCCATACTGGCTCAGACCAAAGTTCCATTTAGCCCAGTATCCTGTCTTCTGACAGTGGCCAATGCCAGGTGCTTCAGAGGGAATGTACAGAACAGGTAATCATCAAGTGATCCATCCCCTGCTGCCCATTCCCAGCTTCTGGCAAACAGAGGCTAGGGACACCATCCCTGTCCATTCTGGCTAATAGCCTTTGATGGGCCTATCCTCCATGAGTTTATCTAGTTCTTTTTTGAACCCTGTTATAGTCTTGGCCTTCATAACATCCTCTAGCAAAGAGTTCCATCGGTTAACTGTGCGCTGTGTGAAGAAATACTTCCTTTTGTTTGTTTTAAACCTGCAGAGATCAAATAGTTGGAGCAAACCAGATGTTCCATGATGAATAGGTCTCACCACCTTCTGCATGAAGTCCATGTCTAGTTTATGGATGCAAAAATGTCTTTGCCATGAGACAAAGTTAAGGATATATCAAACCGGCATATAACCTGTATTGCTATATGTGTTAGAAACCTGGACTCTCTTATAGGCAGACTGGTAGTGGCTAGAAGCATTCCATAGGCACTGTCAGTGCCAAATCCTCCGCATAAAGTGCTTTGACTTTGTGTGAAATGTTACAATGTCACAAAGATCTGGCCATCCTTCAATCGCTCACTATATTCAAAAGCAGCATCGCACGCTCCGTGACCATGTTACCACAATGGGCAAAAACACCCCAGCATACTGTTCTTTCAAACTCTCCATTGACAAGTGAAAGGATGCACGCCTTGACCCTACCTGGCGCCATTGCAGGGCTGCTCCAGAGATTCATGGATTTTCAGGATTGATACGGATCTGGGAACTTCACTACATGATGCCTGGTGTGGTGCTATCAACCATGGTCACTCTGGCTGGTGCAGCGGTCCTTAGTAGACTATGTGTGTTTGCTCTCAGTCCACCAGTGGCCTAACACATTATCAGTTGGGTTTTTTTTGTAGGCATCACATCAAGGTAGATTTTTAAGGAGGATGATTTAGTTCTGTGGATTATAGGGAGCTCCGCCCACGTGTCAGGGCAGCATGAGAGAAAGCACAAAGGTGCTTGTTTGAAAATTTAACAAGTGAGTGATGGTGGCTGGCATGGGCCAATCAGAGGTGGAAATCAACATCTTGATAGTTAATGAGAGATGATAGGGTGGGGATAGTCTGTGAAAGTCTTGAAAATGAAGACCAATAGTTTATGTTCGATAGAGAAAGGGGAGACAATGCAGGGATGCAAAGAAAGGGATGGCCTGGTCAAACCTTTACATTGCTAGGGGCAGATCCTCAACTGCTGTAAATTGTCATGACTCCATTGACTTCAATGGACACTAGCTGAGGATCTGCCCTCAGTTTGGTTTAAAGGGGGCATTAGTGAAACTGAGAATCAGGCCCAGAGTTTCTAATTTTCAGTGAACAGAAGAAACTAGTGAGAATGAGGATAGATTATCCCTTTTAAAATGAAAAAATAATACAGTATATGAAACTGCACAACTGCTACAAGGACAGTAGAACAGTGATAAAAGGGTCATCATTAAAGACTTTTAAAATCATTTGTGTGTTTGAGACTTAATTCCTCATCTTTAAGTATCTTGCACAAAATTAATGTGAAGACTTTGAAACATAGACATGATAAATTTAGCCATTATGTCCTTTAATTATCTTAATTTGAAAAAAAAATTACTTACAGGNATATCTAAAAATATATATATATATATCTCCTAGAGCTGGAAGGGACCCCGAAGGGTCATTGAGTCCAGCCCCCTGCCTTCACTAGCAGGACCAATTTTTGCCCCAGATCCCTAAGTGGCCCCCTCAAGGATTGAACTCACAACCCTGGGTTTAGCAGGCCAATGCTCAAACCACTGAGCTATCCCTCCCCCCTTAGAGGGTGTCCATTAGAGGTGACAGGTCCGATCTTGGTTCCATTAGGTCAGGGGTTCTCAAACTTCATTGCACCACAACCCCTTTCTGACAACAAAAAATACTTCATGACCCCAGGAGGAGGGACTGGGTGGGTGTGGGGGCATAACCAGAGCTCGAGCTCCACCACCCCTGGCAGGGGAGCCAAAGCCGAAGCCCAAGGGCTTCAGCCCCAGGCAGGGGGCCTGTAACCTGAGCCCGCCATCCAGGGCTGGAGCCCTCAGGCTTCAGCTTCAGTCCTGGTGTTGGGGCTCGGGTTTCAGCCCCAGGCCCCAGAAAGTCTAAGCCAGCCCTGGCAACCCCCTTAAAACAGGGTCGTGACCCACTTTGGGGTCCCAACCCACAGTTTGAGAACCGCTGCATTGGGTCAATGGCAAAACTTCCTTTGACTTCAGTGGAACCAGAAGTTTACCCCCCTCACCGCAATCACGTTCCCCGAGTGTGAAATCCTCCTTACCTTGAAGTCAATAGGGGTAGGGTTTTGCCCCAAATTCGGAATCCTGTGTACACCCTGAGTGGCTCAGTTAGGAGGTGGAGGGAAAGAAGCTCTTCATTGCCCAGGCCTCAGAACTGCTTTGCACTAGTTACTCCAGGCCAAAGGCTGAAGAACAAACCCCCCTTGCCATGTTCAATGCCTTCCCTTAGGGGAGTGCCCAGGAATAAAAATTTGATCCCTTTTGGGGGACACATTCTGTGCTCCCCCAGCGGCTCCGGGGCCAGAGGAGCTCGCTGTCCACCTACGGCCTCCATGGGGACACTGTGCTCCCCCCTTCTACCCATCCCTGCCACAGGGTACCCTGTGCTCCCGCCCCCCGCAACCGATCCCTTCCTTGCCTGCCCCACCTCCACAGGCTCTGGTGACTGCCACACTACTATTGGTTAGGAGGATTATCACTCTGTATAATCTCAGCTGCTAATTGGTGGAGGCAGCGTCGGGGCTGGGGTGGGTGAGCTCCAGAGAAGGCCGGGTCCTGGAGGAGGGGATCTGGCTGCCCAGCGCTGTAGCTAAGAGATCTGCCTTGGTGGCGGTGTGCACTGCAAGCAGATCTCCGGTATGAAACTCAAGGGGGCAGATGCCCCCCCCCCCCCCGTGCCCCAGGGCCAGAGGAGCTTGGTCTCCCACCCCCCAGGGCCAGAGGAGTTCTGTGTCCCTGCCAATTATTGTGGGGGGAGCACGCCCCTGCCTTCCCCAAAAGCCACAACAAGAAGCCTGACTGGTCTCCATATGGCAGTGGGGAGTCAAAGATTGGAAATGGGATGGCTTGGGCTTTGGAGGGAGAACATAGCCTTTGGAACAGAGGTTTGCTTCTGAGACTGCGGAAGCCTACCAGAGCATCACTGGAATAAGAGCCAGGGAAGCATCTCTGGCATGAATATAGAGCCCCTACTAAACCTTTAACAACATAAGCATATTTAGAAAGGAAGGGTGGCCCAGTGGTTAGGGCGTTAGCCTGGGACTCAGGCAACCTGGGTCCACCATAGACTTCATGTGCAGTGAGAATAAATACAGTAAGGCTTGTCTGAGGTACTCAGATAC
Source organism: Platysternon megacephalum (assembly GCA_003942145.1). Classification (NCBI taxonomy): domain Eukaryota; kingdom Metazoa; phylum Chordata; order Testudines; family Platysternidae; genus Platysternon; species Platysternon megacephalum. Next base: position 6,264,049 of record QXTE01000072.1, read on the forward strand.
TACAGCGAAGTAGTAAATGCATATCACTTCTTTATATGATGGAACAGTTCTTTTTTGTAACTTGCTGTCACAGGGTAGCTGGTGTCTGTGGCCAGACTGAGCCCAGCGCCCTTGGACTAGAGCAGGTGAGCCTAATTGAGCTAATTGGAGAAGGCTGGGCTACACCTGAGTCTATGAAGAACTGCTAGTAGGCAGCTGAGAGGGAGGAATGGACTGAGACAAGCTGAGCCCTGGGTAGTAAAGGCTACACAGGATGGGAGCTAACTCCTGTGGTGAGTCCTTTGAGCAAGGAGGGCCCAGGGAAGCAACCCTGAGGAGAAGCAGAACCGCCTGAGGCTAGGAAGCTCACAGGAGCTGGAGTGTCAGAAATCCCTCGAGGGATGGCCCTTCAGCTTGGGTGCCAGGTACTGACTTAACACTGCATTCTGGTTGTGTGGTTAACCTTTTTTTAAAAGAATAACCCTCCTTAACTGGGACTGGGTGTGATGGTGCATGTTTGGCGCTGGGGTGCAGCTTGAGACTTGGCTTTTTAAACTTGATTAAAAAATGCATTTTGTTACCTTAATTTTCACAGGGAGCCTAATCCAGAACACTATTTGATGCTGGAAAGAGCCTGTGTAAGTTAGAATAAGTGACATATTTAATTTCCATATGTGCCTAAACCTCCATTGCATATTGATGGGTGAATGATGGGGCAACATTTTTAATGCAGGTTTAATTGTGTGTCTTAGGCAAAATTGAATGCAGCTTAGAAGTGGATCAGAAGTGTCACGGAGAGCTATTACAGACCATTAAAAATGAGGGGGGGGGGGGTTATTCCTTTTTTGTGAGGGAGCCATGCCATTAAGTCTAGGACAGACCTATCAAGGTTTGTGGCTTGGTACATGCTTTGTAATAGTGTTGTTGATGAAAAGGCTAAGGGTGTGACTCTGTGTTATGAGTGTAAGGGACCCAGCCTGGAGCGCTCAGCCCAGGAGGTGGGAGCAAAGGTGTCTTTACCCCTATTATGGCGGTAAGATTAATGTTGGTGCTAGTTTTCACTCACAGCTAGTACTATGTCTCGTGGCTCTTTCCCATGGTCTCAGGAACTGAACTATCAATAACTGTAGACTCCCTCTAGCAGGCGCTGTAGGTGGGTGAGTCTAGGCTGCTCTGGAGGCTAGGCTGCTCTGTAGGTGGGATCTCTCTCCTGGCATTAACGTAGGCAACCCAAGGGGCTGCTTTAAGGTACAGTAGAGGCCTCTGAGCAGTTGCTTCACCCAGACTCCTTATAGCACTAATATTTATAGGTGATCCCCAACACACCCCCTCCTGCCGCTGCCACACCCCATATGCTGGACTTGCGAGTGGGCCCCTGTATGTTGCTACCAACTTCACTTCTCTCACTTCCCTAGACCCCTTAAAATGTTTCCAACTTCTAATAAAAGGTTTTAAACTAAATATTCCAGAATAAGTATTTTTTTTTATCTTGGAAGCAGAGATGGTCAGAAAAGCTTTGATGGAACGATCTTCCATTGGAGAATGCAGTTCCGTAGAAATTGAAACGCTTCATGAACATGTGTCGATTTTTGCCAAAATCTCATTCTGGAGGGGGAAAGGGGAGGGGTGGTTTTCCAACATTGTCAGAGCATCTCATTTTGACGTTTTTGGAACAAAGTGTTGATTCCCCCGCCCCCCTATTTGTACTATCTTCTAAATAAAATAAAAAGGCCCATATTGTAACAAAATATTTGAATTTGTTGAAACAAAACTTTGTAACTCACCTGAATCTTTTTTCCAGAATTTTCTTTCATGGAGAATTTCAAAATTTTCAGGTTTCATTCCTGATTGGGACCAAAAACAACTTTTAAAAATTAAAATCCTTCACAACAGAATTTCTGTTCTAATCTCTGCTTAGAAGCTAGAGGTGGAAAATACTTTCTCTGTGGTCTGCTCCAACTTCCTGTCAGGACAGGATTGTTCCCCGGGGTGAACATCATCTTTAGTGCTTTTGTGCACCACAGTCCATTTTGTCTTTAGTCCCTCTCTCACTGCTACCTTCACCCTATTTCATAGCTTAGTCTTTAGTTGAGGAAGGATGGTCTTGTTGTCAGGTCATAGGGCTGGGACTTGGAAGATCTGGGTTTAGCTGATGGTAATGCTGGTCAGAAAACAGATTTTCCATCCTGTGAAAAAGTTTAAGATTTTCTGGGTGGAGGTGGGAAATTGTTCTGAATGAGGATGAGAAGCCAAAACTTCATGAAGTGAAAATCCAGATATATAACTTTTGGACAAAGGGAACATTTAGTTTTGATAAATTCCAAATGTTTTGTTTTGAATTTGACCCTTTATTATTTTTTCTATAAAATAAAGTAAATTTCTGAAGTAATTATGGAATGAAAAATCTAAACTTTCCATGCCAAAAATATCAGAACAGGATGTTGACGTTTTCAAAATGGTCTTTCAGGTTTTTTCCTAAACAAAATCAATATGATTTGGGGGGGGGGAGGGGGAAGGGGAATGGTTTTGTTGAATCGGCATTTCCTGACAGAACTGTTTTTTGACAAAAATGTTTCAACCAGCTCTTCTGCTAGGTCTACTGTGTAAAAGAATGACTGTCAAGAACTTCCCATCTGATTTTGGGCAAGACATTTGACTGAGTTCCCCTTGTGTAAAATTGGGATAATTTTGTTTTCCTACTGTTTACCTACCTTATCTTTTTAGATTATAAACTCTTTGGGGGTTGGGATTGTCTTAGTTATTGTATAAACAGAAAATAACATCATGGGTCCTAGGTCTGGGTTGGAGACTCTAGATAATGCTGTAATGTCAACAGTGACGGCTCTAGCTTTTTTGCCGCCCCAAGCCAAAAAACAAAAAACCTCCGAGAGCGCCTGGAATGCCACCCCTGAAATTGTGCTGCCCCAAGCATGTGCTTGGTTTGTTGGTGCCTAGAGCCGGTCCTGAATGTCCATAATAAATGTCTCTAATTCAATTTAGAGATGAGCCGTAAAAATTTAGATTCAAGTAGCTCCAACAGTTGAGAGAGTTCCATTCTTCATCCAAATCCAAATGTTCAGTTTTAGACTCCTCTCTAATTGGTTTCAGAGGGTTAAAGACTTGGATGTGAAGAGAGTCATTTTTCCTCTCTTTTTTTTTTTTCTTTTTTTCTTCACTATTTCACTACTTTAGAGGCGTTCTATAGAATGGCTAATGTTAGCTGGAATTGTCTGAGAGGATGACTTTGGACAAGCATCTTGTGACATGCATCACGGCAATTAAGTTCTAGTTGGTGTCATTCATTTATAGTTATTAAGACTTTAAGGGAAACTCTATTTTCTGGATTGCTTTATTTTCATTCTCTGATTAGCTCCAATATGTTTTCGTTTCTCTGTGAATTTCTGATAAATTAATTAGCTTATTAGTCATGCTCTGAAGGATTCATGGCTGGCTTAAAATCTTTCTTTAAAACAAGTAAGGTTGCTTTATATGTGACATTTATTTGATCCCTCATTTTTTTTTCATGTTGAGTCCCCTAAATGGTAGCACAATGAAAATCCACACAGCAGGATAACAGGGAGATGGATTACAGGCCACTAAATTTGACTTGTATTTTCAGCTTGGATGCTTGAGTAACTGAAAGATAAGGAAGTGTTTTGTTTTTGTTTTTCTGGCAGCTATGATTACTAGTGCTAAGACTTTGTCTCTCTGCCTGTGAGGCAGAGACCGGGAGACTTTAACAACATGTAAGGTCACTTAACCAATATTCTGTCCAACTAAGGTTAGGCATCAAATCAGCAAAGCATGGGCTTTATTTAAATCACATGCTTTGCTGAATTGGAGCCTTAGAATCCAGCTAGACACACTTCTCACAGGGATTTGTCTTGTGCTTGCATTCTGTTTAATTTTATTTTGTGACTCCTCTTAATTTTCTACCTCAGGCCAACTAAAAAATAGTTTTAATTTAAAGTAGCTGGAATTGAAGGTGGGGACTGTTAAACTGGGGGAATTGCTGATGGGTAGCAGGGAGAGAAGTAAACTGATACCTCCCCCATCATCTGCCTACCTTAAGACCAGGTAACCTCTTGGGTTTTGATCAAGGGGATGAACAGGGTTATTTTCCGCTGCCCCAACAGTACTTCCATAGCTAGCATGGGTGTGAGGAGCGTTGAACGATCTCAGTGGAGCCATATTTGATTTCACAAGTTAGTCTCCACAAGTGGCCGCTCTAATGTGCAGCTACCTGGTTCAGTTCAACTAGAAACCAGAACTGGTCAAAATATTTCAAATGGAAAGGGGTTTTTTTTTGTAAAAGTATGGCTTTTTTTCAAAAATGATGAATTTATTTTGTGAAAAAAATATTTTGTTAAATTTTTTAATTCAAAACTTGATTTTAATTTGTAATAAATCCAAATAATTTAGAAAATCTGTTTAGAATACTTTGAAATGACGACAATATTTCAAAACTGCTCATGAAAACTGTTTTTAATTTTCCACATTTCTGTTAGATATGTTAATATTTTGGCAGATGCATAAACAGCTAGAATAGGGATAGGGACCTGTTTTAATTTTTTATGTAAATTTTTAACTCTGCTACAGCTGGGCATTATCAGTGGCTAATACATGGTTCTAAGTACCTGCTGCTAATTAACTGCACCATTGATGGAGATACAAGTTAAGAACATAAGAACGGCCGTACGGGTCAGAACAAAGGTCCATCTAGCCCAGCATCCTGTCTGGCGACAGTGGCCAATGGCAGGTGCCCCAGAGGGAGTGAACCTAACAGGTAATGATCAAGTGATCTCTCTCCTGCCATCCATCTCCACGCTCTGACAAACAGAGGCTAGGGACACCATTCCTTACCCGTCCCGGCTAATAGCCATTAATGGACTTAACCTCCATGAATGTAGCCAGTTCTCTTTTAGTTATAGAAATGGATGCTGCCTAATTAAATGTGAAGCATACCTATAATATTTGAAGACATTAAATCTTAAATGATACTTTTTTCAGAGAAGTACACTGTGGTGAAACTGATAATTAAGCGCCTTCAGTCGTCAATTACCAACTCTAACTGAAAAATAAAAATAAAAGAGCAATGGTTAGAATAAGACATTTCAATCCTGCAAGCATCACAAAGGATTCTGGCCAATTCGTGTTTGCATTAATGCTTGGTATTGAAAACTTTGTTTGAAAACATCCCTGTTAAAGTGACCTCACTTATATACATTTTATTGTTTTTCCTCTTGAATATAATGTTTTTTAATGTTCAGAGCCTATTACTCACTTGCTGTTTAACATACTGTAACTCCTGTTAGCACAATGAACTCAATGGAAGCTTTGCCTGAGTAAGGACTGAGTAAACCTTAATTTGGGCTACAGGATTTAGTCTCATTCAAAGGCCATTTCAGTCAATAGAAAGACTCCCATTGACTTCAGTGGTTGTTGGCTCAGGCCCACAAATAAACGGTTCAAATGAATGCAGTGTTGTCAACTCTTGCAATTTTATCTCAGGTCTCATACTATTTGGAGTTATTCTTGAAAAGCCCAGCTCCCGGAGAGTCTTCCACAATAACATGAATCAACTGTTCTGTTCTTTCCTTAGAAATGTTTCTAGCCCTCATGGTTGTGGAGAAAAGTTGAAAATGTTAAGCCAGTGCAACCTGAAGGCACAGAAACAAGAAGGCAAATAAAAAGAGCCCCAAACTATTTTTATTTTTAAAGTCTCACACTTATTGAACACTTGGGGTTAGCAGTGCTGTGAATGCAGCAAGGTATTTATCTAGACTGGATTCCTCTTCTGGGTGAAATTCACCCTGTGCAGAGAGAAAACACAAGGGCAGTAGCACCACTAAGTAATTAAATAGGATGTCAGTAGTACATAGAATTTGCACTGGCCATCTGCACAGAGATGAATTTCACCCTTATGTGAACAATAAACATTGTATTGTCCATGGGGAGGCAATGTGATCTAGTGGAAAGTGCACTGGACTGGAAGTCAGATCTGGGTTCTGTTCCTGGCTCTGCCACTGACCTATGGGGTGACCTTGGGCACATCCCTTCATCTCTTAGTTTCCATGTCTATAAAATGTAGATAATGATACTGAATTCCTGTGTAAAGCACTTTGAGGTGTATGCTTGAAAAGTGCTATGCAAGAGCTAGATGGTGGTATTCATATTCAACAGGATAAAATTACATGGACAGTCAAACTTCCCACTTTACGGAAGAAGTTGATCACTTAGGGCAGTGGTTTTCAATCTGTGGTCTGCCGACACTTGGGGTCCCCACACTATGCATGTCTAAGATTAGATATTAGGAAAAACTTTCTAACTCGCCATTGCTACACATTAAGCCCTTTGCTTCTTGTTCTACATTCAGTGGATATGGGGGACAATTGATCACAGTCCTCTTTATAACAATAGTTAACACATTTGAACACTGTTACTGGGTTCCCCGTCAGTCGTCTTTCTGTGTGGACAGAGCTTATACTGGCAAAACTGTACTTTGTACTGGTATGGTAAAACCACGACCCACAAGCAAACCAATTATACTAGTTAATAGCACAGTTTGCCAGTATAATTGTGTGTAGAGTAGGGGCCTTCTGCAGTGTAGGCCTGGCCCTAGTCTTGGGTCTGACATTTGGCTTTTTGTACTCACAAACAACATGGTGATGCACATCTAAACAGACTAGAATGAAAGTTTGCAGTGTTGTTATGGCTCTGTTGGTCCCAGCATATTAGAGAGACAAGGTGGGTGAGTCAATATATTTTATTGGACCAACTCGAAAGCTTTTTCTTTTTCACCAACAGAAGTTGGTCCAATAAAAGATATTGCCTCACCCACCTTGTCTCTAGAATTAAAGTTACTGTGGGGAGTTGCATCGAGTCTGCCTGGTAGGTGCTGACAGAGACGCACACGGGGAAAACCCCCAAACTACAAACTTGCAGGTGTTGACTGACAGAGACAGCCAAGTGCTCAATAACAACCTCTTATATGGTAACAGTGGTCATGAGCGAGGGTAAACATAAACAGGTTCTTGTTATGTGAAGGGGTAAATAGCACTTCCTTATTTACTGTGTTCACACCATTCATGATATTCTAGACCAGAGGTTCTCAAAGTGGGGGATGCAGAATGTATTCTGGAGGGCTGTGTGTGTGCGTGAGAAGCTTTTTTTTTTGGTGGGGGTGGGGTGGGGGAGTACCGAGCACATTTTTACCCACAGCAGTGAATAACAGCTGATTCCTCCAGAGATATCGGGTACTCAGATGGTACTGTGCATTTTGATGGACTGTCAAACTTGCATAGAATTATACAAAATTGTAGTAATCTGTACGTTAATCTGTTTGCTACCATGCAGAGTGCACATGTAATAGTACGCATCCACCACAATCGCAGTTTTGCTGTTGCTCTTATTATAATGGATTGTTGGCTATATTTGAATCAATGCCTTACTATTTTTAGTATTTGAGAGTTGCATTTTTTATTTTTTTTTAAATCGGTACATGTACTTGTGTGGCAGGAGGAGGGAGCAAAAACTACAGCCACAAAGAAGGGGGGCATGATCAAATAAGTTTGAGAACCACAGTTATCTATCATATCCCCCTTAGCTAACTCTTTTCTAAGATGAACAATCTCAGTCTTTTTAAATTCTCTTCATACGGAAGCTGTTCCATGCCCCAAATCATTTTTGTTGTCCTTCTTTGTACCTTTTCCAATTCTAATACATAATTTTTGAGAGGGGGTGATCGGAACTGCACACAGGACTCAAAGTGTGAGAGTACCATGGATTTATATAGTGTCATTATATTTCCTGTCCTATTCTCTATCCCTTTCCTAATGGTTTCTACCATTCTGTTTAGCTCTGACTGCCGCTGCATATTGAGCCGATGTTTTCAGAGAAGTATCCACAATGACTCCAAGATCTTTGAGTGAGAACAGCTGATTTACAGACCATCATTTTGTATGTATAATTGGGAATGTTTCCCAATTGTTCATTACTTTTCACTTCTCAACACTGAATTTCATCTGCCATTTTCTTGCCAGTTCTGTGGGATCCCTTTGTAACTGTTAGTTAAGTCCAAAGCTGATGGCCATCTTAAGTAATTTTGTATTGCCTGCAAATTTTGCCACCTCACTGTTCACCCACTTTTCCAGATCATTTATGAATACATTGAACAGCACAGGTCCCAGGGCAGATCCTTGCGGGGGGGCACTACTTACCTCTCTCCACGTCCTGAGTATACTAAGGGCTGGTCCACACTAGGGGCGGGATCGAACTAAGGTACTTCGACTTCAGCTNGGAATCCAGCTAGACACACTTCTCACAGGGATCACTTGGTATCTGAGCACCTGAGAATCCCTATTGTGCAAAAATATGAACTCGTACTCTAATATCATTAAAAAATGAACATGGCAAATATGGGAAAGACTGTCTTGTTTTTATACAGTTGGTCCAAAATTTTCCCATCAAAACTGTTTTTTGATGAAAAATTGTTTTGTTTTTTGATTAAGCAACTTTTTGGGGGGGGGGGAGGGGGAAGAAAAAGGTGTCAGATATTCATTGAAAATTGTGACTTTTTTTGGAGGGGAAGGGGAAATGAGTGCCCAAAAGGCACTGTTTTGGTTTTTGGCTAAAAACTTAAATGTTTCCAGACAAAATATTTGCATCATGAGAGAATCTGACCGGAGTGCCCAGTTTACAGAGGAGAGTGGTAGTATGAGATATGTGAACAACTACTACTTCCATGAGACACGGCAGTGACTTTTTAGAATCTAAATATTTCCATTTGGAGGCTGGGCGGGGGGGGGATATTTTGCTCTTTGATGATGTTCTTCCCCCCCCCCCCCCCCCCCCTCCAATCCTGCAAACTTTTCCCAGGGAAACAAACCCATTTTCTGACCAGTTCTAGTCTTGTAACTCACATGGAAAACCCTGTCGTCATGTTTTTAGTAAATACAGTAGCTAAATTTTTGAATTCCTAGAAGGCAGTGAATTTGATTATTTATGGATAATTATTCTAACTAATTAAATGAAGGGATCTGTGATTATAAGATGGTGATGTGATGTGTGTTTTGTGATTTACCTTTTACAGAACAAGCATGTTTGTAAAAATCAGTTGCAGTATTTTTCCTGCAGTAAAATCATCTAAGTTTAAACATTGTCAAGTGTTTTGGTGCTTGTGAAACAGAGAACCTGTTTGTTTGTTTTTGTTTTTTGTTTGTTTTTCTTCCTGTTTTGTTTTGTTCTTGTTTTCTTTAAAAAATACTGTTCATTGTATACTGTCTGGCAGATGCCATATCTAAAAGCAATCCTAGTTTGGAACAAACTTTCCGAAATAAATTGCTATATTTTTAACGAGATGTTCTCCAAAGTGCCATATGAAATGACTGTAGTCAATCACCATATGTGAGAGCTGACAGTTGTAAGAATGCATTTATATGACTATTCATCAATCTGCGGAACAGCTAGTTCTTCTCTTGTTCAGTGTCCCTTGGAATTGGTGGTGGTGATGCATGTGGGAACAGTTGTATACGGTACTTTTGTAAACTCCTTATGTCTACGAGGGGGATATAGTGAGGCTGTCGCAATATGAGGTCTCCTTATGTTTGTAACATCTGCATTTGAGAGATGTGTGCACTAGGACATGTTCAACTGTACTTTAAATACTGTATGGATGAAAGGGTCTAATCCATCAGAAATGATCGCCAGTCTTCTTGAATGTAAAATTCTCAAAAGGTCAGAAGTGTCTATTATGAGGGGGTTTACCACCCCACCACACACACTGACAGAGAACTTTAACTAGAATGAGAAACCAATTATTTCACCAGGCTGCACCTGGGGAACAGCAGCGTGGATGAATTAAGTGTGAATCTCAGCTGAGGGGAGTTGGGTGACTGATACATCAAGGACTACTGATGCTTATTTGATAGTCAGAGGGGGTCAAAGCTACTAAAAATGATGCTTTGGCAAATCGGATCTCATTTCCTCTATTTTAAAATATTTTTTTTCATAGTTATGCATATAGTAACTGTACTGGCAACATTTTTGTCATGTTCTAGTCCTTTTCCTCCCCCCATTCCCCACCTGATAAGGAATCTGAATTTATATTACAAATAGAATCTGCAGTGAACTGTTAATCTGGGGATCAGGGACACCACCTAGACTTTCTTAGTGCAGCATCCTGGAAAAATTAGTCTCTGCTGCTCTCGGCTCCTAGAAGCTTCCTGGACTCTACAGCAACAGCAGCTATTCCTTGTTCTTAGAAGAGATACTTCCGCTTATCAGGTACAGAATGCTGGATAATTTCACTGCTTGCTTCTTGGAAACAGAGTCTGACTCTGCTTAGCATATTGGTGACAGAGGGACATATTGAAGATGGATAGGGAAACTGGTTTGGGTAAAATAAACACATCTCCCTCCCACCCCCAAAACCTTTGCCTAAACTTAAAATAATTCCAAACTGAATCATTTGTGTGGAATGAGAAATGACAGAGAACCTCTCTTCTCTCATATTTATTTTTCATTTTCGTATACTTCCAGCTGAGACTTAAGCCCAAGGCTGTTCTTGTAGTGTTTCTGTTCCATTCAGAAACAGCAGATCCCACTTACTTTCCAATTTTTTCCTTGTCTTTGCTAAATAAGTGCTATGGGGAAAGGACTCTGAGAAGCAAAGGGAGCAACTTCTTAAAGTTGCTGTCTGAGATTTTGATTGCTAACTTTCTTATCAAAATGGCTAAGTAAATATCATTAGAAAAGTATTTAATCATATGTACCTTTTAATAAAGGACATCCGAGTGCAAGTTATATGGTAAATGCAACCCACACAGTTATTTCATGCTGTTTCACAAGCTGTTATAATTAGAGCTGTACAAACGATGAATTTTTCAGTTCACTGGCAATTCTGAAAAAAAAAAAATTGTTTTGGGTCAAACTGAAAATTTTTATATTGAAATTTTTGGCAAATAAGTTTCTGGTCAAATGGAATGTGTCTTGATTTTGAGCATATTTTTACGTTTACTTTTATTTAAAAAAGAGAGGAAATTTCTTAGTCATTTCAAATAAAAAAAATCAATGTTTAATTTTCAAAAATGTGAAAATGAAATATTGTGACTCTCTTGGAAATGTTTTTCATCTGTAACTATTTGACAAAATTACATCAATTTGCTGAATCTTTCAACCAAAAAAATGTGCCCCACTCTGGTTATTATAATACATGATTTAATGGGTTTGTTGAAAAAGGTAGTAACTTAGAATTCAGCTGAGAAATGTTATTGCCCAAATGGAGTTACACCATGGTTGAATTTAGTCCATTATATATATATATTTTGCTTGCTTTGTTTTTTCTTCTCATCTTCAATTACTGAACAAAGGACAGTTGTCTAAAAGATGAAGGATTTTCTGTGATGATGGCAAACTTCCACAGGGACCAGGGAAATGAAGCAAAAAGTAATGCTTTTGTATTTGTACTTATTAATGGAAATGGCCAAAAAAGTCTCTGAATCAAATTTAACAATAAACTTGAAAATAACTATTGCACACACTCTCACTTGAAGCAAATGCTGAATCACCCCAACGCTATAGTCCCAGAGAAGTGGGACTTCCTCACAGTGGGTAAATGAAAGACACTCATATGTCTTTGAAGGGTTCAAGCGGAGTGCCCAGGGGTCGGTCCTGGGGCCGGTTTTGTTCAGCATTTTCATTAACGATCTGGATGATGGGATGGATTGCACCCTCAGCAAGTTCACGGATGACACTAAGCTGTGGGGAGAGGCAGATATGCTGGAGGGNGTATGTCTTTGAAGGGTTCAAGCGGAATGCCCCAGGGGTCGGTCCTGGGGCCGGTTTTGTTCAGCATTTTCATTAATGATCTGGATGATGGGATGGATTGCACCCTCAGCAAGTTCAAGGATGACACTAAGCTGTGGGGAGAGGCAGATATGCTGGAGGGGAGGGATAGGGTCAGGGGCCAGAGTGACCTAGACAAATTGGAGGATTGGGCCAAAAGAAATCTGATGAGGTTCAACAAGGACAAGTGCAGAGTCCTGCACTTAGGAAGGAAGAATCCCATGCACCGCTACAGGCTAGGGACCGAGTGGCTAAGTGGCAGTTCTGCAGAAAAGGACCTGGGGATTACAGTGGAGGAGAAGCTGGATATGAGTCAACAGTGCGCCCTTGTTGCCAAGAAGGCTAACGGCATATTGGGCTGCATTAGTAGGAGTGTTGCCAGCAGATTGAGGGAAGTGATCATTCCTCTCTATTCAGCACTGGTGAGGCCACATCTGAAGTATTGTGTCCAGTTTTGGGCCCCCCACTACAGAAAGGATGTGGACAAATTGGAGAGAGTCCAGCAGAGGGCAATAAAAATTATTAGGGGGCTGGAGCACATGACTTACGAGGAGAGGCTGATGGAACTGGGCTTCTTTAGAAGAGAAGAATGAAGGGGGATTTGATAGCAGCCTTCAACTACCTGAAGGAGGGTTCCAAAGAGGAGGGAGCTCGGCTGTTCAGTGGTGGCAGATGACAGAACAAGGAGCAATGGTCGCAAGTTGCAGTGGGGAAGGTCTAGGTTGGATAGTAGGAAAAACTATTTCACTAGGAGGGTGGTGAAGCACTGGAATGGGTTACCTTGGGAGGTGGTGGAATCTCCATCCTTAGAGGTTTTTAAGGCCCGGCTTGACAAAGCCCTGGCTGGGATGATGTAGTCCTGCTTTGAGCAGGGGGTTGGACTAGATGACCTCCTGAGGTGCCTTCCAACCCTGATATTCTATGATTGAGGCTTTGGAGTGTAACTAAAACTGGAGAAGGAGAGTACAGGGAGAGCTCAAGAAGAGAGTCCGTAAAAGCCTAAAGACAGCAATAGTGAGGTGTGGAAGGTAAGAAATAAGCGGGGCCGTGTGGTGTGGGGAGGATAACAGGAGCAGTCAGACTCCTGAAAATAGAAAGGGACATCTTCAGCCCTGGTGCAAGCAGGGTTTGTGTTGACTTTAGTGCAGTTGTGCCCAGCACGTTAGGAAAGAATTAGGCATAAGGGACAGAACTCATAGTACAGAGAATAGGTTTAGTATTGTTGTAGTGTAACCCACTGGTCATTCTGTGTCGTGTCATCTCCCTCTGAGCCTAATCCACAAAATGTGTGAATCTGGAATCTGAAAAATTATGTCCCCCCAGCTACAAGCGTACCCAGAACTCTGGGTGGGCTTGTATAGCCCATGCTGCTGTGGCTTCACGGCCATTGTTGTTTGAGCTAGCAAGATGATCCAAGTTAGCTCCGGTATGTCTACTGGTGCAGCAATGACACTTCTGACAGCAGTGTTAACATATCCATATATGGGAGCTCATCTGGGATTTGAGCGGCTGTGGGCCTTGTTTGTGATGAGCTTCCTCTTTCCACTGGAATTACATAACTCACTGGATGGTGTGTGTTGCATGTCCTGTAATATGCCCAGTCTAGAGAAGATATCATTATATTAGTTTCCAAAGCCATAGTTTGCCTCTTTAGCTCAAGCTTTAGCAACATAGACTGCTAGGTCTAGAGGTGCCTGGTTCAATCCCCGCTGTCGGCCAAGATGGCTGTTGTCACAGAAACACCTAGAGGCCCCAGCTGAGATCAGGGCCTCATTGTGTTGGCTGCTGTACGTACACATGGTGGGAGAAAGTCCATTAGATCCTGCCTTCCCTGAATTCATCCCTTCTTGAAGCTCTAACTAAAAGAAGTGGTAGTCTGATCTAACTTTTAGTTTTTTTTCATTTTTGTGTGTGATGAGACTTTAAAAGAAACAACAAACCTTTTTTTTTCTTAGTTTTACTTTAGCTTTTTAGTTTGGGGGGGAAAGTGTGGTGGGTTGTGTGTGGTTTTTGTTTTGTTTTTGTTTTTTTTGCCTCAGCAAAAGGAAGGTCCAGATTAGTGTTGTGATCTAAATCTTTTCAAGGATACAATCTGGACAATCTATATGTGTGGAAAAGTGGATACTAAGTGTATTATAAATGCTCGTTGGGCATGTTTAGTTTTTCTTTGTCAAGTAATTCTTAAGCTTTACGAGTGCCGTATACTGTCGTGCAGTTCATGAGGAGCCTCAAGTAGGCATTGTACAAGATATGGTGTACAATGGCTTCAGATTCATGAATCCTATATGGTAAGTCACACAGGAGGAACAGAACCATCCCACGTGAACTCAGCTCAGATTTAAAATGCACTGCTAACTGCAGCCTCAAACAAAGTGTGGGCATTGGTATATAGTGCAAAAGTTCACAAAAAACTTCAAAGGTAGGTTTACAGGCAAAAGTGTGACCTAGTAGATAGGGAACTGGAATGGGAATCAGGAAAACAGGGTTGCCAGTCCTGTCTTGACCACTGAGAAGCTATGCAGCCTTGAGAAAATTGCTTTATTCTTGTTTTCCCACACAATCCGTCTTGTCTATGTAGACTGCAAGATCTTCCAAGGCAGGCAGTTTCTGGTTGGTTGGTTGGTCTCCACCGAGCGCAATCAAGCCCCAGTCTCAGTTGGGGACTTCAGATATTGCTATAATACAAATAACAAAACACTGCTGGTTTATGGACGCTGTTGAGACTCAGCCCGACCTTGGTTTTTGTTTTTTGTTTTTTAAAATTTGTGCATCATCACACACTACAAATTTTTTTTTGTCAGCACTGAAACAAATGTATTGGCCTGGTAGTGGGCAATACTGTGCTCCTTGAGCAACTGACTGTGCCTCAGATCCAGTAGAAATAACTTCCAGTAACTATTATGTAAAAGTTTTTCCTTTGCTAAAATTCACAGATCTCTTCCTAAAGAAACAGATACTTCATATTTGGCTAACTGTCACTTCTTGGCCTGTAACTTCCTCCTTTAGTAACTAATCAAATATGAGGATTGGTCATGTAATGTGTGTGGTAAATAGGGAAACCCATGATCTATTGAGCTCGACCCTTATGAATATAACCTACTTTCCTTCTCATTTTTCCACTACTCTGTTCATTCAGGGTTTGTTTTTTGTTTTTGTTTTTTAAGCCCAGCAGCATTAAGACATGACAGCAGTATGTGTTAGAAAGCCTATTATCAACTTGCCTAATATTTCCACACTGTAATCACTCATCTGTCATCTCATCAGCCAAATGTTAATGTGACATCTGTTGTACCTAATTCCAGTAACTATAGAGACCCTTTCTGCATGCAAACAATTTATCATAGTTATGAAATCAATTTTGCATGGAATATGCCATTTCTGTAAACATTGCAAAGTTAAACATTTTTACCCATAATAAATAAGACCCGAAGGAGGGGGTGGAAATAAAAATGGCAATTTCTAAGGCCTTTTGTCCAGATGTTTCTCTTTTTATACCTCGGAATCCTCACTAACCTGGCCAATTTCATCTCTAAGAATGAGTGCTGGTGACTTTTTATAAATCCCACATTAAACAGATGGAACTATAATTGCATTTTATTAATGGAGTAGGTTGGAATTTCATATTATAGCAGAGAAACATAGCAATGGTAATCTGGGAATCAGGAGTTTCACAATGCAGGGC
Organism: Platysternon megacephalum; assembly: GCA_003942145.1. Taxonomy (NCBI): domain Eukaryota; kingdom Metazoa; phylum Chordata; order Testudines; family Platysternidae; genus Platysternon; species Platysternon megacephalum. The sequence goes on from QXTE01000072.1 coordinate 6,279,554, forward strand.
TTTCCTTATTATAGCACATAAAGAAAAACAAGCACAATGTTTAATTGCTTTTTGACCTTTGAGCAGGACCTGACTTATATTGTATTTGTATAGAGTATTTAAATATGCCTTCTATGCTGTGACACTCCCCTCTGGTGTTTATCTGGACCAGCGATCTGCTAGGTCATTCCAATCCTTGACTCTGGGAGCCAGCCTTACCCTGCTCTGCTGTGAGAACGCCCACTCCTGGGCTGTTCACGCACAGCCTCTGGCATGTAAGCTGCTCCTTGGATTGTGCAACTGAATGACACTAGCCAATATCTCTGGTCCCAGACACAACCCTAGGAACCTCCGACTTGCAGTGTCCAGTTATGCCCACTGGATGCTGCAAGCTTTTATATGAGTTCATCAATTTAACAAAGACATTGATATGCACCAGGCTTGTTCTCCCAAGGGGAGTCTCTGACATTCTTCAAACCAAACACACTGCTTCAGGTAGAACAAACAAACAGATTTATTAACTATGAAAGTGATTTTAAGTGGTTGTAGGTCAAAACATAACATAACATCAGATTTGGTCAAATGAAATAAAAGCAAAACGCTTTCTAAGCTGATCTTAACACTTTCAATGTCCTTACAAACTTAGATGCTTCTCACCACAGGCTGTCTGGTTGCTCTTCAGCCAGGCTCTCCCCTTTGATCAGCGCTTCAGTCGCTTGATGGTGTCTGAAGATGTAGGTGGAAGAGAGAGAGGAAGAGCATGGCAAATGTCTCTTCCTTTTATCATGTCTTTTCCTCCCTCTTGGCTTTGCCCCCCCTTCAGAGTCAGATGAGCATTACGTAGTCGTTTCCAAGCAAGGTTGAACAATTCCCCTCATGCGTGTGAGTCATTGCGTTGTAGCTGCTTTGCTGGACAATGGCTGTTGACGGGTTGTTTGACACCCCGCCCGGGCGTTGGTTACTTTCCTTGCTGTTACCTCTGGGGAGCTAATATCTGGCTGATTCTCCCAGTTTACAGCATGTTTTAGTGACAGCCATACTACACAATTCTCATAACTTCATATGCATTGATGATACACATATATGGATAGAGAAATGACTTTCAGCAGATCATAACCTTTCCCCTGATACCTTACAAGGCATGCTTTATACGCAAGATCACGATGATATGAAAATGAGGAATATGGGGGTTACAGCACACTCCCCCAAGGTATAGAATGTCACATATGCCTATGCACCATCCAGTGTTCCATCTTAAACACAATCAAGTGTGGCAATTTAACCAGTGTCTGGAATTTCCCCATGACTCAGGCTCACAGAGCCAGAAAACTGCAGTGTAATAGGGGCTTGGGCTGGAGCCTGGGCTTTGAGATCCCGGGTGGGGGGGAGGGGAGGGGAGAGAATGGTCTCAGAGGCCAGGCTCCAGCCAGAGCCCAAATGTCTACAGGGCAATTTNTGGGGTGGGGTGGGGTGGGGTGGGGGGGAGAGAATGGTCTCAGAGGCCAGGCTCCAGCCAGAGCCCAAATGTCTACAGGGCAATTTTATAGCCCCACAAACCCGAGTCAGCTGACCCAGGCCAGCCACAGCTATGCCAGGGATTTTTATTGTAGTGTAGACATATCCTAGGAGACCATAGCCAGTTGGCACAGTTTAGAACAGACCCCAGGCTGTTCTCACCTGGGGCCAGGGAGAGCATCAGGCAGCTCTAAGTAGCTCTCAGTTCTGAGGCTGTGCTGTGTCTAGCAAAAGCTAGCTGCAGTAAAGACACTGGCTCTAGACCACCTTTGGGAATAGTTGCATCCACCACAGAAATAATAATCGGTGTTCTTTGTCCATAGATCTTGGCGTATTTTACCAAGCTGGGTGAGCTCACCTATCCTATTATATAGATGGGGGAACTGATGCACAGAATGGTTAAGTGACATGCCCACGGTCATACAGCAAGGATAGGGCCCTAAGTAAAGGCAGAATTTGGCCTCTTGTTTTTAATGGGACTATTCCAATGAATAAGGAAGCAGGATTTCATCCTAAATATAAGAATAATTTCCCCCATTACTGAAAATTTGCCTGTCTCTTTAGATGGAACACAGAAGCTACTTAATGATGCACAGTAGCAGCACAACAGTTTAGTCCAGGCAGTTACAGTAATAATGTTGAAACTAGGGCTGTCAATTAATCACAGTTAACTCAACAAATCATGATTCAAACGGATTAATTGTGATTAATTTTTTTAATCACACTGTTAAACAATAGAATCCCAATTGAAATTTATTAAATATTTTGGATGGTTTTTCTACATTTTTCAAATATATTGAATTCAATTACAACACAGAATACAACGTGTACAGTACTCACTTTATATTTCTGATTACAAATATTTGCACTGTAAAAATGATAAAAGGAGTATTTTTCAATTCACCTCATAAGTACTGTAGTACAATCTCTTTATCGTGAAAGTGCAACTTACAAATGTAGATTTGTTTTGTTACATAACTGCATTCAAAAATAAAACAATGTAAAACTTTAGAGCCTACAAGTCCACTCGGTCCTATTTCTTGTTTAGCCAATCGCTCAGACAAACAAGTTTGGTTACAATTTGCAGGAGATACTGCTGTCCACTTCTTGTTTACAATGTCACCTGGAAGTGAGAACTGGTGTTTGCATGGCATTTTTGTAGCTGGTATTGCAAGGTATTTACATGCCAGATATGCTAAACATTGGTATGCCCCTTCATGCTTTGACCACCATTCCAGAGGACATACTTCCATGCTGATGATGCTCGTTGAAAAATAATGCATTAATTAAATTTGTGACTGAACTCCCTGTGAGGAGAATTGTATGCCTCCTGCTTGGTTTTACCCACATTCTACCATATATTTCATGTTCTAGTAGTCTTGGATGATGACCCAGCACATGTTCATTTTAAGAACAATTTCACTGCAGATTTCACAAAACGCAAAGAAGGTACCAATGTGAGATTTTTAAGGATAGATACAGCACTTGACCCTAAGGTTTAAGAATCTAAAGTGCCTTCCAAAATCTGAGAGGGACGAGGTGTGGAGCATGCTTTCAGAATTCTTGGAAGAGCAACACTCCAATGCAGAAACTACAGAACCCGAATCACCAAAAAAGAAAATCAGTCTTCTGCTGGTGGCATCTGAGTCAGATGCTGAAAATGAACATGCATAGGTCCACACTGTTTTGAATCATTATAGAGCAGAACCCGTCATCAGCGTGGACGCATGTCCTCTGGAATGGTGGTTGAAACACGAAGGGACATATGAATCTTTAGCGCATCTGGCACGTAAATATCTTGTGACGCCGGCTACAACAGTGCCATGCGAACACCAGTTCTCACTTTCAGGTGACATTGTAAACAAGAAGCGGGCAGCATTATCTCCTGCAAATTGTAACCAAACTTGTTTGTCTGAGCGATTGGCTAAACAAGAAGTAGGACTGAGTGGACTCCCCCCCCCCCTCCAATCACATGATTAATTTCTGTGTGGGGTGTGTGTTTTGTTTTTTCCCCCTCCCCCCAATCGCACAATGGGTGGCGTTTCAATTGCTTGACAGCCCTAGTTGAAACTGAAGAGAATCTATCTAGGTTGGTCTACTGTATCTACATATTTAAAAATATTCAGTCACCATAAAGTGTAGGCACAGAATAAACTATGTGGAGAGCCTACATTTTGTATCAGGATGTTTTTAGAGGATGTATTTAGGCTTATCATAATTATCCAAACCGGGAAGACAATATATTTTCCTTATGGGTATTGTAATACAAATAATAAATGATATATTTTCTACCCACGCTATTTCTCAGTTAAAAAAACATCCTCATAAGACTTTAGCAATGTATTTTAAGTCTCACTAGTAATATCTCAAATATTTCAGGCCAGCTGGTGTGAAGTGGCAGGAATCCACAGAAGTCACTGGAGCTCAACTAAAATACAATAGCTAACAGATCTTTCCCCACTGGGGATGTTACACTAGGCATGATTTCAAAATACGTTGATTTAAATTATTTTTAGTCTTCTTTCACTTGAAAGAAAAGTCTGTATTGAATATACTTGAAAAACACAGAATACTCCAAGTTTAAGGGCCCAATTGTACCACTCCTAGTCCTAGCAAGTAGTAATTTACAACACCAGTAGTCCCATTGGAATCCAAGAGTCTGTTTGTGTAGTAAAATACTGTTCAGTAAGAGTAAAGGTGGCCACGGGGGCCCTAAACTATCAGTTTATTACTATAATTAAACATATAGCCTTTGTCATTGTTAAATTAAGAGCTTATTTTCAAATATAACCTAACTCAATCTGCACCCCTTTATTTACATACCTAGTGGTGCTTTGTCAAGCAGGAATGTGTTTCTAACTGTAATAAGCACCATCTTGATGACCAAGCTATGGAACCTTTTTCCTCTTAGCACCTGTATGCAAGAGAACAGACTGAATGTGACGTCTTGGCTCCACTGAAGTCATTGGGGGGTGGGTTACTTTGCTATTGACTGTAATGGGGCCAGGATTTCACTTGAGTGTTTACTGTTTACCCTAATATTCTATGATTCTATGTTTTGAAAATACTTTTTGAAGAAATAATTGCTAACACTTTTTTTTTTTTTTTAAAGTTTGTTCAAGAGTATTTGAGGGGAAATAATCATAGAATATCAGGGTTGGAAGGGACCTCAGGAGATCATCTAGTCCAACCCCCTGCTCAAAGCAGGGCCAATCCCTAGACAGATTTTTTGCCCCAGATCCCTAAATGGCCCCCTCAAGGATTGAACTCTCAACCCTGGGTTTAGCAGGCCAATGCTCAAACCACTGAGCTATCCCTCCTCTGTTGATGTTAAGTAAATTAAGATGTTAAGTAAATCAAACTATACTGAATGTTCTACAGCAACACTTTGGGGTTAACCAAAGAACCCATTTAAAAGTTAGTGTTAAAAATGCATTAGTTAAAACCTGTTAGCTAACACGCTTTTAAACACATGTTTTCCCAGTGTAGGTGTTCCCTAAGGCAGAGCAGGGGCTGAATCCAGAGCCTGCAGAGGCAAATGAAAAGTCTGCTTTCAGTGGGTATTGGCTCAGGTCCATACTGAGGTAGCAGCGGCATTGCAGTTTATTGCTTATGCCATGGATACTTCATCCTGGCAAAATAATTTAAGATAACCTTAGTGCTGTGTGTGTATTTTAATGACATGTATAAATTGTTGGGGTGATGATGCTTATATCGTTTATGGAAGGAGAGTGATGATTTTATTTTTTTACTTTTTTTTTCATTAAGAATTGTAATGTGTCGATTGCCTGGAGTTGGGGAGAGATAAAGGGAGTTTATGCATCATTAAAATGGAATAGAAATCAGTTGCCGTGCAAATACCTTAGGATGTGTTGTACATAGTATTGCTAGAAATATCAACCTCATAACGTGACTCTAGCTTCTAAAATGTAAGGAAATATAATCTACCATCACTGCAGTTGTTTGTTGTACAATTTGAAAACAAACCCTCATGACTAACACTATATTGTTGGATTTGTGGGGAAAAGAGATTGGCATACACATTTAACGGTTAGTGGCATTGCTTTAACATAGGTTGTTTCGGCTGCAGTCTGTGCATTTGCTCAAAGATTTCATTTTGAGTACATTTTTAATGTTCGCACATCTATTTGTGTTTAAAACTGTCTCTATGCAAATAAGGATTGAAACCAGAATACAAATGGTTTCACAAATTGATTTCTTTAGACTGTCTGTATTTCATAGCCCCCCAAAAATTGACCGCTCAGAGGATACTAGCTCAGCATATTCGAAAGTGCCTCAGTAGCTGTGACAGAATGAGTAACCCGCGTGTTGGACAAGAAAGCGTTAGTTAAGGAGGGGGTGTTGGCTCAAGTAGCTGCTATGGGGAAGTAATTTAGGGTACATCTACTCTGCATCTGGAAATGTGATTCCCAGAGCAGGTAGATGGATATACACTAGGTCTACCTGAGCTAGCACACTAAAAATAGCGGTGTAGTCATCAATAGTCTGGGCAGTGGCTCAGTTTAGGGGCTCAACTATGTATCCAGAGAGTCAGGATGGATTTGTACTTTGGCGGCTAGCCTGAGCCACCACCCATCCTCCCCTGACTACACTGTTGTTTTTAGTGTGCTAGCTGAAGCAGAGTTAGCGTGTGTCTGTCTACCCGAGCTGGGAAACATCCTGCCAGATGCAATGGAAACATCCTCTTAATCTCACTGGGCTTCCTTTTCCTCCTCTACAAAATGGGTACGATCATTCTTCCTTTTCCTACCCTTTGGCTGAGTCATCCATTTTGACTGTAAGCTTCTTTTGGGCAGGACTCCATAAATCAGACATGCCAAAACCGCAGGGAAAAAAACCACAGAAATTGGGCTTGTTTTTGGCTTAATTGGCTTCTGAGTTGCTTGTTGGCTAGTTTTTGGCTTGTGGCTTGTAGCTTGTTGCTGCTTTTTTTTGATCGGCTCCCGGCAAGCAAGGGCAAGGGGGGGAGGGGAGAGTCAGAGGTGCACAGCGGGCCCACCACAGTCCCAGACTGCACGCCGGGTGGGATCAAGTCACATAGAGTATTGGGGTTCTTAGGGATTGGCTTGGTTTGGCCTTGTTTTGAAATGAGATTCGCTTGATTTTTTCTTTTTTTGGCTTATTGTGAAAGTCGGAATTTATTTATTGCGTGAAAGTTGGCAACTGTGTCCATAATCTGTATGTACAGCACCTAGCACAATGGAGGTTTATTCTCGGTTGAGAGGCATCTACTATACAAATACTTAGATGAGAGGTGTTATTGTAACACAATAATAATGGGTAGGTTGTTTATATGTTTAAAAACAAAGGATTGTTGGATCAACAAGAGAAATATATATGGCTATATACAGACATGGTGACCCAGGTTATTCTGTCCCTTTCCCCCCCAACCTGTCTCTTTTCACATTCAGAGCAGAGGGAAATACTTGACACTTGTATCAGAACTGGCTGGTTGTCAGCTTCGCTGTATGTCCCTAAATGTATTCGTCAATAGGCTGTATGTGCTCATGTAGGGTAAATATCAGCTTTTGTGATACTGAGAATCAATAATAAAAGAGCCAAGCCATAATTCAAATAAAAAAAGCAGAAATAGCAGTCAAAAGTCTGACTAGCCATGAACACCGACCACAGCAGCATTCTAAAGCAGTACGAGATGCTGCTGTCTCACTCCCTTGGTAAGAGAGGATTGGAACATAGAATACTGGATGGGACAAGTCCAGAGTACTGCCATTATTTACAGACTCTTATGCACTAAAGTTCTGATTTCTCATTCAGATCGGCACAATTGTAATGAAAATGGAAAGAGATGATACCTTAGCCAGTTTCATGGCATTGATTGTAAAGAAGGAATGAATAGCAGAAATGTTATCTGTTCACACTGCAGTTTTAGGGTTAAAGCCTCCTCCTCGTCCTCCAAAGAGACAATATTTTAGCATCCCTTGATTTTTCAGCATATTTTTTAAGAATAACTTCCATTCTACTCTTTTCCCCAACCCCTAAATTTAGCCAGGAACCAAACTTTATTTTATTTTTTAAAAGACAGGATGGAATCTCTCTGTTTTTGTAAAAGCACTGTTAGGTATTTTTCCAAATTGTCTAATTCTTTCCCCTCACTATTGTTTAAAATAATTGAATAGATTGAGGATGCAGTCCTGTTTTCCATTGAATGCGCCCAGCATCTTGTTTTTATAGGGGCATCCATGACTGAGGCCAATAAGGGCTGATGTTTGTATCTGTGTGTATCGCACAAAAGTCTTGGTCAAAGAGGAGAGTGCAGGATAGAACACTTCCACTTATTCTGGTGTATCCACAATCACCTGCTAGGGTGTTCTTTAAACTCTCTCTTGATGTTCCATGGGTGGATAGGGGGAATGATGTCTTTGGCAGGAACCAAGGGGCATGGTCCACATGTTGTTAGCACATGCTGCTCTTGAGGCTGCTGTAGCCTCATAGGCATGTGTCATGCATACTACTCTTAATCCTTTGCAGGCATAATGTTCCTGTGTGAGTAATCATGGGGTTGTGGCTGCCCTGGAAACAAATGCACACTTAATGTTGCTTTTTCAGTGTTCATGTACTGTATGCCCACTTCATGGGGAGGAACAGAAGACTGAAAGAGTTTAGTCTTAAGAGGATCCATGGAATTTGCATGGGCAAATGAAATACACAAATGTAAACTTTGTAAACAAGAGAAGAAAGTGTGGAAAGTCCAGTTATGGACCTGCTGCAGTGATGTGAATTACACTGGCATTGAGATGGAGGGAACCAGAGCCAAGGACATCATTTTAGTGAGGGTGAAGTAGGGTGGGTAACACAGGATTGGAGGGACGTTAAGAGGACATGTTTTGGGGAGGATAAGGTGTGTGTTGAGGGAGGAGGTGTTGATGGCAGGGGATGAGAAACCTAAATTTGAAAGGAGGCGTGAGGGAATGTTTGGGGAGAGGGAGGAGTTCACAGCCGTACTAGTGGGAATGAGGCTGTAGGAGGGGATTTGTACTACTGAGGACATTGGCAAGAGGCTTGTTTTGGTGTATTTGGTAGGGGAGCACTTGCAGCATTAGAATGGTGTACGCCCCCTTGTCACCTCGCTCCATGCTACTGGCAGTTGCTTGCCTTACTAGAGCATATTACATACTACTTATACTCATAGGGGTATCTACGCTAGCCTTGTTTAGAAATGTCAGAAGCAGTTAGGTGTACAGTGCTGTAGCTGTCTCCCAAATGCATTCTAGAACTGTCTGCTGATAAGCATGTCTAGCATCCAGCTTCACCCTCCTCCCCCTTACTTTCCTGCCCCGCCATGATGAGGCTGGAGTAGCTTTTATAAACTGGTTTTGTATGTCTGAGCTGTGTACTCTAGCTTGTAGCGAGGATGACTCCCCAGCCGGGCCGGTGCAAGGATATTTTGCGCCCTAAGCAAAACTTCCACCTTACGCCCTCTCTCCCCCTCCCCTCTCCCCGGAGCATCGCTTATTATAAACTTTCAAAAACGAATACTGCATAATGTGGCATTGTTCACGTATACTTCCTTCCTTCATTCTTTCATATCAAAATCTACTACATTTTATTCTACCTTTAGAATATCCAATTATTGTTGTTAATAAAATTTATAAAATTAGAATGGCGGATACTCTGTCAAACAACGGACAATATCAATATGACAAATTTCAACAACCTACACACGCATATTCGCACATGATAAACATATACACTCATACTTAACATACACACACAATTGACACACAGTATTAACGAAATGATGCAGCAACAATTGCCAGTGTCTTAGATCTGAAACAACTCAATAAAAATAGTTAGCCTCAGTCGACAACCTCCAAAAACTAGTAAACTTAGCATTATAAACAACCTGTCAGAAAGGGGTAACGGCTGCGCGCGACGAGAAAAATGCCGTCATTGCCACTTTGTACCGTAGTGAAGCAGTACGCTTGTGCCCGCAATGCAGAGCTGGCGTAGGCTATAGCTGTAATGTACGAGAGAAGAAGGACAAGTTAAAATGCAAGTTCAACGACGTTTCTCTTTTCTTTATTCATTCGTTTTCTAGCAATAGTATAAAAAAAAATAAAAAAATTGGGGCACCGCTTTTTGGCGCCCCCAAATCTTGGTGCCCTAAGCGGCCGCCTACTTCGCCTAGTGGTTACATCGGCCCTGGTCCCCAGATCACAGGGAGGAAGTTCTGCTAATACGTTCTCTGGATTCTTGAAGTCAGACTATATGTTTTGCATTCCTCTGCCTGCTAAACAGGTATTAGTCTTTTACAGCTGAAACTGTATCAGTAATGAATCTACTAGCCAATATATTGCTACATTGTGGAAACTTGTTTCATAGTAGGACAGGGATCTGTCCCATGAGATAATTCAAGAACAACCTTATTCTGTGTGTGTGTATGTGAGAGTGATTACTGTTTGGAAACAGTAATCAAACTTTAAAGAAAGCTGTACTTACTGCTAGACAAATCGAATTTGCTGTGACAGAGGCTAAAACAATCACTCAAGGATCTACAGACCATGGCCACGCAGTTAATTCATTAAGTGTGCAATCTGAAGACTGGCATAGGACCGGCCAACAAGAATGATGGTAAACTGAGTACAGTTCATACGTTTAGCAAGCACCATACATCTCAGCATCCTCCAATATATCAAACAAAGCTGTGCTTCCAAGCTGCATGGGTTTACAATACACTTAACTGTCTGAGAGACAGTACAGTCATAGACTGTGAGAGAGGAAAGAAGTCATTAGGGCCCCAATTCAAATGTATACAGTCAGCGTGCCAGAGCTGGCCCTTTGGGGAAAATAATGTGCACTGGATATAGGGCTGTGGAGTGGAGTGGTCCCCCGCTCCTGCCCTGAGGGACTTAGAACAGCCCAGCAGAGGGCTGTGGCAAGGGGAAAAGCTGCTAGGCTGATTGGGGAAGCAGCCGTAGCTGGGCCACGCCCCAATCAGGCCTCAGCTGGCCCTATACAAGAGGCTGGAAGCCAAGAGCTCAGAGTCTCTCTCTGCCTTCAGAGAGAGAAGGGCCTGGCTGCAGGGAGCTAAGGACAGGGTACCTGAGTGGAGCAGGGCTGGGGAAAGGCAGAGGAGCTGGGGAGCTCCAGCCTGGAAAGCCCCAGGCTGCGGCCTAGCATTGGGCTAGAAGGTACTGGGGGTTGCAGAGGGCAGCCCAGGGGTAGGCCAAGGCAGCAGTTCCAAACCCAACCTGGCCTATGATGAGTGGCTGACACTGCAGTCTGCCCCAGGGCGCGGGGGCTAGTTGGAGACTGGCAGTAGCCTACGACTGAGGCAAGGTGGGGATAGTGGGTGGGGGGTTCCCCTGGGAGGGGGAGACCCAGAGAAAGGGGCACCGGGGTCCTGGGAGGGACACGGGCCAGTGGCAAGCGGATCACCAGCCTGCAGAGGGCGCTCCAGATGCTGGGAGAGCTGATTCCCTGGACGACCAGCAGGAGGCGCTGCAGGGGTGAGTCCGCTCCTCTACAGGCTGGCACAGACTCCTACTCCTGAAACAAGAGAGGAGCCAGGCTTTGCCTCACTGAGTCATAATCTTGTTCCCAGTCTCCCCAAGGCCCTGATCCTGTGCCCCTGAAGTTGAGGGTTGTTTGTTTGTTTTTTGTTTTTTCATTTACTTCAATGGGAGCAGGAGGAAGCCTCAAATAGATACTTGTCCCCTGCCAACGGTTTGTGGCAAAGCCACAGTCCCATTCTGAATAAAGCCTACAGAAAAATGGATCCTGAACACCGAGGAAGATGCACAGCAAGATGTAGAAGGAATGTAAATTGAAGTAAAGGAAAAGAAATAGAAGAACGAGTAACAAGGAGAGGCATAAACAAAGTGGTGAAATTCAGCATCCCATGAGGGATGAATTGGTTTAAGTAACCTGACATTTTAAATACTTTCTATGAAAGTACCTTTGCTGAGACATACAATGGAACCAGGATTATTCAAATGTAACAACTGTGAAGCTCATTCAGATAACCTAAACATACCCTAAGCCTCAATTATGTTTGACAGGTAGGAAAAATGTGTATGAAGTATAATGGGGTGTCAGTGGAATGTATTACAGAAGGCTTATGAAACATGGCTGATCATTACAACCAGGAAAAAAAAGTACTATCAATAAAACTAAAATAAATAGTACAGTAAAATGGGTCTCATTTTGGGAAGCAACCCATAACCATTTGTTCTCTTTATTTTCTCATTATTAACTTTCACTGGAGCTGTGGTGTGTATGTATATAATAAAAATAACTTTTTTTCCCCCATCCCAAGCAAACACTTATCGATATTCTCAATGACTTCGACATCTTTGGGAACAGTTTGAAAGTCATTGTCAATATCCTCTTCCTTCATCTGAATCATGCAACAGCCACAAGTTACTTAATCATTGTTTGTCACTTCAAAAATTGTCCTTCATCTGTTTGAAACCAGTCCTCTGAGATCAAATTATATTTTCTCATCTTTCACAGGAGACCTCAGTAGCAGTAAACCGAAGTGGCAGTAGTAGATTAACTTTGTCCTGCATTTCTTCTGTTGATTCTCTAGGTAATTCACCTCCATTTTGGCTACCAAATGAAGTGATCATGGATTTATTAACTCGGTAACATTGTAATGGACCTTCTAGCTTATCCCTGGGTGGCTTCCCTCTACCTGAGCTAAGCAGTAGCGGTGCCAGCTTTTCCCGCGCCCTAGGCGGCGGAAGGTCCCGCCCCCGAAATGCCGCCCCCAACAGCGGTGGCGGAAGGTCCCGCCCCCAAAATTGAACCGACGGCTGGGGCGCCGGCGCCCCCAAAATAGCAGCGCCCTAGGCAACCGCCTAGGTCGCCTAATGGGTTGCGCCGGCCCTGGAGCTAAGCAGCAGGGAAAGGATTTACCCCGAAGAACACCCTCTTATTCAGTTCAATATTCAGAGGGCTCCATAAACCCTCTGCTACAGGAAAAGGACATGGTATCCCTCCTGTTAAAGCCCATTTTCTGACCAGCTCTATCTGCCATGTAAAGCTTTCCATGTTTGGTGAACAATTGAAAACTGAAAAATTTCAATTCAGAAATATTGCTATGGCCCTGCTGTCAGGAGTAAGGCCCTGCAGCTGTGCCTGCTCCATACTCCTGACACCCTAATGAGCCAGATGGGTTGCCTGATGGACCGTCCTGCCTGCCTGGCTGAGGAAGCTAGCAAGCCCATTCTTAAGCTCAGCAGCAGGAGCTTGTTCGTTCGTTTGTTCACTCACTGGCTGCTCAATGCACACGCCCCTGGACTTTTCGACTCCCTAGGCTGATCTCTCTAAGCCCTGCTCCTGTGTGGCGCTAGCCCAGATCCTACCCTGCACCCCGTCTTGTTCCAGTCTTCCCTGACTCCTGGTAATCTGCCTCTGACCTCCAACTCTGACTCTGTTTCGACCTTTGGCTCAGGCATTTGGACTCTGACCACTAGGCCTGCCTGCCTATGATATAACCGGGTCCTCTGACACTCGTGACAGTTGTAGTTCAGATGCTTCATGCCCCCGGTTTTCTCCCAGGTTGGACTGTATCTTCCATCATGCACCATGATTTCTCCTCATGGTAAAGGTGAGCAGTTGAATGATGGATTCCCTGGCCATGATGCATCATGGGAGATGTAGAATGGCTGCGGAGTTGTGCCTCCGGAGGAGAATGGGGACAACAAATTACAATTCCGACGTATACCAGGGTGGGATATCAAAAGTAAAATATTTCAGTTTTCAGCCACAATATATCAGTTTTTGGCTGTAAGCTTTTTTGGTTTTCAGGTGTTTGGTTTTTTAGATGAAGAAACACAATTTTATGCAGAAAGCAGACACTCTTCACAAAATTCTCATTAATGGAAAATTGTATTTACAGGAAAAGTTGGATTTTGACAGAAGGTCTTATCCAGCCCTAACATTGGGTCAGGGGAGAGATTGCATGACAGCTAGGAAACTGACAAGTTCCTCTGCAAAAGAACCAGACATAAACTGAAGGGAATAAAGGAGAAAAAATGGTAGCTCAATTTTTTTCTTCAGTCTGCTTTCTTCTTTAAAGACAGAATGAAGTTATCACCGTCTCTCAGCTGTTTCCGCTTCATTCACTTTTATATATGAATGAAGTGAAAATGTCTAATCCCTGGATATCTTTTTCTCTGTTTAAGCAATTATCTTTTCTAGGTAGAAGTTCAAAAGTGATTCTCAGTAAGATCCACTTCTGCATTGAAATAAAGGGTCACATCTCCCAGAATGTCCTTTTCATAAGGAAATGTGAAATGGAAAATTAATGTTTTAATGACTCTGATAAGGGTTGCTATTCAATGCCGGTGTCAGTAAATGGCCATGCACCAGTTCTTATGAACTGGGATTGTGTCCATCTAATTGAATCTACTTTTCTCTTACTAAAACCAGATAGAATGCATAAACATTACTCAATAGTTCTCCGGTAAACTCTTTCTACAGTGAATGAAAACAAGCAGGCCCTAGCTGTATCTTAGAGCTAGTCAAAAACTGGGAGCGGGGGAGTTTACTGAACAATTAAATTCATTGGTAGAAATTCAAATACCAAAAACTTCAGCTAAAAAAAGCAAAATAATATAGCTGAAAATAAACATTCTGGTTTTCAGGTGTGGTGTGTTTTTTTTTCTAAATTGTGCACAGAAAGCAGACATTTATCACACACAAAATGTTTAACGAAGACCCCCGTTCTCTGAAATAATGTTGCTGGAAAAGTTTTGACCTGCTCTATATTAAATCTTTCAACTCAGCTTCTTGGAGGCACCATGGTCTAGGGGAAAGAGATCTGATCTGTGACTCAGGAGACCTAGCTTCTAGTCCTGTTGCTGACTTGCTCTGTGACCTTGGGCAAGTCACTTAACCTCTACTTCCTACCCTTATCTACTTAAAGTGTAACAACATTGCAGCGGGAACTATGTGTTTGTACTACACCTAGCACAATAGGATGCCATTTTTACTTAAAGCATCCAGAAGCTACAGTAATACAAATAACAATGATAAATCCTTTTCCCCTTACTAAGTGAAGGAAAATAGGTGTTGAACACAACTCCTTTATTAAACCTGTTTCCCATGAGAGCTAAATGGTAGTACTAAGAAGTGTTAGCCATGGTTAGAAGTTGCCTATAATTCCATCCCATGTACCATATAAATAGAATTGGGGGGGGGAGGAGAGAGCGACACATACATGTTCCCACTCAGATGTAACCTTCTTTTCTGATTGATCCCCAGAGAAAATGAATCTGCTAAATTGGATCAGTTCTACTGTTCTTGAGCTGAAAGTAAATGGGGTCAGTGACATTACGGCAATGCTTCTTGCTGCTCTCCAGTAGAAAATGTAATTAAAGAGACAGGTCGGCCAGGCTACAGTTCATTCTCTCACCAAAAGAAATCATGAAAGCTCTAGTTCAAAGCTGACAGGTCTAATTCTCCTTTACACAAAGACCCCTTTATACCATTCTGTCAGTGCAAAGAAGTGTCAGTGTAGGTGTAAATACCCACCCACATTACTCTAACACCCACTTTAAGGCCCCTTTGCATTGTTCTGGCAGTGTACAGGGACCTTAATCCATGAATCAGACCCATAATGTTTAGTGATTTTTATAGCTTTACAAGCCTGATCCAAATCAATTACTTGAAATTAATGGGAGTCTTTCCATTGACTTTATGGACCCTTGGATCAGCCCCTATATAGCCATGATTAAACAAAGCTGTTAGGCAGGTGCATAAACTTCATTGAAGTCAATGGGATTTAAAGCATATACTTAAGGGTTTTGCTGTATGGGGATGGATTTGAGTGTGTGTTTGAAGTTAAGCACATGTTCAGGTGCATTGCTGAATCAAGGCATAAAGTCGTGCTACTACAGAGTATTAATATAATTTCTACTTTTTTCCTCTTTGGAAATAATGCTAAAGATTAAACTGTTAGTGTTTAGTAATATTTTACAGTAATAGTTAGTTTCATAGCCAAAAAGGTTAGATACATACACACACACACACAAGTATTCTTATATTCAAGCTGCATCTTGAAAAATGCTATTAAATTCAATAGAGAAGGATAACCTTTAAACCAACATCTAAAATGCTACCGTGGGGATATCACTTTTATTTATGAGCCTACTGTTTATGACCCTAATTTTATCATTAGGCACCAAAGTTTGAAAATTTGGGCCTTTATAGATCAAATGTTTCTGACCCTCAGTAGGTTTATCCCAACATACTTTATGGAACGAACAAAAAATAAAACACAGTGCTTACTAATTTCTGTGCCATTTGGGCCAGATTCAGGAAAATGCAGAAGTCCATCCTTAGTCAACACATCATTTAAGCACCTGAGTTCAATGGGTCTGCTCCTTTTTTTAAAAGTTAGGTAAATGGTTAATCGGGGCCTAAGGGCTGTCCAGAATAGGACTGTGGGTTTTTTGGGGTTTTTTTCTGGACAGAGGTTTTAGTGAGAACACAAAACCTCATGATATTCCATTTGTAATACATCAGATAAAATACCTGTAAGTAACATGGGCGCCATACTACTGAAAGCAAATAATGAGTAAGGAGAGCAAAAAGGGCCCACAGTGACACAGGAAGCAGTGGCGATTGCAGAAAATACTTTCAGTGCTTGGGGAAACCTAAGCAATTGTAAAAGGAACAGCGTTGAAATGCTATTCCCATTGACGTCAATGGCCTTGTTGCTAGGAAAGAAGGTGTGTCCTTAGCACATGTTAACAAACATGGTATGACGGTACTTTTTTCCTAGTGAAGGCAAAGCCCCATAGTCTTTATCTCAATCTACTGAAACATAAGAAAATTACAAACTGCCTTGCCTTCAATAGCTAACACGAGATAAAACACCTTTTATTCCTAGTGAAGGTAATCACAGAGGCCAGGGTTTTACCCCAGGCATTTCCCCTTTTCAGTGGTCATTCTTGCAACACCTTTGGATGTTACTTGTTAAAATTAGTACTTTTGCAAATAATCTCAAGGTAATCACTTGTAGCATTCTAAATGATGATTTCCCCTCCCTCTTAGTTTGAGGTTTGAGATGATGAATACAGGAGTCAATGGGCTATATTCATTCACGCTGTAAATGCATTGAGTACAGCTGATGGGGTTAGGCTGGTGTTTTTGGTTAGATCTCTTTATTTTGTAATGTAAGTACAAACAAGAAACACATTTAAAGTGGATGCCAGGATTACAAAAAATGGGGAAGGGGGCAGCAAAGGAAGGAAACACAGCTTCATAAGGGAAATATAGAATTATGATAAAATTCATGAACACCATGGAAAAGCAAAAAAAAAAAGAAAAATGGAACAAGCATTTGTTGGCCATAAAGGCACCTTCAGAAAAAGAACAAAGTTTAGCATTCTGATATATAAATTAACATTTTTAAAGACCATATTTAGACCTAATTTATTGGTAAAGCATGTTTGTACAGGGCCTAGCACAATGGGGCCTCAATGTGAGTAATAACTAGGGCTAGCAAAAAAGTAGGCTTTTTGGTGGGGGGGGGGGAAATCAGAATGAAACATTTCTTCATCTTATTTGAATTTTTTTTTTTTTTTAAGACAAAAAAATATTTAGTTCAGTTTTCCTCACCTTTGCCTTACTTCAGAGGTCTCCGCTATAAAGAAGTCTAGTCCTAATGCTCTTGATCCAACATGCTGCTGCTTTCGCCACTGAGGTTCCTGGTAGAGCCCTGCAGCTCTGTGGATATTCGCTTTATATCCATGTATGACTGCATCCACAGACATAAATTTTATATCCATGCAGGGCTCTATCTATTACCCCTGCCTGAACAGAACCTATTTATCACCTTTTAGTGACTGGTCTTAATTTTACTTACCTTACGAACATAGTTTTCAATATAGATACATAATTCCTTAAATCTCATCATGCATACATTTCACAATGATCATGATGACCAGTAACCTACCGTCTTGCAGTAGAAACCTTACATGCCACCCATTGGCAACCTTATGTTACATTTTAACGTATGTCCAATTGCTGCACTGTAATGTTATTCAGAAGACAAAATGGTGTCTAAACCCACAGCTCAGTTGGATCCTGGGTATCCAATTACCCACCAAGCCTTAGTCTTAATGTCTTCCTAGACCAATTTTGTTTAGAGATGCATGAAAGAATTTTTATTGCTGATGGGCGGGGGCGGGGGGGGGGGGGGGGGAANTCATTTTCAAAAGCATAGTACCTTTTGCCTATCTTTTTTTTTTCTGTTCTCCACTGAAAAATGTTTCTCTCCCACACATGGGAAGAGCCCTTTTTACTGCAGAAAACAGGTGCTGTCTCCAGGAATTGCTGTGGGTTTCCCCCCACCTCCTCCAGTTGGGATAAATGTGTGAACATGCTTTGTTTTTCCTGAAGGAAATTTAATTATTTTCAATGGGGTGGGAGAAATATGTGAAGTGGGTGAATCTTTCAACAAGCTCATAAATTCTTGTGATATTGGACATGATCTGGAATGAAAAATGCCATAATTTAAAAACCCAGAAGGAAAGTATCTATCCACATCATTCACAACAGTGAATGTGCAGCTAAGTGCTACAATTCCTAGGACGTGGTCAGACTGTCAATTGATGGCAATGAAACTCTGTACAGGCACAACAATTCACCTGAATCCTGCCAATTGCAGGATCAGGGTCTTACAGTGATATCTTATGCTCCAGCTTGAACCTGTCCACTCCACATCTATGTGAAAGACAGAATAAAATGAAGTAGGCATTCTCTGAACAGCTTGCATCCGAAGAAGTGGGTATTCACCCACGAAAGCTCATGCTGCAAAACGTCTGTTAGTCTCTAAAGTGCCACAGGATTCTTTGCTGCTCTTACAGATCCAGACTAACACGGCTATCCCTCTGATACTTGACACCATGCAAGGCACTGCATTTAGCCGTATGGAGTGGACATCCCTCAACCTCATGAAGAAAATTGCACAAATACAGACAGAGATCATCTTCCACTTGCATCCGAAGAAGTGGGTATTCACCCACGAAAGCTCATGCTGCAAAACGTCTGTTAGTCTATAAAGTGCCACAGGATTCTTTGCTGCTCTGAACAGCTGTACATGGAAAAACAATCCAATGTATGTAACGATTAAACAGCTCTTCCGTGGAAATGGTGTGAAGCATCATATAAATTAAATCCAATTTTAATTGGCACAATATTCCTACCTTGAGTCACCAAATCACATTTGTCCTGGCAAGCAGGTATAGGAACATACACATTGCAGGAATTTACCTATCTCAGAATTAAATTACTCTTTTAATAACTATGTTCTGAAAAATCTTTTCATCTCAAAATTGCACAGGCAGCTGCAAATAAATAAACAAAGAGCATTTTGTACTTTGGAGGATATTCGTTTAATTTTTTTTTAAAACAGATAAGCAGTAAAGGAAATGGAACAATTTTAAAGCAGACTTTGGGGCAGATCCCCAGCAGGTATACATTGTGTTATGTGCACTGAGTTGAATGGAATTATGCTGTTTTATACCCGGTAAGCTTTCTGGCCTTTTGACTTCAAAATATCTCAGTTTTAAAAAAAAAATAACTATAGCAAAATCAGTTCATACACTGACTTTTTCATTCTCTCACATTATACATATGCAAATCTCTTATGTTAATGATATTAAATGAAAGATAAAATATAATATAAAAATTCATCTGAATTATTACTACTAATAAATCAGAAGGTCTTGTTTCCTTTAGTCAGTCAGTTGTAGGCAGAGTTTGTAGTGTTTCATGTAGCTTTCATATGAATATTCTTTATATAAGAATTTCTATTGACAATTCTTTCAAATTAAAAGAGATTAAAATATAATGCTATAAATCATTGTATTTTAGTTGTGTATACATGAACTAAAGAATGATTAAAATTAATTTCTGTAATCAATACATAGTGTAGATCAAAAGCCAGTATGATAAATATCTTCAAAGATATGGTGCCTGAAGCAAAGTAAGCAGCCATGGGATAAGAAGATGATCTTGTCATGGATTAGTAACTGTCTAAAAGATAGGAAACACAGTGTAAGAATAAATGGTCAGTTTTCATAATGGAGAGTGGAAAATAGTGGGGTCCCCCAAGGATCTGTACTGGGAGTTGTGCTGTCAAAAAAAAATTCGTAACTGATCTGGAAAAAAGGGTTAACAATGAGGTGGCAAAATTTGCAGATGATACGAAATTACTCAAGATAATTAAGTCCAAAGCTGACTGAAGATTTACAAAGGGATCTCACAAAACTGGGTGACTGGGCAACAAAATGGCAGATGAAATTCAGTGTTGAGAAGAGCAGAGTAATGCACATCGGAAAACGTAAAATATGATGGTGTCTAAATTAAACTGTTACCACTCAAGAAATCTATCTTGGAATCAGAGAGAGAGTTCTCTGAAAACATCAGCTCAATATTCAGCAGCAATAAAAAAACCTAACAATGTTATGAGCCATTAGGAAAGAACTAGAAAATATCATAATGCCATTATGTAAATCCATGATATGCCCTCACCTTGAATATTGTGAGCAGTTCTGTTCATCCCATCTCAAAAAAGATATATTAGAATTGGAAAAAGAATTGGTCTATAAAATCATGAATGGTATGGTGAAAGTGAATAAAGTGGTATTTACCCCTTCACATAACACAAGAACCAGGGATCATCAAATTAAATTATTAGGCAGCAGGTTTAAAACAAATGTAAGGAAGTACTTCTTCACACAATGCAGTCAACCTGTGAAACTCATTGCTAGGGGAAGTTGTGAAGGCCAAAAGTAGAACTGACTTCAAAAAGAATTAGATACATTCCTGAAGGATAGCCATTGATGGGTCTATTAGCCAAGATGGTCAGAGATGCTGTCCCAGGCATGTGTGTTCCGAAACTCCAAGTGCCAGAAGCTGGGACTGGACAACAGGGGATGGATCACTTGAAATTTCCCAGTTGTGTTCATTTCCTGTGAAGCATCTGGCACTGGCCTGTGTTGGAAGACCGGCTACTAGACTAGAGGGGCCATTGGTCTGACTCAGTATGAGCATTCTTATGTTCTTAGATTCTCATCCAGAGGAAACTAAACTCAATACACTAGATGCCAAGAGGTCTTTTGAGGTTTTATTTGACTAGGAGAACTCAGGAGATCATTAAGACATTAGGCTATGGTGTCTGTCTCTGTCTCTCTCTCTCTCTCTCTCTCTCTCTCTCTCACACACACCATCATCCTCCTCCAGCCAGATTTTGAATGGGACCCGATGTGGTAGATGCACTCTGAGCACGGCTAGTGGATCAGGCCCTGGATGTGACTTCAGCAGCCGAATGTCTGTCTTCCCCTGGTTTGTGAATCGCTCTGAGGCTTAGGCAGGAGATTGCTTCCTCCCTTCAGGTGTTTGGAGGCCTATGTACATACCCAGAGGCAAGAACTTAGGCACAGAGGGAACTTCTATCCTGAAAAACATAAGCGCCTACAGGTTTTGGCCGGAGTTTTGTGGATCACAGTGGAGCGAAAACTGTTAGGATCTTAGGTCTCTGTTTTAAGCACCTAAGTTTGGGGTTTAGGCACGTAAGTACTTGCATGGCTCCCGCCCCAATTTCTAACAGCGAGGGAGATTAACCATGGGAACAAGGCCCTACAAGGCCTACCAGGGGAAGGGATGGATTCTCATTTCTGATGTCTTCAGACCAAGATGGGATGCCTTTCTGAAAAGTATGCTTTAATTAGACCCAGTTATTGGGCTCAATGTAGGGGTAATTAGGTGAAACTCTATAGCCTGTATTACACAGGCCATGTAAGACTAGATGATCTGATGGTCTCTGCTGGCCTTAAACCCTATCATAGAATATCAGGGTTGGAAGGGACCTCAGGAGGTCATCTAGTCCAACCCCCTGCTCAAAGAAGGAGCAACCCCAACTAAATCATCCCAGCCAGGGCTTTGTCAAGCCGGGCCTTAAAAACCTCTAAGGATGGAGATTCCACCACCTCCCTAGGTAACCCATTCCCGTGCTTCACCACCCTCCTAGTGAAATAGTTTTTCCTAATATCCAACCTAGACCTCCCCCACTGCAACTTGAGACCATTACTCCTTGTTCTGTCATCTGCCACCACTGAGAACAGCTGAGCTCCATCCTCAGTTGAAGGCTGCCCTGCTATCAAATCTCCCCTCACTCTTCTCTTCTGCAGATGAAACACGCCCAGTTCCTTCAGCCTCTCCTCGTAAGTCATGTGCTCCAGCCCCCTGATCATTTTTGTTGCCCTCCGCTGGACTCTCTACAATTTGTCCACATCCTTTCTGTAGTGGGGGCCCCAAAACTGGACACAATACTCCAGATGTGGCCTCACTAGTGCCGAATAGAGGGGAATAATCACTTCCCTCAATCTGCTGGCAATGCTCCTACTAATGCAGCCCGATATGCCATTAGCTTTCTTGGCAACAAGGGCACACTGCTGAATCATACACAATTTTGTGTTGAATTATATATTTCATTACAATATTGAGACGACACAGCAGACTCATTTTCACTTATATTTCATGTATATGTGTGTGCATGTATATTGGTGTATATATTATAATTAGTTGTTGTCATATGTACAGAAGACCAGATATACCGGTGCACTATTTCTATTAAGGTAAATTGTTTATGTATCTCTGGGCGTAATTTAGCACAAAGTATTAAAATATACAGGTTTATCTACAATGTATTTTGGGGAGTAGTTAAATAGAGGTACAATTATTTATAATTATGTAAACTTCTTATTTGGGCTCTTTAAGTGCAGATTTGACAAGCAGTGTCTACAAACCTTGGGAATCAAGTAAAACAAATACATTTACACCTCTACCCCAATATAACGCTGTCCTCGGGAGCCAAAAAATCTTACTGTGTTATAGGTGAAACCGCGTTATATCGAACTTGCTTTGATCCGCCGGAGTGCGCAGCCCCGCTTCCCTCCTCCCACGGAGCGCTGCTTTACCGCGTTTATATCCGAATTCATGTTATATCAGGTCGTGTTATATCGGGGTAGAGGTTTATTATAGGCATATACTCAGAAGTGCACATGCAAATTTGGCCCATGATCCTGCGAACACTCGGTCCATGCTTAAGTTTAAGCACATGAGTAGTAGTGGGAATGCTCAAGTGAGTAAAGTGAGTGTTTGCAGAATGTATCCTTTGTAAGCAAATAAATAAGTCCCTGATTCAGCAAAGCACCTGAGCATGTGCTTAGAGATAAGTATTGCTGATTACAGACATAATCACATGCTGCATAGCGATTTAATCATATGCTTAAATTTAGGTACATACTCAAGTGCTTTGCAAGAGTCACTTGTTGACCTGTTATTTAAACCATCTACTTAAAATTTTCCCCTGTATTTATACCTATTACTTTGTACACAAGCTCCTCCTTGAACAATTTATAATAGTCACTGCAACATTTTGTTACAAGTTACCTGGGAAGGGTTTAAGAATCTTAGAATGGTTATGAACAGGAAAAAGACATTGGGCGCAAACTGCCTGCCCTTTTTTTGGTTTTATTATTTTTGGCCTGTCTCTGAAGATAAGACACAGCAATTTGGCTAACAGCGATATCATATTTCAGTACTACAGCTTCTGTCATGACATCTAAATGCTTGTACTAGTACTTTTGATTTATCTTCGCTTCTAAGAACCTTTAACCAGCTCAACAAGAACAGAGTGTTCCCCCTACTATGCTGGAGGGGAAAAAGGAATGTTGATGTCCAAAATGAAAATTAATAATTATTGTATGGGAAATTGCTAGCAACACAGTTTCTTTTGTGTAAACAGGGAAGTTTAACTACAGCCAACTAAAGTTTTAGCAGGCTGTGAAAAGCCATTAGTTTCTGCTGCATGTATTGTAGATTGAACAGTGTGGTAGCAAGATAGTTACTGTGATTGAGCAATTACTGAAAATATCAGTAATATACCTGCACTTAACACAGTAATGCAGCATTTAGAAATCTGCAGGGATTTCACTAGGTTTTCATTGTGAAAATACTCACCCACCCAGGCAAATTAAGAGAGCCTAAAATCTTCTGTGGTCTGAAGTAAAACTAATACAACTCCATCCCACTTTCCATGCTGTAACATTGCTTTGCAAACACATAAGTATATAGAGCTACAACACATCCATTCCCCCCATGTTAATTAAACTGTAAGGTAAAAACTTGAATTGAAAACCTAATCCCTCATGTTGTTTGGTTTTACAGCTGGCTATGGGCTAGACTGTATTCCTAAGACATAGCAGGGCATTGCTGTACTGTCCCAGAGCAGCAGAGGGAAGGAATTGTGGCTCATAGGCCAGAAGCAAATTATTACCCACTAGGAGCTAGGGAGGAATCATGGCTCCTCGAGCCATGATCCCTTCCCTGCCCTGCTCTGCTCCATTCCTGGAAATGTGCCATGTTTTGCTAAAAAACCTGTATTCCTTGGCCACAGCCATCCCATAACCATCTGCACCATGAAATAGAGAAGTTAGTGTTTACATTTAAGATTTCACCTGATCTTTGTTAGTTCTCAAAAAGGAAATGGACAATTTCTAGTTGTACTGATCTCTGGTATATCAGCAATAAACTGCCAACCCCTGAATGCTGGTTTGCGGGGGGTGGGTGATATATGGGGGATCAATCACTTTTTAATCCTCCCCTCCCACTAGGGGAAAAGGAAATGAGCACAGAGGCCTAGATCCTGACAGGTATTTAGTGTTCTGATGAATCGGGGCCCAAGAGGTGGGAGACTAGAATTATTGACAAATCTAACAGAAAACTCACGTTCATAGAATATCAGGGTTGGAAGGGACCTCAGGAGGTCATCTAGTCCAACCCCCTGCTCAAAGCAGGACCAATCCCCAACTCATGTTGAGTCAGAGAGTACTGGGAAAAAGTACTCCCCAAGGATTTCAGTGGGAATTAGGCACCTTGCCTTTGAGGATCTGGGCCTCAGCCCCTTTCACTGCTGCAAATCTGGATCCATGGTCCAGGCAGCCCGACAAGGTCATAAGGGGATCTTACTTGCTCTTGGTTCCCTTATGCAGGCAGCTCACCTCATAATCTAGTCTTATACATTTCCCACACCAAGTTTCAGATTAACACTGTGCAAGAAAAGTCACTTGTTGTTCAAAAAAGTAATTAAAGGGTCCATAAAAGAGATTAAAATCATTATTTTTTTTAGCATTGGGCCCCCCAAAGTTCTCTGTATAATTCACAAATGATGCTTTTTACATAATCTCCTAAACCAATGAAAATGAATGACTCACGTTCCCTGCACGTCATCATTCAAAGACTGGCTCATTTTCACTCTCAATTCCGCAGATCCATCTGCCAGCTGTAGAACTAATTTTTCAGTAATAATAATATATGGAGATATACCTATCTCATAGAGCTGGAAGGGACCCCCCAAGGGTCATCGAGTCCAGCCCCCTGCCTTCACTAGCAGGACCAATTTTGCCCCAGATCCCTAAGTGGCCCCCTCAAGCAAGGATTGAACTCACAACCCTGGGTTTAGCAGGCCAATGCTCAAACCACTGAGCTATCTCTCCCGAAACAGTAAATGATGTTTTATTCCACAGCTAGCGTTGCCAACTCTCTAATTGCACAAAACTGAACGCCCTTGCCCTGCCCCTTCTCTGAGGCCCCTCCCTCGAGCTCCCCTTCCTCTGTCACTCGCTCTCCCCCACCCTCATTCACTTTCACTGGGCTGGGATACAGGAGGGGGTGTGGGGTCTGGGAGGGAGTTAGGGTGCAGGAGGGGGTTCCAACCTGGGGCAGGGGGTTGGGGAGTTGGTGGGGGAGCGGGCTCTGGCAGGGAGTTTGGGTGTGGGAGGGGCTTCTGACCTGGGGCAGGGGGTTCCGTGTGCGGGCTCCTGCCAGGCAGGGCTTACTTCAGGCGGCTGCCGGTTGGTGGCGCAGCAGGGTTAAGGCAGGTTCCCTGCCTGCCCTGGCTTCATGCTGCTCCTGGAAGCAACCAGCATGTCCAGTCTCTAGGCAGAGGTGCGGCCCGGCCGCTCTGTGTGGTGTGCACTGCCCGCGACGACAGACAGCGCCTCCACAGCTCCCATTGGCTGCGGTTCCCGGACAATGGGAGCTGCGGAGGTGGCAGTTGGGGCGGGGGCAGCGCCGAGAGCTTTCCTGATCACATCTGCGCCTAGGGGCCACAGGGACGTGCTGGTCACTTCCGGGAGCTGCGTGGAGCCAGGGAAGGCAGGGACCCTGCCTTAGCCCAGCTGCCTCACGGACCGGACTTTTGACGGTGCTGACCGGAGCGACCAGGGTCCCTTTTCAAAGCTATTCTCAGGATTTGCTGGCCCCCGTTCATCTCATTTACTTGTACATACAAAGCTTACTTTTGCTAGTTAGCTTGTTGAGTATGAACAGGGAAGTTACAGTTGAATACAACTAATAAATGCTGCATAAAATATAAGGCTCTGAGCCAGCAGAAAATAGCCAGGACAATCTAGGTCATGCAAGTTCTAGGGACGTGAGCAAACACACATCAACATCCAGGGAAGGACTCCCCGATTGACAGCAGTAGGACATCAGACCCCGGATGATCATGGACATTTTTTGCAGCAATAGAGAGGCTGACACTTTGTAGGTGCAAACACAAAACACAGACCTGCATGGTGGGCAGTTGCACAATGGTTCAGAGGAAGCCCATGATCTCCTCAGCTCCCACCCTCTACAACTGGATAGGTCTCTCTACCCACTGTCATGACCACGCAGCAATTCTTACAAAGCTGGATGCCAGCATAACCCCATAGGCACTGGGAAGAGAGGGAAAGGGACAAGTTCTGGCCCTCTACGACAATTACTGTGGACTGTGCCTGCATTCGTACACAATTCTATTGAGCATGCTCAGTGAGTCCCGAGTCATTCCCATAAGCCTGAATTGCTTCACTCCTGGGTAATGGGAAGTAAAACAGTCTCGTGTTATGTGGCTAAAGCTGTATTATATGACTGATACTGAGAGGGAAGTATGAAAGAGGAGGCAGCCTCTATAGCTGTGTAGATGAGAGAAATTCCATGGGACAATGACCACAGAGGCTGTTCTCTGCTGGGTAGGGTCTTAAGCCTCTTGGGGTAAGTCTTAACTCAAATTCATAGTCTGGTGGTTAAGGCACTCACCTGGGTTGTGGGGAACTTCAGTTCAAATCCCTTCTCTACATCAGACAGAGGGGGATTGAACAGATCTCATCTACATCCCAGGTGAATGCCCTAACTATGGGGCTAAAGGGACACATCTTGTGGTCCCCACCGACGGATGGAAACTTGGCCATCGGAAGACTGCCACTGTGCCACTCGAGAGCCACACCCAACTTCAGTAATTATTGGGGGTGTTTTACTAACCTGTTGCGGACGTGTGTAAGTGCTTGAGACTAAGTAAAGTTTAGGTTTAAGTGAAAGTACTTTTGTATTGTCCTGTTTGTGCCAGCCATCGATCGGTCGGATGGCCGTGTCTCCCCTGATTTATTTCCTGACACCACCTCGCACAGAGTAAAATTACCAAGAACTTTGGGTTGAAAGAACCCCGGGTAACAGAATTTGGAGGCCCCAGCGAGGATGGTAGAGAGGAAGGAGACAGATGGTACAAACTGTTTGTAGTTTGTCCATTGTAATAGGAGGTAAAAGACGGCAGGGTGGGGTCGCTCCCTACAAATATCCATGTCACAGTTCGCAAGTTAATCTACGGATAAAGTCCGTTACTGGGACTCACAACTCTGGCTGATTTCACTCCAGCAGGCAGAATTATGTCCAGGAACAAGGAAACACCTGGAAAGAGAGAACAGTTGTAAATGATGTTGGGGAAACAGCTTGACGGATTTTGTACAGGAGTATGGGGATAACGGACCCTGGAATCCTTCACTGGCCTGGAGCCTTCCTGCAGCTCCACAAGCAATGGGATGTCTGGGTTAGTGCAGGAAAGTGGGGAGGTCCAAATGTTAGGGCAAAGATTCGGGCTGCCTTGCAGGGGTTGTGGATAGTTGCCAGGACATTGGATCAGGAGATTGGTTAAAAGGCAGGGTGCAGGAATTGGAAAGAATCCGAGCTGAAAAGGAAAGTGAAGTGATTAATCTGAAGGCAGAATCTGATTCTCTCAGAGCTCTGTCTCTGACACAAGCAGCACAGATTGTAGGAATGCAGAAGCAAGTGTGTGACAGTGAAAGGGTCAGTGGCAAGTTGCAGAGTTGAAACAGCAGACAACAGAAAGCGAAGCTTCAGTGAGAGCCCTTTTAAAAGATTCACAAAGCAGAACCCAGGCAGACCACGGGGAATGCCAGAGACGGATTTGTGCCCTTAAGGCTCAGTTGGGGGAACAAAGGAGGATTGGGGCAGCAATCAGAGGGAATTGTAGCTGGGAGGAAGACACAGAATCAGAGGAAGATCCCAATCCGTACCCCCTTTGTTGCAATTATGAAAGGAAGGACCCTGATGATTTCCCCCTGGATCCTATAGGGCAGTCTCCATATAGTCCCCTACAGAGATCGGTGGAAGAGCTACAAAGACTGCCTCCTATAGCCCCCATAGTCAATACCTCTGTCACAAAAAGGGTTCCTCAGGGAGGAACAGAGGAATGGGTGGAAACTAGACCCTTCTCCCCTGACCAGGTTAGGGCAGTAGGGAAATCAGTTGGCCCACTGAATCAGAGTACAGTCTTGGGGTGGATGGTAAGAGTATCTGGCATAGCCGGATTCACTCCAGCTGATGTAACAGCTATGTCCAGGGAGTGCATGACCCCTGAGAATTGTGCAGGGCTCCCTTATGATATCCAAATAGGGGCACCCCCTGGAGCGGATGATACAGAGAAGCACATAAATGTGCAGAGGGAAGTACACCTCTACCTCGATATAACGCTGTCCTTGGGAACCAAAAAATCTTACCGCGTTATAGGTGAAACCGCGTTATATCGAACTCGCTTTGATCCACCGGAGTGCGCAGCCCCGCCCCCCCGGAGCACTGCTTTACCGCGTTCTATCCGAATTCGTGTTATATCGGGTGGGGTTATATCGAGGTAGCGGTGTAATAAATACCCTGGGAGAAAGCCCCACAGTTATATTTCACCATTCACTGGAATGGGTTACCTAGGGAGGTGGTGGAATCTCCTTCCTTAGAGGTTTTTAAGGTCAGGCTTGACAAAGCCCTGGCTGGGATGATTTAGTTGAGGATTGGTCCTGCTTTGAGCAGGGGGTTGGACTAGATGACCTCCTGAGGTCCCTTCCAACCCTGATATTCTATGATTCTAAGAGAAGCAACAGTCTGGGGAGAGAGCAGAAAGTTATATAGCCAGAAAGAAATTGGCATGGAGACAAATGTCATTAACCAAGACTTTGCAGCCCTCCCTTTCAAACAAGCTTTCATCTAAGGATTTCTCCCTTTGATTCGTATGGCCTTGGTGGGTATGGATCTGCCGGAAGTTTGAACAAGAGACTTTGAGAATAGAGTGAAACAGGCCTATGAGGTTGAAAAGGATATGCACCCTCCGAAAAGAAAACCTGATAAGGTGGCTGTTGTAACCCCTCCGAGTAACACTCAGGGAAAGGAGAGGGGAGACGGACCCCATAGGTTAGAGGCAGGACCGCTGACCCATGGCGTGGGGAATTTTGGAAGTGGCTCTTAAAAGATGAGACAAAGGAAACAATAGACTGCCCACCGCCGAACTCCTAGCAAAGTTGCAGAACATGAACTGGTTAAGCATAAAGGAAAAAGTGCTAGTGTGCCCCTGGTTGCTGCCCTATAGGGAGGACAGGTGCCCCAGGAACCCCCAATTGTGGCATGATTAAACACTGATGAGTGAGGGAGGTTCACGGCTCGTGAAATTTGCAGGAGGGGCGTTCGGACAAAATATATTAGTAGATTCGGGTGCCACCTACTCCCTAATTAGTACCCAAAACAAGAGCCTGTTTGGACCTCCGGCTGGAGTCAAAACCTTACAGGGATTTAATGAGGCACAAAGCATTGTCCCCTTTTGTAAAACAAATCCCATATCGTGTGGGGACAAAGAAAAATAAAAGGCAATTTGGCTTGATGGATTTGGGGGAAGAAGATATTCTAGGAATAGATGCTTTGAGGGAATTGAGAGTGCTGGTTGATTTTGCTAACAGGGTTTTGTGGGAAATGCCCCATGGGAGCCTGTGGAAATTTCAGCGAGCTACCAAATAGCAGCCCTTAATGCATCTGAGGAATTGGAGTGGCCTGCTTGTCCCCCAGAGGTTTTAGCAATTGCAGAGAAATACTGGGAGGTGTGGGCCAAGAACAAAATAGAATGTGGTAAAATTGATGCAGAAATCCTAGTCACAGGCCCTGATCTTCCGCCCCAGAAGCAGCATCGATATCCAAAGGAGGCGGGAGCCAGCCTAAAGGAAACAATTGATGGGTTTTTGAGCCAAGGAGTTTTAGTGGAGCAGCCCAGTCCTAACAATGCTGCCCTATGGCCCGTCCTTAAGAGTGATGGCAAAACTTGGAGGCTTGTGGTGGATTTTCACCCCCTCATCCGGTTGAGTCCACCTAAGGCCCCCGTAGTGGCTAAGTATCAGGAGGTAATGGGCTCCATTGTAGGAGGGGCCCCGTGGTTTTCAGTTTTAGATTTGGCTATTGCTTCCTTTACTACCCCCTTACACCAGGACAGCTACTATAAATTTGCTTTCACCTTTCAGGAAAAACAGTTGTGTTTTACCCAGGTCCCCATGGGCTGGCATAACACCCCTTTCATCTGCCATGCCCATGTAGCAAAAATGTGGGAGGGAATGCCTGAAAGGATAGTGTGATTTCTTATGTGGATAATATCCTGTTCTGTACACTAGGGTGACCAGATGAGGGGAATGAAATATCGGGACACATGGGGGCGGGGGGGTGCTGAGAAAAACAAAACAAAACCGAGCGAGTCCAGGCTGAGGGGAAAAAAAACAAAAAACAAAAAACCCGAGCGAGTCCCGGCTGAGGGAGAGAAAAAAAACAACAAAAAAACAGTGCTGCCTGCGGATATCTCTGTCCCGCGTCCCGACCAAAGATCGGTCGGGACGCGGGACAGAGACCAAAATATCGGGACGGTCCCGATAAAATCGGGACATCTGGTCACCCTACCGTACACAGACCCGGGAAGAGAATTTAAAGGTGTTGGACAGAGTGCTGCAAAAGATTCAGAAAACAAGGTTTAAGGTAAGCCCAAAGTAGGCCGAACTGTGCTCCCAGCAGGTGAACGATCTTGGAGTAACCCTGGGACAAGAAAGGCACTCCCCTGACCACCAGAGGGTTGAGCTGATTCTCAAACTCCCAGCCTGGCAGAATTAGTCAAAAAGGGAAAGCACCGGGAGTGGAGAGTGTGGCAGAATGAATCAAAATTAATTCTAGCAACTAAGGAAAGCGAACCAGAAGCAGTCTGGGTGGATCCTACAGCATTAAGAACAGAGATGACTTCTTTAGCTCACAATGGGGAACACCTAGGAGTAGAGAGAACCTTAACCCAATTGCAGGGTGCCAGCTGGTGGCCACACATGACCAGCGATGTGGAGCAGTTTGTAAATCACGGTCTACCTTGTGCAGACAATAATGCTGATCCTAAAATAATCAAAGGGCCTCTGAGACATCAAAGAATAGAGGGACCATGGGCCCAATTGCAAATTGATTTTATTGGCCCCTACCCAGGACAACAAGGGATCATCAGTATTGTCTGATAATTGTTGATCCATTTACTAAGTGGATTGAGGCTATTCCTACTCGAAATAACACAGCTCAAACTACAGCTCGGCTGCTCACGGAACGAGTAATAACCAGA
Organism: Platysternon megacephalum; assembly: GCA_003942145.1. NCBI lineage: Eukaryota > Metazoa > Chordata > Testudines > Platysternidae > Platysternon > Platysternon megacephalum. The sequence continues at coordinate 6,310,839 of QXTE01000072.1, forward strand.
TGGGGTATGCCAAGGGAAATTGATTCAGACCAAGGATCCCACTTTATTGGGGAAATCACAAAAGGAATTTGTCAAGTGTTTGGAATTAAACAAAAGCTACCTATAGCTGGATGCCCCCAAATTTCAGGCCAAGTGGCGCCAACTAACTGTACTTTAAAAACAGCTCTCAGAAAAGTAGTGAAGGGAAGGATTGGGACCAAAGGTTGCCATTTATCCTTATGGCTATCAGGGGTTCTGTGGCATTGCATGGAGTAACTCCATTCAAGGTGATGACTGGGAGAGAGATGCATCTCCCAGAACAATGGTGGGTAGATGGAATACCGCCTGACAGACTACAACCCCGGGTCCTCACTGACCAATGGATGCAGCAGCTGTTAAAAGTTGTTGCTAACACCCATTAGCAGGTTGCCATAGCCTTGAGGAACCAACATTCGAAAAATGGACAAAAGAATGGGCCCGGTCCTAAACCCCCAGGAATGGCAGGTAGGAGATATGGTTATGTATCGACAAGTAAAGGAAAAAGCACACAATCTCCGTCCAATTTGGGCAGGACCTGTTTGAATCTTTAACAAGGCTAGTCCCACTGTCTACCAGCTAGAAATTCGGTCAGGAAAGAAAAACCTACTGAAGTGGTTTCACTCCTCGCAGCTAAAACGATGGAAGGGAGACAGTCCCAATCTTCACTTTTTCTCAACTTCTCACTCTGACAGCGGTTGAGAGACTTCAGTGTTTGAAATCAGGCTCACTCAGTCCTTACTAGAGGGAAAGGGAGTGTTGTGTCAAGAGTGTCACTGGTTTCTTCCTTTGTGGAAACACCATTTGAGTTTGTCTTCTATGAGTCCCTTAAAATAAATTAGGCTTGCTCCGAACTAAACCCCGAAGTGTCAAAGGCAGTACCCCAAACACGATACTCTAACACATTTCAGCTTTGCTACAAACAAGGTTACGAGTTTGTTTCTTCATCTGGGTGATTAATATGTAAAGTGTTGCAAAGATGGCCATAAGTATCTAAGCCAGAGGTGGGCAAACTATGGCCCGCGGGCCACATCTGGCCCACAGGACCCTCCTCCCCGGCCCCTGAGCTCCTGGCCCGGGAGGCTCGCCCCCGGCCCCTCCCCTGCTGTTCCCCTCCCCTGCAGCCTCAGCTCACTGCGCTGCCGGTGCAATGCTCTGGGTGGCGGGGCTGCGAGCTCCTGGGGCAGCGCGGCTGCAGAGCCCAGCCTGACCCGGTGCTCTGTGCTGCGCGGTGGCGTGCTCCAGGCAGCGCAGTAAGGGGGCAGGGAGCGTTGGATAAAGGGCAGGGGAGTTTGGAGTGGTGGTAAGGGGGCGGGGGTGTGGATGGGGGCGGGGCAGTCAGAGGGTGGGGAACATGGGGGCAGGGGTCCCGGAGAGGCAGTCAGGAAGGAGAGGGGTGGTTGGATGGGGCAGCAGGGGGCAGTCAGGGGCAGGGGTTCCAGGGGCTGTCGGGGAGAAGGGGGGGNGTTTGCAGAATGTATCCTTTGTAAGCAAATAAATAAGTCCCTGATTCAGCAAAGCACCTGAGCATGTGCTTAGAGATAAGTATTGCTGATTACAGACATAATCACATGCTGCATAGCGATTTAATCATATGCTTAAATTTAGGTACATACTCAAGTGCTTTGCAAGAGTCACTTGTTGACCTGTTATTTAAACCATCTACTTAAAATTTTCCCCTGTATTTATACCTATTACTTTGTACACAAGCTCCTCCTTGAACAATTTATAATAGTCACTGCAACATTTTGTTACAAGTTACCTGGGAAGGGTTTAAGAATCTTAGAATGGTTATGAACAGGAAAAAGACATTGGGCGCAAACTGCCTGCCCTTTTTTTGGTTTTATTATTTTTGGCCTGTCTCTGAAGATAAGACACAGCAATTTGGCTAACAGCGATATCATATTTCAGTACTACAGCTTCTGTCATGACATCTAAATGCTTGTACTAGTACTTTTGATTTATCTTCGCTTCTAAGAACCTTTAACCAGCTCAACAAGAACAGAGTGTTCCCCCTACTATGCTGGAGGGAAAAAAGGAATGTTGATGTCCAAAATGAAAATTAATAATTATTGTATGGGAAATTGCTAGCAACACAGTTTCTTTTGTGTAAACAGGGAAGTTTAACTACAGCCAACTAAAGTTTTAGCAGGCTGTGAAAAGCCATTAGTTTCTGCTGCATGTATTGTAGATTGAACAGTGTGGTAGCAAGATAGTTACTGTGATTGAGCAATTACTGAAAATATCAGTAATATACCTGCACTTAACACAGTAATGCAGCATTTAGAAATCTGCAGGGATTTCACTAGGTTTTCATTGTGAAAATACTCACCCACCCAGGCAAATTAAGAGAGCCTAAAATCTTCTGTGGTCTGAAGTAAAACTAATACAACTCCATCCCACTTTCCATGCTGTAACATTGCTTTGCAAACACATAAGTATATAGAGCTACAACACATCCATTCCCCCCATGTTAATTAAACTGTAAGGTAAAAACTTGAATTGAAAACCTAATCCCTCATGTTGTTTGGTTTTACAGCTGGCTATGGGCTAGACTGTATTCCTAAGACATAGCAGGGCATTGCTGTACTGTCCCAGAGCAGCAGAGGGAAGGAATTGTGGCTCATAGGCCAGAAGCAAATTATTACCCACTAGGAGCTAGGGAGGAATCATGGCTCCTCGAGCCATGATCCCTTCCCTGCCCTGCTCTGCTCCATTCCTGGAAATGTGCCATGTTTTGCTAAAAAACCTGTATTCCTTGGCCACAGCCATCCCATAACCATCTGCACCATGAAATAGAGAAGTTAGTGTTTACATTTAAGATTTCACCTGATCTTTGTTAGTTCTCAAAAAGGAAATGGACAATTTCTAGTTGTACTGATCTCTGGTATATCAGCAATAAACTGCCAACCCCTGAATGCTGGTTTGCGGGGGGTGGGTGATATATGGGGGATCAATCACTTTTTAATCCTCCCCTCCCACTAGGGGAAAAGGAAATGAGCACAGAGGCCTAGATCCTGACAGGTATTTAGTGTTCTGATGAATCGGGGCCCAAGAGGTGGGAGACTAGAATTATTGACAAATCTAACAGAAAACTCACGTTCATAGAATATCAGGGTTGGAAGGGACCTCAGGAGGTCATCTAGTCCAACCCCCTGCTCAAAGCAGGACCAATCCCCAACTCATGTTGAGTCAGAGAGTACTGGGAAAAAGTACTCCCCAAGGATTTCAGTGGGAATTAGGCACCTTGCCTTTGAGGATCTGGGCCTCAGCCCCTTTCACTGCTGCAAATCTGGATCCATGGTCCAGGCAGCCCTACAAGGTCATAAGGGGATCTTACTTGCTCTTGGTTCCCTTATGCAGGCAGCTCACCTCATAATCTAGTCTTATACATTTCCCACACCAAGTTTCAGATTAACACTGTGCAAGAAAAGTCACTTGTTGTTCAAAAAAGTAATTAAAAGGTCCATAAAAGAGATTAAAATCATTATTTTTTTTAGCATTGGGCCCCCCAAAGTTCTCTGTATAATTCACAAATGATGCTTTTTACATAATCTCCTAAACCAATGAAAATGAATGACTCGCGTTCCCTGCACGTCATCATTCAAAGACTGGCTCATTTTCACTCTTAATTCCGCAGATCCATCTGCCAGCTGTAGAACTAATTTTTCAGTAATAATAATATATGGAGATATACCTATCTCATAGAGCTGGAAGGGACCCCCCAAGGGTCATCGAGTCCAGCCCCCTGCCTTCACTAGCAGGACCAATTTTGCCCCAGATCCCTAAGTGGCCCCCTCAAGCAAGGATTGAACTCACAACCCTGGGTTTAGCAGGCCAATGCTCAAACCACTGAGCTATCTCTCCCGAAACAGTAAATGATGTTTTATTCCACAGCTAGCGTTGCCAACTCTCTAATTGCACAAAACTGAACGCCCTTGCCCTGCCCCTTCTCTGAGGCCCCTCCCTCGAGCTCCCCTTCCTCTGTCACTCGCTCTCCCCCACCCTCATTCACTTTCACTGGGCTGGGATACAGGAGGGGGTGTGGGGTCTGGGAGGGAGTTAGGGTGCAGGAGGGGGTTCCAACCTGGGGCAGGGGGTTGGGGAGTTGGTGGGGGAGCGGGCTCTGGCAGGGAGTTTGGGTGTGGGAGGGGCTTCTGACCTGGGGCAGGGGGTTCCGTGTGCGGGCTCCTGCCAGGCAGGGCTTACTTCAGGCGGCTGCCGGTTGGTGGCGCAGCAGGGTTAAGGCAGGTTCCCTGCCTGCCCTGGCTTCATGCTGCTCCTGGAAGCAACCAGCATGTCCAGTCTCTAGGCAGAGGTGCGGCCCGGCCGCTCTGTGTGGTGTGCACTGCCCGCGACGACAGACAGCGCCTCCACAGCTCCCATTGGCTGCGGTTCCCGGACAATGGGAGCTGCGGAGGTGGCAGTTGGGGCGGGGGCAGCGCTGAGAGCTTTCCTGATCACATCTGCGCCTAGGGGCCACAGGGACGTGCTGGTCACTTCCGGGAGCTGCGTGGAGCCAGGGAAGGCAGGGACCCTGCCTTAGCCCAGCTGCCTCACGGACCGGACTTTTGACGGTGCTGACCGGAGCGACCAGGGTCCCTTTTCAAAGCTATTCTCAGGATTTGCTGGCCCCCGTTCATCTCATTTACTTGTACATACAAAGCTTACTTTTGTTAGTTAGCTTGTTGAGTATGAACAGGGAAGTTACAGTTGAATACAACTAATAAATGCTGCATAAAATATAAGGCTCTGAGCCAGCAGAAAATAGCCAGGACAATCTAGGTCATGCAAGTTCTAGGGACGTGAGCAAACACACATCAACATCCAGGGAAGGACTCCCCGATTGACAGCAGTAGGACATCAGACCCCGGATGATCATGGACATTTTTTGCAGCAATAGAGAGGCTGACACTTTGTAGGTGCAAACACAAAACACAGACCTGCATGGTGGGCAGTTGCACAATGGTTCAGAGGAAGCCCATGATCTCCTCAGCTCCCACCCTCTACAACTGGATAGGTCTCTCTACCCACTGTCATGACCACGCAACAATTCTTACAAAGCTGGATGCCAGCATAACCCCATAGGCACTGGGAAGAGAGGGAAAGGGACAAGTTCTGGCCCTCTACGACAATTACTGTGGACTGTGCCTGCATTCGTACACAATTCTATTGAGCATGCTCAGTGAGTCCCGAGTCATTCCCATAAGCCTGAATTGCTTCACTCCTGGGTAATGGGAAGTAAAACAGTCTCGTGTTATGTGGCTAAAGCTGTATTATATGACTGATACTGAGAGGGAAGTATGAAAGAGGAGGCAGCCTCTATAGCTGTGTAGATGAGAGAAATTCCATGGGACAATGACCACAGAGGCTGTTCTCTGCTGGGTAGGGTCTTAAGCCTCTTGGGGTAAGTCTTAACTCAAATTCATAGTCTGGTGGTTAAGGCACTCACCTGGGTTGTGGGGAACTTCAGTTCAAATCCCTTCTCTACATCAGACAGAGGGGGATTGAACAGATCTCATCTACATCCCAGGTGAATGCCCTAACTATGGGGCTAAAGGGACACATCTTGTGGTCCCCACCGACGGATGGAAACTTGGCCATCGGAAGACTGCCACTGTGCCACTCGAGAGCCACACCCAACTTCAGTAATTATTGGGGGTGTTTTACTAACCTGTTGCGGACGTGTGTAAGTGCTTGAGACTAAGTAAAGTTTAGGTTTAAGTGAAAGTACTTTTGTATTGTCCTGTTTGTGCCAGCCATCGATCGGTCGGATGGCCGTGTCTCCCCTGATTTATTTCCTGACACCACCTCGCACAGAGTAAAATTACCAAGAACTTTGGGTTGAAAGAACCCCGGGTAACAGAATTTGGAGGCCCCAGCGAGGATGGTAGAGAGGAAGGAGACAGATGGTACAAACTGTTTGTAGTTTGTCCATTGTAATAGGAGGTAAAAGACGGCAGGGTGGGGTCGCTCCCTACAAATATCCATGTCACAGTTCGCAAGTTAATCTACGGATAAAGTCCGTTACTGGGACTCACAACTCTGGCTGATTTCACTCCAGCAGGCAGAATTATGTCCAGGAACAAGGAAACACCTGGAAAGAGAGAACAGTTGTAAATGATGTTGGGGAAACAGCTTGACGGATTTTGTACAGGAGTATGGGGATAACGGACCCTGGAATCCTTCACTGGCCTGGAGCCTTCCTGCAGCTCCACAAGCAATGGGATGTCTGGGTTAGTGCAGGAAAGTGGGGAGGTCCAAATGTTAGGGCAAAGATTCGGGCTGCCTTGCAGGGGTTGTGGATAGTTGCCAGGACATTGGATCAGGAGATTGGTTAAAAGGCAGGGTGCAGGAATTGGAAAGAATCCGAGCTGAAAAGGAAAGTGAAGTGATTAATCTGAAGGCAGAATCTGATTCTCTCAGAGCTCTGTCTCTGACACAAGCAGCACAGATTGTAGGAATGCAGAAGCAAGTGTGTGACAGTGAAAGGGTCAGTGGCAAGTTGCAGAGTTGAAACAGCAGACAACAGAAAGCGAAGCTTCAGTGAGAGCCCTTTTAAAAGATTCACAAAGCAGAACCCAGGCAGACCACGGGGAATGCCAGAGACGGATTTGTGCCCTTAAGGCTCAGTTGGGGGAACAAAGGAGGATTGGGGCAGCAATCAGAGGGAATTGTAGCTGGGAGGAAGACACAGAATCAGAGGAAGATCCCAATCCGTACCCCCTTTGTTGCAATTATGAAAGGAAGGACCCTGATGATTTCCCCCTGGATCCTATAGGGCAGTCTCCATATAGTCCCCTACAGAGATCGGTGGAAGAGCTACAAAGACTGCCTCCTATAGCCCCCATAGTCAATACCTCTGTCACAAAAAGGGTTCCTCAGGGAGGAACAGAGGAATGGGTGGAAACTAGACCCTTCTCCCCTGACCAGGTTAGGGCAGTAGGGAAATCAGTTGGCCCACTGAATCAGAGTACAGTCTTGGGGTGGATGGTAAGAGTATCTGGCATAGCCGGATTCACTCCAGCTGATGTAACAGCTATGTCCAGGGAGTGCATGACCCCTGAGAATTGTGCAGGGCTCCCTTATGATATCCAAATAGGGGCACCCCCTGGAGCGGATGATACAGAGAAGCACATAAATGTGCAGAGGGAAGTACACCTCTACCTCGATATAACGCTGTCCTTGGGAACCAAAAAATCTTACCGCGTTATAGGTGAAACCGCGTTATATCGAACTCGCTTTGATCCACCGGAGTGCGCAGCCCCGCCCCCCCGGAGCACTGCTTTACCGCGTTCTATCCGAATTCGTGTTATATCGGGTGGGGTTATATCGAGGTAGCGGTGTAATAAATACCCTGGGAGAAAGCCCCACAGTTATATTTCACCATTCACTGGAATGGGTTACCTAGGGAGGTGGTGGAATCTCCTTCCTTAGAGGTTTTTAAGGTCAGGCTTGACAAAGCCCTGGCTGGGATGATTTAGTTGAGGATTGGTCCTGCTTTGAGCAGGGGGTTGGACTAGATGACCTCCTGTGGTCCCTTCCAACCCTGATATTCTATGATTCTAAGAGAAGCAACAGTCTGGGGAGAGAGCAGAAAGTTATATAGCCAGAAAGAAATTGGCATGGAGACAAATGTCATTAACCAAGACTTTGCAGCCCTCCCTTTCAAACAAGCTTTCATCTAAGGATTTCTCCCTTTGATTCGTATGGCCTTGGTGGGTATGGATCTGCCGGAAGTTTGAACAAGAGACTTTGAGGATAGAGTGAAACAGGCCTATGCGGTTGAAAAGGATATGCACCCTCCTAAAAGAAAACCTGATAAGGTGGCTGTTATAGCCCCTCCGAGTAACACTCAGGGAAAGGAGAGGGGAGACGGACCCCATAGGTTAGAGGCAGGACCCCTGACCCATGGCGTGGGGAATTTTGGAAGTGGCTCTTAAAAGATGAGACAAAGGAAACAATAGACTGACCACCGCCGAACTCCTAGCAAAGTTGCAGAACATGAACTGGTTAAGCATAAAGGAAAAAGTGCTAGTGTGCCCCTGGTTGCTGCCCTATAGGGAGGACAGGTGCCCCAGGAACCCCCAATTGTGGCATGATTAAACACTGATGAGTGAGGGAGGTTCACGGCTCGTGAAATTTGCAGGAGGGGCGTTCGGACAAAATATATTAGTAGATTCGGGTGCCACCTACTCCCTAATTAGTACCCAAAACAAGAGCCTGTTTGGACCTCCGGCTGGAGTCAAAACCTTACAGGGATTTAATGAGGCACAAAGCATTGTCCCCTTTTGTAAAACAAATCCCATATCGTGTGGGGACAAAGAAAAATAAAAGGCAATTTGGCTTGATGGATTTGGGGGAAGAAGATATTCTAGGAATAGATGCTTTGAGGGAATTGAGAGTGCTGGTTGATTTTGCTAACAGGGTTTTGTGGGAAATGCCCCATGGGAGCCTGTGGAAATTTCAGCGAGCTACCAAATAGCAGCCCTTAATGCATCTGAGGAATTGGAGTGGCCTGCTTGTCCCCCAGAGGTTTTAGCAATTGCAGAGAAATACCGGGAGGTGTGGGCCAAGAACAAAATAGAATGTGGTAAAATTGATGCAGAAATCCTAGTCACAGGCCCTGATCCTCCGCCCCAGAAGCAGCATCGATATCCAAAGGAGGCGGGAGCCAGCCTAAAGGAAACAATTGATGGGTTTTTGAGCCAAGGAGTTTTAGTGGAGCAGCCCAGTCCTAACAATGCTGCCCTATGGCCCGTCCTTAAGAGTGATGGCAAAACTTGGAGGCTTGTGGTGGATTTTCACCCCCTCATCCGGTTGAGTCCACCTAAGGCCCCCGTAGTGGCTAAGTATCAGGAGGTAATGGGCTCCATTGTAGGAGGGGCCCCGTGGTTTTCAGTTTTAGATTTGGCTATTGCTTCCTTTACTACCCCCTTACACCAGGACAGCTACTATAAATTTGCTTTCACCTTTCAGGAAAAACAGTTGTGTTTTACCCAGGTCCCCATGGGCTGGCATAACACCCCTTTCATCTGCCATGCCCATGTAGCAAAAATGTGGGAGGGAATGCCTGAAAGGATAGTGTGATTTCTTATGTGGATAATATCCTGTTCTGTACACTAGGGTGACCAGATGAGGGGAATGAAATATCGGGACACATGGGGGCGGGGGGGTGCTGAGAAAAACAAAACAAAACCGAGCGAGTCCAGGCTGAGGGGAAAAAAAACAAAAAACAAAAAACCCGAGCGAGTCCCGGCTGAGGGAGAGAAAAAAAACAACAAAAAAACAGTGCTGCCTGCGGATATCTCTGTCCCGCGTCCCGACCAAAGATCGGTCGGGACGCGGGACAGAGACCAAAATATCGGGACGGTCCCGATAAAATCGGGACATCTGGTCACCCTACCGTACACAGACCCGGGAAGAGAATTTAAAGGTGTTGGACAGAGTGCTGCAAAAGATTCAGAAAACAAGGTTTAAGGTAAGCCCAAAGTAGGCCGAACTGTGCTCCCAGCAGGTGAACGATCTTGGAGTAACCCTGGGACAAGAAAGGCACTCCCCTGACCACCAGAGGGTTGAGCTGATTCTCAAACTCCCAGCCTGGCAGAATTAGTCAAAAAGGGAAAGCACCGGGAGTGGAGAGTGTGGCAGAATGAATCAAAATTAATTCTAGCAACTAAGGAAAGCGAACCAGAAGCAGTCTGGGTGGATCCTACAGCATTAAGAACAGAGATGACTTCTTTAGCTCACAATGGGGAACACCTAGGAGTAGAGAGAACCTTAACCCAATTGCAGGGTGCCAGCTGGTGGCCACACATGACCAGCGATGTGGAGCAGTTTGTAAATCACGGTCTACCTTGTGCAGACAATAATGCTGATCCTAAAATAATCAAAGGGCCTCTGAGACATCAAAGAATAGAGGGACCATGGGCCCAATTGCAAATTGATTTTATTGGCCCCTACCCAGGACAACAAGGGATCATCAGTATTGTCTGATAATTGTTGATCCATTTACTAAGTGGATTGAGGCTATTCCTACTCGAAATAACACAGCTCAAACTACAGCTCGGCTGCTCACGGAACGAGTAATAACCAGATGGGGTATGCCAAGGGAAATTGATTCAGACCAAGGATCCCACTTTATTGGGGAAATCACAAAAGGAATTTGTCAAGTGTTTGGAATTAAACAAAAGCTACCTATAGCTGGATGCCCCCAAATTTCAGGCCAAGTGGCGCCAACTAACTGTACTTTAAAAACAGCTCTCAGAAAAGTAGTGAAGGGAAGGATTGGGACCAAAGGTTGCCATTTATCCTTATGGCTATCAGGGGTTCTGTGGCATTGCATGGAGTAACTCCATTCAAGGTGATGACTGGGAGAGAGATGCATCTCCCAGAACAATGGTGGGTAGATGGAATACCGCCTGACAGACTACAACCCCGGGTCCTCACTGACCAATGGATGCAGCAGCTGTTAAAAGTTGTTGCTAACACCCATTAGCAGGTTGCCATAGCCTTGAGGAACCAACATTCGAAAAATGGACAAAAGAATGGGCCCGGTCCTAAACCCCCAGGAATGGCAGGTAGGAGATATGGTTATGTATCGACAAGTAAAGGAAAAAGCACACAATCTCCGTCCAATTTGGGCAGGACCTGTTTGAATCTTTAACAAGGCTAGTCCCACTGTCTACCAGCTAGAAATTCGGTCAGGAAAGAAAAACCTACTGAAGTGGTTTCACTCCTCGCAGCTAAAACGATGGAAGGGAGACAGTCCCAATCTTCACTTTTTCTCAACTTCTCACTCTGACAGCGGTTGAGAGACTTCAGTGTTTGAAATCAGGCTCACTCAGTCCTTACTAGAGGGAAAGGGAGTGTTGTGTCAAGAGTGTCACTGGTTTCTTCCTTTGTGGAAACACCATTTGAGTTTGTCTTCTATGAGTCCCTTAAAATAAATTAGGCTTGCTCCGAACTAAACCCCGAAGTGTCAAAGGCAGTACCCCAAACACGATACTCTAACACATTTCAGCTTTGCTACAAACAAGGTTACGAGTTTGTTTCTTCATCTGGGTGATTAATATGTAAAGTGTTGCAAAGATGGCCATAAGTATCTAAGCCAGAGGTGGGCAAACTATGGCCCGCGGGCCACATCTGGCCCACAGGACCCTCCTCCCCGGCCCCTGAGCTCCTGGCCCGGGAGGCTCGCCCCCGGCCCCTCCCCTGCTGTTCCCCTCCCCTGCAGCCTCAGCTCACTGCGCTGCCGGTGCAATGCTCTGGGTGGCGGGGCTGCGAGCTCCTGGGGCAGCGCGGCTGCAGAGCCCAGCCTGACCCGGTGCTCTGTGCTGCGCGGTGGCGTGCTCCAGGCAGCGCAGTAAGGGGGCAGGGAGCGTTGGATAAAGGGCAGGGGAGTTTGGAGTGGTGGTAAGGGGGCGGGGGTGTGGATGGGGGCGGGGCAGTCAGAGGGTGGGGAACATGGGGGCAGGGGTCCCGGAGAGGCAGTCAGGAAGGAGAGGGGTGGTTGGATGGGGCAGCAGGGGGCAGTCAGGGGCAGGGGTTCCAGGGGCTGTCGGGGAGAAGGGGGGGTTGGATGGGGCAGAGGTCCTGGAGGGCAGTCAGGAATGAGAGGAGAGGTTGGATGGGGTGGCGGGGGGCAGTCAGGGGTGGGGGGTCCGAGGGTGGTCAGGGGGAGATGCCCTCCCCCCACAATCCTGAATCCCTTCTCGTATATTTGGGTGTGGCCAGGCAAGGTCTTCGGCAGGGAGGATGCATCCTTACCACCCCGTCCCAGCCTGGTACAGTGTGAACCAGGGGAGTGGGCCCTGGGGCAGGTGTGGCCAGGTAGGTTGTTGGCCAAGGGAAGTGAAGTGTCTCTCCCTGGGGGTGCGGACTGTGCCCTGGTGGTATGTTGTCTTCATTGCAAGTGGCTCCCTGTGGTGGAAGTATTTGGCCCCCTCAGAAGGGGCCCAGTCATCTTTGGGGGCTCTTCTCCAGTCTGTGCCTGCTGTATTTTCTGTAAATGTGTAGTTTATAATACATACATTGATTTCAGGAGAATACACACACACACACACACACACACACACACACACACACACACACACACACACACACACACACACACACTATATTGCACTGATAAATTAGCAATTCCAGTCATTCTCACTGCAGTCTGGTCACCTTTGCACTTGTAGTGTGCTATATTGTAAAAACAGATATTTTTTCTTCTCAGTGCATGTATACAGTTCTAGCAACACAGTAGTGAGTTAGTTCAATGTAAGAAGACTAGGAGAAAAAAAAGCCCAAGAACAAAATGTTGTTCTCAGTGAAGTTTGTAGCCCACCCAGTACAAAGACGATTTAGAGGGCACATTGGTGATCATGTAAACCCTGAATTGAGAACCCATTAGTTCATACAAAGGAGGAGGGACGATAGCGTATTCATCACAAATCCATTACTGTGAAATTTTCACAGAGCTTGATTCTGTACCTGCTATAAGCACAGGATTCTCATTAGTTTCAACAGAAGTTCTGTGCATGGAATGGCTACAGAAAAAGGATCTTAATATTTTTTTTCTATCCTGAGGGCAAACACATTTGTCATTAATTTGCTGCTGCTTGTATGCCATGGAAGATCTCAATAATTTGTCTTCCTCTCTCTGTATTGTAATATGTTCTATTCCTTAGAATACTGATCATTTTCTTTCTTATAAGTTGTAACCTGCTTTGTATTTTTATTTAATATTTAAACAAGAGAAAATGCAATTGTAAGAATTTGCATTGTGTGTGTGCAAAACTAAATGGCTTACAATTAAATTATACACTGTCCCTACATTCGTTGGTAGTCAATTTGGGGATTCATATCAACAATAATTTTCCCTTTTTGAGCAGAGAAAAGGGTGGTGCTGGTATCTGTTATTAACCGACAAATTAATCCCAACTGCATTGCAGAGGAAATGAGTTTTAAATATAAGCAGAATTATTTTCTTTGCATCTCAGTGACAATATTTCCTGATCTAGGCCCAGTCCTGCAAGTACTTAAGCATGGCCCCAATTTAGTAATGCTTCAGGGGGATTTAGGTGTGGGCATAATGTGCTTGGCAGAACTTGTTCATGCATGTAGCACCATTAACGTCAGTACTCCTCCTCATGTGTGTAAAGTTATTCAAGTGCATAAGAGTTTGCAGTAGGGCTGGCTGAAACACTTCAAACCAAATATTTTCCTTTGACAAATGTGGTGGGTCAATTCAGTGCTTCTGCACCTGTATTTCCCCTCAGCGGTCCAGCAAAGGCACTTATTCTAGGCTTCCAGCCTCTTGCCTCTCTGAGGTGGAGATGGGCGGCTGTAGGCACCAGCGCAGCAAGCGCGTGCCTGGGGCGGCAAGCCGCGGGGGGTGGCCTGCTGGTTGCTCTGAGGGCAGCCGTCAGGCTGCCTTTGGCGGCATGCGTGCGGGAGGTCCGCTGGTCCCGTGGCTTCGGCGGTAATTCGGCGGTGGGAACGCTGAAGGCGCAGCACCGGCGGACCTCCCGCAGGCATGCCGCCGAATCCGCGTGGCCAGCGGACCTCCCGCAGGCGCACCGCTGAAAGCTGCCTGACTGCCGTGCTTGGGGCGGCAAAAACCATAGAGTCGCCCCTGGGTGGAGATCCACATCTCTCTCCCTTCTGACTGGGGTGTTTCCAGGCTTCACAATCCCCTGCGTACTCTGTGTTGTTCCCCAGCGAGGCAGATGGCTTACACATGCCAGCAGCTCTGCTTTGCTTGTTCTTTAGAAACTAACAACAGTGCAATTGCCCCAGTTAACCGACCACAAAGCTATTTCTAACTAATCCCTTTTTATTCTTAAGATAAAAGCCATACGAAGAAAACCTATTAAAAAAACAATGACATCATCTACACGTATGCACCCCTCCCCCAACCTCCTAGGGTGACCAGATGAGGGGAATAAAATATCGGAACACATGGGGGAGGGGGGGGTGCTGAGCAAAAAAAAAAAGCCGAGCGAGTCCCGGCTGAGGGGATAAAAAAAAAAGCCAAGCGAGTCCCAGCTGAGGAAAAAAAAACAAAAAGCAGTGCTGCCTGCGGATATCTCTGTCCTGCGTCCCGACCAAATATCGGGACGGTCCCGATAAAATCGGGACGTCTGGTCACCCTACCAACCTCCTCGCTCAACTCCAATATGGGTTCTGGCAGGTGAGCAATCCTTCAAACCCTACACAGGTGTGTTCAGGTGGTTTCAAGTTCATAACACCCTTTTGACCAGAACAGGAGTAGGAGTCAGGCCAGGTCTATACTAGCTAGGTCGACCCAGCTACGTTGCTGAAGGGTATGAAAAATCCACATCTGGAGTAACGTAGTTAAGCAGGTGTAGGCAGCTTGTCTCGGGGAGGTGTTTAACTACAGAAAGGGGAGAACCCCTCCCGTTGCCGTAGTGAGGGTCTACACCACGGGCTGGCAAACTTTCAGAAGTGCTGTGCTGAGTCTTAATTTATTCACTCTCATTTAAGGTTTCGCGTGCCAGTCATACATTTTAACGTTTTTAGAAGGGCTCTTTCTATAAGTCGATAATATAGAACTAAACTATTGTTGTATGTAAAGTAAATAAGGTTTTTAAAATGTTTAAGAAGCTTCATTTAAAATTAAATTAAAATGCAGAGCCCCCCCGGACCGGTGGCCAGGACCTGGGCAGTGTGAGTGCCACTGAAAATCAGCTCGTGTGTCGCCTTTCGCATGCGTGCCATAGGTTGCCTACCCCTGGTCTACACGGAAGTGCTACAGTGACACAGCTGCAGCTGTGCCGATGTAGTGGTTAAAGAGTAGATACAGCCTCACTCATTTATCCAGTTTGACTCTTTGAGGACACTGTGAATAAGTAATCAGCCAGAGACAATAGGTCTCACCTCAAAGTGCAGCTTCAAAAGGATGGATTGGAGTTGGGTCATTTGCATTCCCCTCACCTCCAAGTATTTCCTAGCAAATCCACTTCAAATGTGTTGTCCTAAAAAGTCCTTTGAAGTTCCTAATACCTCCCAGAGATTGCATTAGCCTTGCCTTCCTCTTAGAGAAGTTCTGTTCAGTCCTACAATAGTATACAAACATTTGCATTTTCAATACAATGGATTTCTCCACTACTGAAATTTAATTCCATAAGGTTTAATCTTAATTCCATAAGGTTTGTCCAGGATATTGTCATAGCTTTCACATGGGGTTTCATTGAAATTTGCTGCAAGAAAAAAAATGGATTTTGGCAATATTTTCCATCTGGAACTGAAAATTTACATATTGTTCCATTTCAGATTGTAATCAGTGTTAATGGCACCCTCTGAGTAAGACACCAGGGTGGCTGCTGGGAGTTTTAGTTCTGGGTCACACATGCACAGATTCTCCTTTCTGATCTCTCGCTGGACTAAATCTCCTATGATGCACCCACAATTTCTCCCTGAGGCTGAGCTGTCATGATGCATCATGGGAGAAATAGTTTGGTCACATGTCCTGTTTCTCCTCTGTGGGGACATGTGGGACCCAGAACTAAAACTCATTGAAGTTGTTGTGACAGCTCAGGTAGATGAAACCACTAATGTTGGCTCCCCACTCAAAACAAAATGTTTCTGCTTCGTTCTGTCAGTTTTGTTTCAGTCAAAACTATTGAAATAAAGTATCTTGCCATTTTCTAAATATTTTTGGAACACTTAATTCTGCACAAAACTTTGATATTTTGACTTTTCATCCCAACTCACAATGAAAATTACTGTCAAAATATTGCAATTTCTCACCAGATGAGAATTCCATTTTTTACTCAGATCTAGTTTGCCCTTTTAATATTTACAGATAGCGGTAAGTGCAAAACATGGGTGTGATCCTGCTCCCACTCTTTTCCAATGGGAGGAGGATAATTCCTTAGGAACAGTCATGGTGACCTAAAATTCTACATGTCCTGCTGGTGTCCTCCTCCATTCCATTCGGTAACTCTGATTCTTGTAAAAAACCAAAACAAAACATCCTCCTTTCCTGCAAAACAGTGGAATTGTAGGGTTCCAGGAAATTAGCTGACTGAGCAAATCATCTGGGTTTGATGATTGATTAACAACAGAAGGGACCATTATGATGGTCCTGCATAATCCAGGCCATACAATAATTACTGGGTGACATTCTATCAAACTCCTCATCAAAGCTGAATGTTTTGAAATTTTGCTGTATTTTTCTGAATATCAATTTATAATATTTCAGTCAAGGAACTATTTGAATTTATTTTAGCTTTCAATTACTTCAATATTCCTGTAGTGGTGGGATGGTTGACTTTGTTTGTTTGCTTGTGTGTTTGTTTGTTTGCCTCAGGCAGTTGAGTTGAATTTTTCATTATCATCAAATTGTTTCACTTTCTTTGCTGTGTGTATATTGTGAACCTGAGCTTTATTCCAGCTTTATAATTGTCTATCTCCAAATAAGTACATTCTGTAGTGAGCAAAGGTTATGCTTTGCTGATCAATCTTTTTTTTTTCTTTCCACATCTCTGGTTTGAAAAATATGTTCCTCTTTTTAACATACTGTACAATAGAATAAATATCACCCCTACAAAGTATGTTTCATGCATGTCTCAACTTCAAGTGTAAAATAAACTAATTAAGAAAACAAACAAATGGATGGTGTTTGCTCAATCCAGAGCTGATATTTTTAATCCAGTGTTCAATATGTGCATTTCCTATACATGATGTATATATTTGGTATGCACTTTAAAAAAAAAATCATAATGCTGATATATTGTATGTGTTTGCAAAGATTAATTAGATCTCTAACAGTGGTTCATATAGAATCTTGTGTTTATATTTTTGTTGTGTTGTAATACAGTAAACAAGTCATTTGTGGGGTTGTGTGGCTGGAGACGTGCAATCTTTTCCAATAATGTTTAAGTGCAGAGGATAAGTATTTCTTTTGCAAACATTATTCACTTGGCTATTTTCCATGGGAGGAGCCCCCATTCCTTTCCCTACCTATCATACTTGAGTATTGCATAATTACAGTCTGCTTATCATACATACTTATATGGTCCCCAGTACTGTAGCTTCTGAGAACCTAAGCATCCTTAATGTATTTATCCTCACAACACCACTGTGAGGTAGGGAATTACTGTTATCTCCATCCTACAGACAGGGGACTGAGGAACAGAGAGGCTAAGTGAATTGCCCAAGGTCACACTTGAAACCTGTGGTAGAGGAAGTAATTAAACCCAGATCTATCAAGCCTAGAACCAAGGTTCTAGCCTGGTGCCCTAACAACCAGACCATCCTTCCTCTCCATACTTCACATCATAGCACTGTTTAGCCAACAGGCCAAAAGGATCCCATTATTAAATACAAATGGGAACTGGGTTTGAAAGCCTGTGTGTGTGTGTGTGTGTTAATGGTGATCATTACTACAATGGAACAGTTTTCTAGCACACAGTAGCCAATGGTTAAATTGTGGGTGTTTTCTATTAGCCATTCAAAATATATTAATTTTTATTTTAGAGGCTTTTGTTCACCATCCTTATTGGCTCTACCATGACATACTGTGAATTGAGACTATGCATTGCCAGGCAGCGATCTAAAGTATCATCAGTAATACCTCTGGCAGCGCCGGACTCCTGGTCAGACATCCTATTGAAGCAGACAAAATATAAAGTTTTTCATGTAGCTGTTCCGTTTCCTTAACCAGAATCTACAAGAAAAGATTTTCTCTAAAAGATACATTTTAAACCCATTTGCGGTCAAGCTAATAGTTTCTGACTTACTGAGATTAGATTTTGTTTGAATAATGTGTGTTAGATCGTATCCTTCAAAGAAAATGCAATGTCAACTGGTGCATCCATTTTACTTGAGTTTTTAAAGCTTTAAATCTTGTTGGCTTTGTACTAGCAAAGAATTATTTCATGAGGGTTATTTTCTGTCCTGGGTTATGCTCATACAACAAAGGCAAACTTCTGAAGCAGAGAGGATAAGTATATGAGATGTTAAAGTTAGGGATAAAATTTTCAAAAGCACCTAAATCCAATTTTCAAAAGTGACTTGGACATTCAGGAGACCAAATCCCATTGAAAGTCAATGGGACTTAGACACCTAAGTAGCCAACATCCTTTTGAAAATTTTACTCTATGGGGCCTAATTAATCTTTGGAAACACATACGATATATCAAAGTTATGAAAATGACACAATGCATATGTTGCATGAAAAAGTATGTACATTATATACTGGAAACTTGCATAGAGCTTGAGTCAAAGCCTGTGGAAGTCATAGGAGTCTTTCCATTGGTTTCAGTTTTCCTGGAGGAGTTGTTGTTGTCATCCTTCATGACCAAAGATGATGCTGAGTATTGTTTTATGTCTTGTGAATACAATTGTTGCTAAAAAGATTGAGTGTGTAGGTTAGTCCTTTCCTCATGAGGCGCATGGCTCAGTGCCAAAGGAGATTACAGTCTGTGCCTGCTGAATATGCCGCTGTTTGCGACTCAGCTTCTGTGCTTCAAGATCTATATAGCAGTTAATCTTGAACTGGGTAACCCCATTGTTGACACTGCTTGGCAGCATGACCTATCTATTACTGATGACTCACAACTGTCAATGTCGCACTGTTTCAACTTATGCTTTAGTGTGTCCTTGAGGTGTTTCTTCTGGCCACCTTGTATGTGGTGATTACTTTCAGTTCACCATACAACAAGTGGTTTGGCATTCTGATGTCATCCATCCTCAACACGANCTTGAGGTGTTTTTTCTGGCCACCTTGTATGTGATGATTACTTTCAGTTCACCATACAAGAAGTGGTTTGGCATTCTGATGTCATCCATCCTCAACACGACCAACCCAATGTAACTCTAATNCTTGAGGTGTTTCTTCTGGCCACCTTGTATGTGGTGATTACTTTCAGTTCACCATACAACAAGTGGTTTGGCATTCTGATGTCATCCATCCTCAACACGACCAACCCAATGTAACTCTAATAGAATAAACATGGCTTCAATCCTTCTGGAGTGACTATGTTCCAGAACCTCATTATTAGTAATGTTATCCTGCCATTTGATGCAGAGTACGGTACACAGATGTCATAAATGGGATTTATCTAGAAGCTTAATGTGATGCCTGTAACAGGTCTCACACCCATACAACAGGTTGGACAGCACAACTGTGTTATAGATTTTTAACTTGGTTTGAAGATTAATGCCACATTGTGGCCAGACTCTGAATGACAGTCTACCAAATGATGAACTGGCTTTGTTGATATGACTTGTCAGCTCCTTGTTAATGATGTTTCTATTGACATCATTTGACAATATGTTACCAAGATAGCGGAAGTCTGTAACAGCATTCAGCTACTTGTTGCTGCTGGTGATTTTTGGTTTCATACAGGGTTTCCCTAGCACCGGTTGATTTGCCAGATTTTCAGCCCAAACCTTTCTGTAGACTGTGCAAATCTCTCCAAAATCAGTTGTATATCTTCTAGAGCAGAGGTGGGCAAACTATGGCCCGCGAGCCACATCCGGCCCATGGAACGCTCCTGCCGGACCCCTGAGCTCCTGGCCTGGGAGGCTAACCCCCGGCCCCTCCCCTGCAGCCTCAGCTCACTGCACCGCTGGTGCAATGCTCTGGGTGGTGGGGCTGTGAGCTCTTGGGTCAGCGCAGCTGCAGAGCCCGGCCTGACCCGGTGCTCTGTGCTGCACGGTGGCGTGGCTGGCTCCAGCCAGGCGACGTGGCTGCCTGTCCTGGTGCTCTAGGCTGCATGGTGGCGTGGCTGGTTCCAGCCGGGCAGCTGCCTGTCCTGGTGCTCTGGGCTGCACGGCTGTAACGCTGCCAGCCACCGGTGCTCCAGGCAGCGCGGTAAGGGGCCAGGGAGCATGGGGTTGGATAGAGGGCAGGGGAGTTCAGGGTGGTGGTCAGGGGGTGGAATAGGTGTAGATAGGGGTTGGGGCAATCAAAGGGCAGGGAACATGGGGCGAGGTCCCAGGGGGCAGTCAGGAAGGAGGGGGGGTTGGATGGGGCAGTGGGGGGGAGTCAGTGGCAGGGGTTCTGGGGGTGGTCAGGGGACAGGGAGAAGAGGTGGTTGGATGGGGCAGGAGTCCTTGTTGAACATTGTTTTCTAAAGATCACCATAGCAGATCACTGAGTCACTGGTGCGGCGCCTCCTGCTGGTCATCCGGGAATTAGCTCAATTCCAGCACCTCCTGCTGGCCGGTGTCTCTCCTGCCTCAGGCCCCATGTCCCTCCTGGACCCTGGTGCCCTTTCCCTTGGGATTCTGCCCACAGCAGTATCCCCATTCCCCGGGTCTCCCCTCCCTGGGGAATCCCCAACTCTCTAAGCCCACCTGGCCTCAGTAGCTATTGCCAGTCGTCATCTAGCCCCACTTCTCTGGGGCAGACTGCAGTCTGTGATGGCCACTCATCACTGGCAAGGGGGTTGTACCTGCTGCCTTTCTTGGCCCCGCTGTCTCCCTGCAGCCCTAGTACCTCCTTTGGCCTTCATCAAGGCCTCAGCCTGGGGACTCGCCAGGCCAGAGCTCCCCAGCTCTGCCTGCCCTTCCCCAGCACGGCTCTGCTTCAGGTACCCTGTGCTTCTGCAGGCAGATCAGCCTTGGAGTGGGAAGGACCTGAGTGAGACTGACCCAGCTCCTTCCTTAGCCCTTGCATCAGGGCCAGCTGTGACCTGCTTGGGCGTGGCCACAGCTGTGGCTGCCCTTACCCCCTTTTCTAATTGGGTCCCAGCCACAGTCCTCTACAAGGATGGCTTTTAACCCCTGCTCTCCTGGAGTGGGGCAGCCGTCCCACTACAATCACTGAAATGCGATCGCCACCTCTGAAGGATTTCTCCTTTATCAATGATCAGTGTTAGCCCCTCTGCACTCTTCAAAGACACTGTAGAGTCTTTCCACGGACTTCAGGGTGTCTGGAGTAGGCACATATTGAAGACTAACCACTGAAAATTTCATTCCTTTATAGAATCATAGAACTTAAGATCAGAAGGGACCATTATGATCATCTAGTCTGACCTCCTGCATGATGCAGGCCACAAGAGTTGACCCTCCCACTCCTGAAATAACTCTCACCCTTGACTCAGCTGTTGAAGTCCCCAAATCTTGATTTAACGACTTCAAGCAGCAGATAATCCTCTAGCAAGCGACCCCTGCCCCATGCTGCGGAGGAAGGTGAAAAACCTCCAGGGCCTCTGCCAATCTACCCTGGAGGAAAATTCCTTCCCGACCCCAAATATGGCGATCAGCTGAACCCCGAGCATGCGGGCAAGATTCTCCATCCAGACACTCAGGAAAAAGACTTTCAATATCCCAACATTTACCATCGGTACTAACTACCAGCGGTGGCACATTATTGACCTATTATGTAAATCAAGTTATCCTATCAAACCATTCCCTCCATAAACTTATCAAGCTTAATCTTAAAGCCGGAGAGGTCTTT